>CM053331.1:34860782-35395782 GCA_028583605.1 Dastarcus helophoroides | reverse complement strand
GTGCACTTAACAATGACTGTGGAACTTTTACCTTTCATTGTACGAACGAAATTTATGCGAATTCCCACAGCTACTTGTACCATTCGTTTCCCAAAGTCTTCAGATTTGTTAAATCTATAAATGATACTTTGCAATTCATAATTTCGCCTTAGAAACTTGTGAGAAAATGCACCATAATCGATACGTAGGAATTTTTCGGATTAAAAAGTGAAATTCAGTACTTAACGGTAACAAAACCGTACATGTCAATCAGAAATCAGCAAATAATAAGCTGCAAACTGAATACAAATGTATCATAACAGTTATTTATGATACATTCCTGTTGTGTTAATATACAGTTCGTTGGAATTTAATGGCGAATTGGAAACAATTAGAAAAAATAATCAAGGTAAATTCGCAACAGCTACTATTATGTTATTTCATAACTAGTCCACATAGGCATTACAAACGGTGTGCAGTAGATCAGAAATCTCGAGTCATTAAAATCTTGATATTTATGTAGGCACTCTGATTCACTTTGCCCTTTCGTTCGAACATATCTTTTTGAAAATATCTAGGTCGATAATTTCACAAAAACAATTCAGAGCTACTGCGGCTCTTGACCAAGTGTTCACGATAGAAACTATCGTTTTCATCCATAGCTTTTACCAATACTTCGAACCGAAACTAAACCGAGAATCGGATTATTTTTCAAAATATCAACCTTTCTACAAGTTTTTTTGAAAATACCTTTATTTTACCAAAATCTTTAATTTTTTAATAAGATCAACTTTTATAGGTATTTTTTCAAAATGTTGGGATTATTTTTCAAAAGTTTGATTTTTTAAATCCTAATTTTCTATAAAAATTTCGAAAAATTTCAAAATTTGGTCCTTTTTCAAAATTTTGATTTTCTAAAATTATAGTTTCTCATTTCGCTTTTATCTGAAAATATCGATTTTTTTTAAATCGACTTTTGTTAAAATTTTAGATTATTTTGCAAAAATTTCGTTCCATTTTAATAATGTAAAAATGGAAAGGTTGAAACGGTAGAAATTAAAATAAAAAACGGGGGAATATTCAACACAAGAAGTATTAAATTATCAGTGTTTTCTCGAAATTTCGAAAGTTCGTCGAAATGTTCCTCAAAATTCTTATTTAAACTTCTGGAAACGTATTTTTTTTTATTTTGATTTTTCCAATTTGGTTTTTTTTTGCTGAAAAAGATTCTTTTCGAGAAATTTCGATTTTAATCGCAATTTATAAAAGTCGACATTAAAAAGAATTTTGAAATATAGAACCTCTTTAAATGGCTAAAATTTAAAAAAATGTTGAAATTTTGAAGAAAACTATATTTTCAAAATAAATAAATATTTAAGAAATTTCCAAAAAAAAGCAAAATTTCTATAAATTTTAAGAAAAACTAATTATATTTCAAAAATTGAGAAGGCAATTTAGAGTAAAGTGGAACTTCAAAGAAAAATCGAAATTTCAACAAAAATGTTGAAATTTAGAAAAAGAATTTAAAACTTAATTTTGAAATTTCTTTTAAAAAATGTGAGAATAGTCGAAATTTGGAGAAATTTGGAATGTTTGCATATAAATTTAAACAAAAGTCGAATTTTTTAGTAAAAATGCGAGAAGCACAATTTTGAGAAAAAATACAAATTTTTACAAAAGCAACATTTGGGTATCAATTATTAAAAATTATCATCAAAATTTTTTAAACCCGAAATGTGGATCAAAAATTTAATATTTTTTTTCGAATTTCTGACTTTCTGATTTTTTTCTCAACTTTCCAACTTTAAGCTCGGAATTTATAGAAATAAATATGTTTTAATACAAAATATTAAGAAAAAAAAAATCAAAAATAAGAGACGAACTTAAAATTGTAGAACATTTTTGAACTTTTTAGTGTAAAATTTATATTAAATAGTTTTCAAGTCGATATTTTTGTAAACACTGGAATATTCGGTTTTATTCTTCAAAATTTCTAGAAAAAGAAATTGAACTTTCGAGATTTTTATAAAACAAAATACATTTTTTGGAAATTTGAGTGTATCTAGAAATACAGAAGTCAAAATTTCGAAAACAGAGATCGAAATTTATATAAAAATAACCTTAAAATGTCATCTTCAGAGGGATACTTTCTCTGAAGATGATTTGTATTTCAACTAAAATTAGATTACCGAATTTTGGCAACAATGAGTTGATTGAAGTACCCCCTGAAACCAAGAAAGATTAAAAAACGTAACAAAGGTTACTCTAACGCGTTTCGATAGCCAAGCTATCATCTTCAGAGGGATACTTTCTCTGAAGATGATTTGTATTCCAACTAAAATTAGATTACCGAATTTTGGCAACAATGAGTTGACTGAAGTACCCCCCGAAACTAAGAAAGGTTAAAAAACACAACAAAGATTGCTCTAACGCGTTTCGATAGCCAAGGGACATCTTCAGAGAGATATAATAGTAGTAGTAGTACAGCAGTATTTGGCTTTATCAGTTTTTGAGTAATTTTAAGACGAAACGGCCAAAATACGTTCGAAAATGTTTGCTCAACTTAATAAAGTATTCACGGACTCCAACAATTTTTTCTAATATCATAACTCCAACAATTTTTTCTGCATCATAAAGCTCGCTTTGGTAATTTAATATTCTTTAGTTTGCTCAGTCTCCGAGCCCTCTACGATGATTTTTCGCTGAGTCAACTTCGTTGAAAACAAAAAAAGTTATTTTTGACGTTATTCATTATTTAATCATTAACTTGAGGGATAGTGATTGTAAAAGGCAAGTAGGATTTGGAAACTGCAAGGAAGGATCCCGCGATTTCTCGCGATTGTACTGAAGGAGTCGCTCGCGAATGGGTGTTAATATCGCGCCACTGCAATTTAGGGAAATCGTCTCAGATTCCGTCTGTAATTAATCCATAATTGATGCATTTTCAAGTTACGTAACATGTTAGGCACTGGCATTCTGTGCCCAATTTTTTTAGTAAAACATCAAAGGATTCTCATTGTGTAACTGAACTGCACCTATATCTTGTTATCACCAAAATTAAGTTGGAGAAAACTTAAAATCCGTGAGAACAATGCAGATTGCAAAACGACGTTTAACACTAAAATGACCATGTCAATTTTACGTAAATGTACACAACTTGCGAAGGAAGTAACTAAAAGAAGAAAGTCAGTTACGCATATTTGTTTAAACATAAACTCATAAAGTGGTTTTGTATTTAAATCATCTGAACGACTTATCTGGAAGTTGTTGCGATTTCATCACCGTAACCAATCAAATCAATTCCGATACATGCACTCAGTTATCCTGTGATATCCTTAATCGTGATTTCTGGTGATTGAACAATGAAAGTATTACGTGTGTCAGGCCTGACTAAATGTTTGTTATGCATTATTATGACGAAGTACAAAAACTAGGATCTTCACTAATGATTCAGAGAGAGGCTAACAAACTTAGCAATAATTAGAAAGTGGTACGGAACATATTATGTATATGCTAAATCTCAACTTGTAGCCAATTTGTGTTTATAAATTAATGAATCAGATTGAGCTAAACATCCAGCTTTCTCTTCACCGAAACTATAAAAAAATGTTTTTAAGAGTATTTTATCACTCGAATAACAATTAATTTGTACAAAACATCGTTTTTAACGCATTTTATTAAAATGTCAATGCCTTAAACATATTTTCACTCTGACTTCGTTTGCTAATGCTGTTTTCTTTGTGCTTATTTTCCACCATTAGTTTATCGCTTTAAAAACTTATGAAAAAGGCAGGAATCCTTTGGTCATATATCACTCAAACTGCATTGTTAATCTGGGTCAGTTTACCTGCAGGCTTTTAACAGTTTTAAAGCGTTTTTTATCGAGGGTGAGTTTTTGGAATGTCGATGTTATTGAACTGAACAACAAAGAGATTACACACTTAGCATAGTTGGAATACCTGGCGACCGTAACTAACAAGGTTTATCAATTTGCTGTCGACTACGACGTACCTGATTAAAGGGACATCGTCAATCCACCCAATTTTTTCCTACCGGTTTTAACCCCCATACAACGAGATTTATAGGCTTATTCCCTCCGCTTGTTTCCAACCAAAATTTTATACAAAACTGTCGATACAATCCAAAATAAAAATGGTGAAAGTTACCACAAATTAGCAAAACGTTAGTGTCCGTCTAAAGGGCCGTCACACAATTGTCAATGACTTAGCTAGAAACCAATAGGCTCTTGAGCAAGAAACTTTTCAGTTTTCAGGGCCCCGTCTTTCTAAAACCATTTTTAATTTAGATCCTTTCCAGAAGTTTAACTTTTGGTCGATATACTTTTCCACTTTTTAAATTTTAAGTTTTTCTCATCATTTTTTCAATATATTTGTGTCATGATTTGCTTATTTTTAATATTTATTAAAATTTCAATTGAAGTACAAACAAGATTTGTACCAAGATTTGTACCACTGAAACCAAGAAAGGAGAGCTACTGGCTCTCTAAAATAATTGCTGGGCTATCGAAACGCATTAGAGCATCCTTTGTTGTGTTTTTAACCTTTCTTGGTTTCAGGGGACAAGATTTGTATTTTAATTTTTGAAGATATCAAAGATTAGTCCGTTTCACCAAAATTTTGATAGCAACATTAAAGCTTTCACAACGTCTTTCTAAATGAATTCTAGTTTTTTTAACTTTGATACGAAACGTCGACCTCTTTCTCGAAATTAACAACCAAAATTTCAATATATTTTCAAATCAACATTATTTCGACTTTTTTCCCTGAATTTAGGTCTAAACAGATTTTTTTTCTTAAATTCTGAGTTAAATATTCGCTGTATCTTCTTTGCGAAGTTGTGTTATTTTTATTCATTTTTTTTTATGAAACGCGCTGGTCCTTGGTTATCTTCAAAAATTGAAATACAATTTTTTCCCCTGAGACCAAAAAAAGATTAAAAAACGACAAATATTGCTCTAATGCGTTTCGATAGCCAAGCAATCGTCTTCAGAGAGCTAGTAGCTCTCCTTTGTTGTGTTTTTTTAATCTTTCTTGGTTTCAGAGGACAAGTTTTGTATTTCAATTTTTATTCGTGTTTTATTGGCATTTCCTTCGCAAGCTACTCCTTACACAACTCTAGATTTTCAGTAACATTCTGTTCTCTCATAAATTGCCCCAAGATTGCCAATCCTTGACAGAAGAAATCTAGAACTGTGGAAGCAGCAACTGGCGAAGAAAAAGCCAATAAAATATGAATGAAAAAATTCAGAGTTTTATCGAAGCTTCAGCTTTTTTTAAATTTTAGTTTTTAAAGATCTTAAATTTTTAAATCTTGATTTTGTATCTGAAACCTTTATGCTTAAAAACGTCTTGTATAATATTGAAGTTTTCCTCAAAATTTCGATTTAAATGTCAAACAAATTTAGCTAATTTCAGAATTTTTTTTCACTTTCTTTTCAACATTTCGCTTTTTAAATGAAGGTATTAACTCCTTTCTCAAAATTTCCTTTTTATTTCTTCATTTTTGGCTTCAGACTTAGAATTAACACCTTTCCAAAAAGGTGGATTTTATTTTCAAAATTTCGAATTTAAATTCGAAATGTCAATATTTATTTATGAAATTTCGATTATTATCTGGAATTTCAAGTTTAATTAACATCCTGTTTTCTTATAAATTGCCCCAAGATTGTCAATCCTTGACAGAAGAAATCTAGAACTGTGGAAGCAGTAACTGGCGAAGAAAAAGCCATAAAACATGAATGAAAAAATTTAGAGTTTTATCGAAGCTCCAGCGTTTTCTAAATTTTAGTTTTTAATTATCTTAAGTTTTTAAATCTTGATTTTGTTTCTGAAAAGTTTATGCTCAAAAACGTCGTGTATAATATTGAAGTTTTCCTCAAAATTTCGTTTTAAATGTCAAACAAATTTAGCTAATTTCAGTATTTTCTTCACTTTCTTTTCGAACATTTCGCTTTTTAAATGAAGGTATTAACTCCTTTCTCAAAATTTCCTTTTTATTTTTTCATTTTTGGCTTCAGACTTAGAATTAACACCTTTCCAAAAAGGTGGATTTTATTTTCAAAGTTTTGAATTTAAATTCGAAATGTCAACATTTATTCTTGAAATTTCGATTATTTTCTGGAATTCTAAGTTTAATTAACATTCTGTTCTCTTATAGATTGCCCCAAGATTGTCAATCCTTAACAGAAGAAATCTAAAATTGTGGAAGCAATAACTGGCGAAGAAAAAGCCAATAAAACATGAATGAAAAAATTTAGAGTTTTATCGAAGCTCCAGCTTTTTCTAAATTTTAGTTTTTAATAATCATAAATTTTTAAATCTTGATTTTGTTTCTGAATATTTATGCTCAAAAACGTTGTGTATAATATTGAAGTTTTCCTCAAAATTTTGTTTTAAATGTCAAACAAATTTAGCTAATTTCAGTATTTTTTTTTCACTTTCTTTTCAACATTTCGTTTTTAAAATGAAGATATCAATTCCTTTCTCAAAATTTCCTTTTTATTTATTCATTTTTGGCTTCAGACTTAGAATTAACACCTTTCCAAAAAGGTGGATTTTATTTTCAAAATTTCGAATTTAAATTCGAAATGTCAATATTTATTTATGAAATTTCGATTATTATCTGGAATTTCAAGTTTAATTAACATCCTGTTTTCTTATAAATTGCCCCAAGATTGTCAATCCTTGACAGAAGAAATCTAGAACTGTGGAAGCAGTAACTGGCGAAGAAAAAGCCATAAAACATGAATGAAAAAATTTAGAGTTTTATCGAAGCTCCAGCGTTTTCTAAATTTTAGTTTTTAATTATCTTAAGTTTTTAAATCTTGATTTTGTTTCTGAAAAGTTTATGCTCAAAAACGTCGTGTATAATATTGAAGTTTTCCTCAAAATTTCGTTTTAAGTGTCAAACAAATTTAGTTAATTTCAGTATTTTCTTCACTTTCTTTTCGAACATTTCGCTTTTTAAATGAAGGTATTAACTCCTTTCTCAAAATTTCCTTTTTATTTATTCATTTTTGGCTTCAGACTTAGAATTAACACCTTTCCAAAAAGGTGGATTTTATTTTCAAAATTTCGAATTTAAATTCGAAATGTCAATATTTATTTATGAAATTTCGATTATTATCTGGAATTCTAAGTTTAATTAACATTCCTGTTTTCTTATAAATTGCCCCAAGATTGTCAATCCTTGACAGAAGAAATCTAGAACTTGTGGAAGCAGTAACTGGCGAAGAAAAAGCCATAAAACATGAATGAAAAAATTTAGAGTTTTATCGAAGCTCCAGCGTTTTCTAAATTTTAGTTTTTAATATCATAAGTTTTTAAATCTTGATTTTGTTTCTGAAATAGTTTATGCTCAAAAACGTTCGTGTATAATATTGAAGTTTTCCTCAAAATTTTCGTTTTAAATGTCAAACAAATTTAGCTAATTTCAGTATTTTTTTCACTTTCTTTTCGAACATTTCGCTTTTTAAATGAAGGTATCAATTCCTTTCTCAAAATTTCCTTATTATTTCTTCATTTTTGGCTTCAGACTTAGAATTAACACCTTTCCAAAAAAGTGGATTTTATTTTCAAAATTTTGAATTTAAATTCGAAATGTCAACATTTATTCTTGAAATTTCGATTATTTTCTGGAATTCTAAGTTTAATTAACCTTCTGTTTTCTTATAGATTGCCCCAAGATTATCAATCCTTAACAGAAGAAATCTAGAATTGTGGAGGCATTAACTGGCGAAGAAAAAGCCAATAAAACATGAATGAAACAATTTAGAATTTTATCGAAGCTCCAGCGTTTTCTAAATTTTAGTTTTTAATAATCATAAATTTTTAAATCTTGATTTTGTTTCTGAATATTTATGCTCAAAAACGTTGTGTATAATATTGAAGTTTTCCTCAAAATTTTGTTTTAAATGTCAAACAAATTTAGCTGATTTCAGTATTTTTTTCACTTTCTTTTCGAACATTTCGTTTTTTAAATGAAGGTGTTAACTCCTTTCTCAAAATTTCCTTTTTATTTCTTCATTTTTGGCTTCAGACTTAGAATTAACACCTTTCCAAAAACGTGGATTTTATTTTCAAAATTTTGAATTTAAATTCGAAATGTCAACATTTATTCTTGAAATTTCGGTTATTTTCTGGAATTCTGAGTTTATTTAACATTCTGTTTTCTAATAGATTTCCCCAATTTGTTTCCAAATTCTGAAGTTAATTTTTCATGTTTTGGCTTTTGAATTTTCAAATTACAAAACTTTTTCTTCGAAAAATTTTATTTTATTCTTCTAAATTATACGTTTTTGTTGAGTTTCATTAAAAATTCTTGCTGAAAATTTCACTGTTTCACTCGTTTTAACAGAAATTTTGATGTATTTCAAAAATTCTGAGTTTAATTCTTTAATTTATTTTCCTTTCGATAAAATTTTGACTTCATATGCCAAAGTTTGTTTTTTTTGGGAGATTTTTTGTTTATTTTTGAAATGTTAGCAAATGTTCACTTTTTTTCTTAACGTTTTCTTTTTACATAATTTTTACTTTCAATTTTTATCGTTTTTCTTAGTCGACATAAAACTTTGCTTTTTTTTCAGGACATTTTATTTTTTTTTCAAAAATTCTAGTTTCTTCTCGAGTTTCGACTGGAAATTTTATCGAGAATCTCTTTTCTTTCGAAATTATTTTATTAATTTTCTCAAAATTCGAATTTATCAGAAAATTTGTTATTTTTTTAAATTGTCTTGTTCTCGAAATTTCAAATTTCTTCTCAAAATTTAAATTTCTTTGAAAAATTGCAAATTTTTTGTCAAAATTTCGAACTATTCTTAAAACTTTGACTCTTTCATAAAATGTTTCCTTATACTTTGTTGTAATTTTGTGCAAAACTTGGAAGCTATGGAAGGGAGAGACTTGAAAAAGGGAGAAAAACGCAAATTTCTAGACTTTGATGACTTATAACTTGAAAACGACAAGTCACAGCTTAAATTGCTTGGCAGCTGAGAAATTTGCGCCTCAAAATTAACCAAATAGGACACACTTTGTTGTTATTTAGTGTAAATCTTGAATGCCATCGAAGGGAGAGACATGGGAAAAGTCAAAAATTTAAATTTTTCTTCTTCTCTAATTTCGACTTTTTAAAGTTCTTCTTCTTTTTTTGAGCTTCCAGTTTATTTTTATAATTTCTTTTTTGAATATTTTACAGTTCTTCAAAAAATTCAAATTTGTCAAAAATTTCAAGTTTTTAATTCGTTCTTTCGACGTTTTTTTTTTCTAAAATTTGACTTTTTTGTGAGAACTTGATAAATTCACTTCTTCGAAATCTCCTGTTCTCAATTTTTTCGAAATCTCTACAGTTTTTTCGAAGTCTCTTTCTTTTTCTCATTTTTTTCGAAAACGCTTCTTTTTCCCAAAATGCGACTTTTTCTGGAATTTTCACGTTTTATTTGGAACTTTGATATTTCCTGTTTCTGTAAATTTAGATCTTTTTTCTTTTTTTTTTTGGGAGATTTTTTGTTTATTTTTAAAATGTTAGCAAATGTTCACTTTTTTTCTCAACGTTTTCGTTTTACATAATTTTTACTTTCAATTTTTATCGTTTTTCTTAGTCGATATAAGACTTTGCTTTTTTAAGACATTTTATTTTGTTTTCAAAAATGCTAGTTTCTTCTCGAGTTTCAGCTGGATAGTTTGCTTGAAACTCCTCTCTATTTCTATCATAATTTTTTTCTGAAAATTCCGATCCTAAATTTGGAATATTTACGTTTTCCCTAAAATTTTGACTTCACATCCAACAATCTCAAAATGTCGTTGTTTTAGAGAGATTTTTACCTAATTTTTGAAATGTTATTTTCGTGCAGTCTCTGTTTATATTTTTAATTTTGTCTTTAAACAAAATTTCAACCAAAACGTAAGGTATCGGTTTCTTTTCGTAATTTATTCAAATCTTTCTTTCCCAACTCATTCATTTTCTATATTTTTTTTCAACATTTCATATTCCAAGTTTAAGTGTTTTTCTACACAATTTTTTCTAACACTAACTTTCTAACTACATAAAGTTTTTTCTAACAAAATTTAAATTTTTTTTAGGCTTAAATTCTGCCATTTCTCCCTTCAACTCGAAGTTTTGAGAAAGTGATTTTATAAATTTCAAATTTTCTCTCCAAATATTGGCTCTTTTCTCAAAATTTTCAGCTTAACCTTTTTTTGTTGAAATTTTAGAGATTTTACTTAAATCGCTTTTAAATTTCGAAATTTTGGTTTGAGATTTTAAATTTGTTGCCAAAATTCTGGACGTACAATTTCCCTTTTTTCAAGCTTTTTGACTTTAATCTGAAAATTGTCGTAATTTCCACTTTAAATTATGAATTTATATATTTTTTAGAATTTCCAATGTAAAAATGTTTTCTTCTAAATTTCTATTTTAAACCAATTTCGTTCATTTTTCTTTAAAATGATCACGCAGCTTCGTAATTTGACTTGTTAATTCTTTGACATTTTAAATTAAACTAAAGCTTTTGTAAAAATTCTGGGTTGTTTTCTAAATTTGGACCCTTTTCTGTAATTCAAAGTTTACACCTTCAGTTGCGGCCTTGTCTTTACTTTGAATTTTCTTTTTAAATCACTTTAAAGAAGAATACAAAAAAATTGGTTTCAAATAAAAATTTAAAAGAAAAAAGATTTTACACTGGGAATTTCAAAGAACATATAAATTCCTGATTTAAAGTGGAAATTCAAAGTAAAGAAAAGGCAGTAACTGAAAGTGAAACTTTGAATTACGGAAAAGGGTTTAAATTTGGAAAACAACACAGGATTTCCACAGAAGCTATACTCTCTAAAGCACTGAACTAAACACTGTGGCTTGTGATTAAGTCCAAAGAAGGTTTCACCCCTTTACCACATCGGCAATTAAATAAATAATTACGCGATACGTATTTCGCCAGCAGAACTGGCATTTTCAAGCGCACTAATCTTAAAAGATTAGCAAAAGATGCATCGACGTCATCTGCATTGAGATTCAAATCGATACTGGCGGTCTTTTGCTTTCTTTCCTATTTCTAATTGTTTAACACATCTGGTGCATGCAATTTTGACCTGCCACAAATAGCCTTCAATAAACTGGAGGCCGCCAATGGTCCTTTATCTCCGTTAAGGGTAACTGGCCTCTGATTGATACAAATTGTTTCATATGCATCAAGTTCTCTGCTATTTGTGACCGATCTTAACAATTTTAAATTTTCAATGTTAATTTTGTGTCCTGTATTTATCATATGTAGGGCGACACTTGATTTTTCTTCTCTATTGTATCTGAAATGAGCGATATGTTCTTTAAATCTGGTTTTAATGGATCTCTTGGTCTGTCCAACATATGATAAATTACAATTGTTACAGCTTATTTCGTAAATTCCGGAATTCTCAAGCTTGTCCAATTTATCTTTAGCATTACCCAAATTATTGCGGAGACTGTTGTTGGCTGTGTAAACTACTTTTACGTTGTTTTCTTTTAAAACTATATTAATTTTATTAGTGATATTTGGGTAAAATGGTAATTTCACAACGGTTGTAGGAGTGTTATCTTTAGATTGGTCAAGCTTAGAGCAATATACAAAAGATATACAAAAGAATTAGCTTACATTAAAGATGTTGCGATTTTTAATGGTTTCCCCATAGAAACAGTAAACAGCATGTTAAGGAAATGTAGATTTAAGAAAATAATTCACGATTGCTCTAAGCTTGACCAATCTAAAGATAACACTCCTACAACCGTTGTGAAATTACCATTTTACCCAAATATCACTAATAAAATTAATAAAGTTTTAAAAGAAAACAACGTAAAAGTAGTTTACACAGCCAACAACAGTCTCCGCAATAATTGGGTAATGCTAAAGATAAATTGGACAAGCTTGAGAATTCCGGAATTTACGAAATAAGCTGTAACAATTGTAATTTATCATATGTTGGACAGACCAAGAGATCCATTAAAACCAGATTTAAAGAACATATCGCTCATTTCAGATACAATAGAGAAGAAAAATCAAGTGTCATCCTACATATGATAAATACAGGACACAAAATTAACATTGAAAATTTAAAATTGTTAAGATCGGTCACAAATAGCAGAGAACTTAATGCATAGGAAACAATTTATATCAATCAGAGGCCAGTTACCCTTAACGGAGATAAAGGACCATTGGCGGCCTCCAGTTTATTGAAGGCTATTTGTGGCAGGTCAAAATTGCATGCACCACATGTGTTAAACAATTAGAAATAGGAAAGAAAGCAAAAGACCGCCAGTATCGATTTGAATCTCAATGCAGATGACGTCGATGCATCTTTTGCTAATCTTTTAAGATTAGTGCGCTTGAAAATGCCAGTTCTACTGGCGAAATACGTATCGCGTAATTATTTATTTAATTGCCGATGTGGTAAAGGGGTGAAACCTTCTTTGGACAGAAGCTATAGTTTAAATTTAAAATTTTAGGAAATAAAAAAGTCAAATTACGAAACTGCGTGATCACATTAAAAAAAAATGTTTTAAAATAGAAATTTAAAAGAAAAAAATTAAAATAAAAAATGCTTTACATTGAGAATTTCACAAAACATATAAATTCGTAATTTAAAGTCGATAAAACTTCCAGTTTCAAGAAAAGTATTAAATTTTAAAAGAAGGTCAATAGTCCCAGAAAAAGTCAATTTTTAAGAAAAAAAATCAAATTTTGAGATCTCAAAATAGTTCGAAATAAAAGTTGAAATTTTCAGAAAAAAACGAATTTTGAAGAAAGAAAGAGATTTCAGTGAAGAAAACAAAAAATTTGCAATTTTTCAGAGAAAGTTAAATTTTGAAAATAAATTGAAATTTCAAGAAGACGAATTAAAAAAAAAGTCCAAATTTTTAGATAAATTTTAAAAGAAGGTCAAAATGTACCAGAGAACTTAACTTGAATTTTCTCAAAATTCGATTTATCTGAAAAATTTGATTTTTTTTAATTCGTCTTGTTCTCGAAATCAAGATTTAACTTTCTCTGGAAAATTGCAAATTTTTTATTTTCTTGCTCTCTGGAAAACTTCGACTTCTGAAAAAGTTCGACGATTTTTTCTGAGCTTTCAATTTTTTACAATTTCTTATTTGGAAATTGTACAATTTTTCATAAAATTTAAATTTCTATAAAAATTTCAGGTTTTAAATTTGTTCTGGGTGGTAATCTATTGTCGAAATTCGACGTTTTTTTTTTACATTTTATCTATTTTTTGACAAATTCATTTTTTTAGAAAATTCTTTTTTTCAAAAGTCCGGGTTTCTTATAAAAATTTCAACGTTTATTTCAAACTATTTTCAAATCTCAAAATTTGATTTTTTTTTCCTAAAATTTGACTTCTCCGGGAAATTTTGACCATTTTTTAAAATTCAATACTTTTCTCGAAACGGGAAATTTTATCCAGATTCTCTTTTCTTTCCAAATTATTTTATTAATTTTCCTATAATTTGAATTTATCAGAAAATTTGTTATTTTTTTAAATCGCCTTATTCTCGAAATTTCAAATTTCTTCTCAAAATATAAATTTCTTTGAAAAATTGCAAATTTTTTGCCAAAATTTCGAACTTTTCTTAAAATTTTGACTTTTTCCTTGAAATGTTTCCTTATACTTTGTTGTAATTTTGTGCAAAACTTGGAAGCTATGGAAGGGAGAGACTTGAAAAAGAGAGAAAAACGCAAATTTCTAGACTTTGACGACTTATAACTTGAAAACGACAAGTGACAGCTTAAATTGCTTGGCAGCTACGAAATTTGCGCCTCAAAATTAACCACACTTTGTTGTTATTTAGTGTAAATCTTGAATGCCATCGAAGGGAGAGACATGGAAAAAGTCAAAAATTTAAATTTTTCTTCTTCTCTAATTTCGAATTTTTTAAAGTTCTTCTTCTTCTTTTTTTGAGCTTCCAGTTTATTTTAACAATTACTCCTTTTGATATCTTACAGTTCTTCAAAAAATTCAAATTTGTCTAAAAATGTCAGGTTTTTAATTCGTTCTTTCGACGTTTTTTTTTTCTAAAATTTTACTTTTTTGTGAGAACTTAATAAATTCATTTCTTTGAAATCTCCTGTTCTAAATTTTTTCGAAATCTCTACAGTTTTTTCGAAGTCTCTTTCTTTTTCTCATTTTTTTCGAAATCGCTTCTTTTTCCCAAAATGCCGCTTTTTCTGGAATTTTCACGTTTTATTTGGAACTTTGATATTTCCTGTTTCTGTAAATTTAGATCTTTTTTCTTTTTTTTTGGGAGATTTTTTGTTTATTTTTAAAATGTTAGCAAATGCTTACTTTTTTCTCAACGTTTTCTTTTTACATAATTTTTACTTTCAATTTTTATCGTTTTTCTTAGTCGACACAAGACTGCTTTTTTAAGACATTTTATTTTGTTTTAAAAAATGCTAGTTTCTTCTCGACTTTCAGCTGGATAATTTGCTTGAAACTCCTTTCTATTTCTATCATAATTTTTTCTGAAAATTCCGATCCTTAACTTGGAATATTTACGTTTTCCCTACAATTTTGACTTCACATCCAACAATCTCAAAATGTCGTTGTTTTAGAGAGATTTTTACCTAATTTTTGAAATGTTATTTTCGTGCAGGCTCTGTTTATATTTTTAATTTTGTTCTCAAACAAAATTTCAACCAAAACGTAAAATATCGGTTTCTTTTCGTAATTTATTCAAATTTTTCTTCCCCAACTCATTCATTTTCTATATTTTTTTTTTCAATATTTCATACTCCAAGTTTAAGTGTTTTTCTACATAATTTTTTCTAACACTAACTTTCTAACTACATGAAGTTTTTTCTAACAAAATTTCAATTTTTTCTAGGCTTAAATTCTGCCATTTCTCCTTTCAACTCGAAGTTTTGAGATAGTGATTTTATAAAATTCAAATTTTTTCTCCACATATTGGCTCTTTTCTCAAAATTTTCAGTTTAACCTTTTTTCTATTAAAATTTTAGAGATTTTACTTAAATCCCTTTTAAATTTCGAAATTTCGGTTTGAGATTTTAAATTTGTTGTCAAAATTCTGGGCGTACAATTTCCCTTTTTGCAAGCTTTTAGTATTTAATATGAAAATTGTCGTAATTTCAACTTTAAATTATGAATTTATATGTTTTTTGAAATTCCCAATGTAAAAATGTTTTCTTCTAAATTTCTATTTTAAACCAATTTTGTTCATTTTTCTTTAAAATGATCACGCAGCTTTGTAATTTGACTTTCTAATTCTTTGAAATTTTGAATTAAACTAGAGCTTTTTTAGAAATTCTTGATTGTTTTCCAAATTTTGACCCTTTTCCTGTAATTCAAAGTTTACACATTCAGTTGCTGCCTTGTTTTTACTTAGAATTTCCATTTTAAATCACTTTAAGAAGAAGAATACAAAAAGAAAAAGAAAAATACAAAAAAAAAGGTTTCAAATAGAAATTTAAAAGAAAAAAGACTTTACATTGGGAATTTCAAAAGGTATATAAATTTCTGATTTAAAGTGGAAATTCAAAGTAAAGAAAATGCAGTAACTGAAGGTGAAACTTCGAATTACAGAAAAAGGGTTAAAATTTGGAAAACAACCCAGGGTTTCCACAGAAGCTCTAATTTAAATTCAAAATTTTAAGAAATAAAAAAGTCAAATTAGGAAACTGCGTGATTACTTTAAAGAAAAATGCCTTAAAATAGAAATTTAAAAGAAAAAATGCTTTACATTGAGAATTTCACAAAACATATAAATTCGTAATTTAAAGTCGATAAAACTTCCAGTTTCGAGAAAAGTATTAAATTTTAAAAGAAGGTCAACAGTCCCAGAAAAAGACAATTTTTAAGAACACAAATCAAATTTTGAGATCTCAAAATAGTTCGAAATAAAAGGTGAAATTTTCAGAAAAAAACGAATTTTGAAGAAAGGAAGAGATTTCAGTGAAGAAAACAAAAAATTTGCAATTTTTCAGAGAAAGTTAAATTTTGAAAATAAATTGAAATTTCAAGAAGACGAATTAAAAAAAAGTCCAAATTTTTAGATCAATTTTAAAAGAAGGTCAAAATGTACCAGAGAACTTAACTTGAATTTTCTCAAAATTCGATTTATCTGAAAAATTTGATTTTTTAATTCGTCTTGTTCTCGAAATCAAGATTTAACTTTCTCTGGAAAATTGCAAATTTTTTATTTTCTTCTTCTCTGGAAAACTTCGACTTCTGAAAAAGTTCGACGATTTTTTCTGAACTTTCAATTTTTTATAATTTCTTATTTCGAAATTGTACAATTTTTCATAAAATTCAAATTTGTCTAAACATTTCAGATTTTAAATTTGTTCTGGGTGGTAATCTATTGTCGAAATTCGACGTTTTTTTTTACATTTTATCTATTTTTTGACAAATTCATTTTTTTAGAAAATTCTTTTTTTCAAAAGTCTGGGTTTCTTGTGAAAATTTCAACGTTTATTTCGAACTATTTTCAAATCTCAAAATTTGATTTTTTTCTTAAAATTTGACTTCTCTAGGAAATTTTGACCATTTTTTAAAATTCAATACTTTTCTCGAAACTGGAAATTTTATCCAGATTCTCTTTTCTTTCGAAATTATTTTATTAATTTTCTCAAAATTTGAATATATCAGAAAATTTGGTATTTTTTTAAATGGTCTTGTTCTCGAAATTTCAAATTTCTTCTCAAAATATAAATTTCTTTGAAAAATTGCAAATTTTTTGCCAAAATTTCGAACTTTTCTTAAAATTTTGACTTTTTCCTTGAAATGTTTCCTTATACTTTGTTGTAATTTTGTGCAAAACTTGGAAGCTATGGAAGGGAGAGACTTGAAAAAGAGAGAAAAACGCAAATTTCTAGACTTTGACGACTTATAACTTGAAAACGACAAGTGACAGCTTAAATTGCTTGGCAGCTACGAAATTTGCGCCTCAAAATTAACCACACTTTGTTGTTATTTAGTGTAAATCTTGAATGCCATCGAAGGGAGAGACATGGAAAAAGTCAAAAATTTAAATTTTTCTTCTTCTCTAATTTCGAATTTTTTAAAGTTCTTCTTCTTCTTTTTTTGAGCTTCCAGTTTATTTTAACAATTTCTCCTTTTGATATTTTACAGTTCTTCAAAAAATCCAAATTTGCCTAAAAATGTCAGGTTTTTAATTCGTTCTTTCGACGTTTTTTTTTTCTAAAATTTTACTTTTTTGTGAGAACTTAATAAATTCATTTCTTTGAAATCTCCTGTTCTAAATTTTTTCGAAATCTCTACAGTTTTTTCAAAGTCTCTTTCTTTTTCTCATTTTTTTTGAAATCGCTTCTTTTTCCCAAAATGCGGCTTTTTTGGAATTTTCACGTTTTATTTGGAACTTTGATATTTCCTGTTTCTGTAAATTTAGTTCCTTTTTTCTTTTTTTTTGAGAGATATTTGTTTATTTTTAAAATGTTAGCAAATGTTCACTTTTTTTTTCAACGTTCTCTTATTACATAATTTTTACTTTCAATTTTTATCGTTTTTCTTAGTCGACATAAGACTTTGCTTTTTTAAGACATTTTATTTTGTTTTCAAAAATGCTAGTTTCTTCTCGAGTTTCAGCTGGATAGTTTGCTTGAAACTCCTCTCTATTTCTATCATAATTTTTTTCTGAAAATTCCGATCTTAAATTTGTAATATTTACGTTTTCCCTAAAATTCTGACTTCACATCCAACAATCTCAAAATGTCGTTGTTCTAGAGAGATTTTTACCTAATTTTTGAAATGTTATTTTCGTGCCGTCTCTGCTTATATTTTCAATTTTGTTCTCAAACAAAATTTCAACCAAAACGTAAAATATCGGTTTCTTTTCGTAATTTATTCAAATTTTTCTTCCCCAACTCATTCAATTTCTATATTTTTTTTCAACATTTCATACTCCAAGTTTAAGTATTTTTCTACATAATTTTTTCTAACACTAACTTTCTAACTACATGAAGTTTTTTCTAACAAAATTTCAATTTTTTCTAGGCTTAAATTCTGCCATTTCTCCTTTCAACTCGAAGTTTTGAGAAAGTGATTTTATAAATTTCAATTTTTTCTCAAAATATTGGCTGTTTCCTCAAAATATTCAGTTTAACCTTTTTTCTATTAAAATTTTAGAGATTTTACTTAAATCCCTTTTAAATTTCGAAATTTCGGTTTGAGATTTTAAATTTGTTGTCAAAATTCTGGAGGTAAAATTTCCCTTTTTTCAAGCTTTTTGAATTTAATCTGAAAATTGTCGTAATTTCCACTTTAAATTATGAATTTATATGCTTTTTGAAATTCCCAATGTAAAAATGTTTTCTTCTAAATTTCTATTTTAAACCAATTTTGTTCATTTTTCTTTAAAATGATCACGCAGCTTCGTAATTTGACTTTCTGATTCTTTGAAATTTTGAATTAAACTAGAGCTTTTTTGGAAATTCTTGAATGTTTTCCAAATTTTGACCCTTTTCCTGTAATTCAAAGTTTACACCTTCAGCTGCTGCCTTGTCTTTACCTTGAATTTACACTTTAAATCGCTTTAAAGAAAAATACAAAAAAAAATGGTTTCAAATAGAAATTTAAAAGAAAAAAAACTTTACATTGGGAATTTCAAAAAACATTTAAATTTCTGATTTAAAGTGGAAATTCAAAGTAAAGAAAAGGTAGTAACTGAAGGTGAAACTTCGAATTACAGGAAAAGGGTTAAAATTTGGAAAACCCAGGGTTTCCACAGAAGCTCTAATTTAAATTCAAAATTTTAAGAAATAAAAAAGTCAAATTAGGAAACTGCGTGATTACTTTAAAGAAAAATGCCTTAAAATAGAAATTTAAAAGAAAAAATGCTTTACATTGAGAATTTCACAAAACATATAAATTCGTAATTTAAAGTCGATAAAACTTCCAGTTTCGAGAAAAGTATTAAATTTTAAAAGAAGGTCAATAGTCCCAGAAAAAGTCAATTTTTTAAGAAAAAAAATCAAATTTTGAGATCTCAAAATAGTTCGAAATAAAAGGTGAAATTTTCAGAAAAAAACGAATTTTGAAGAAAGAAAGAGATTTCAGTGAAGAAAACAAAAAATTTGCAATTTTTCAGAGAAAGTTAAATTTTGAAAATAAATTGAAATTTCAAGAAGACGAATTAAAAAAAAGTCCAAATGTTTAGATAAATTTTAAAAGAAGGTCACAATGTACCAGAGAACTTAACTTAAATTTTCTCAAAATTCGATTTATCTGAAAAATTTGATTTTTTTTTAATTCGTCTTGTTCTCGAAATCAAGATTTAACTTTCTCTGGAAAATTGCAAATTTTTTATTTTCTTCCTCTCTGGAAAACTTCGACTTCTGAAAAAGTTCGACGATTTTTTCTGAGCTTTCAATTTTTTACAATTTCTTATTTGGAAATTGTACAATTTTTCATAAAATTTAAATTTCTATAAAAATTTCAGGTTTTAAATTTGTTCTGGGTGGTAATCTATTGTCGAAATTCGACGTTTTTTTTTACATTTTATCTTTTTTTTTGACAAATTCATTTTTTTAGAAAATTCTTTCTTTAAAAGTCTCGGTTTCTTGTGAAAATTTTAACTTCTATTTCGAACTATTTTTAAATCTCAAAATTTGATTTTTGTCTCAAAATTTGACTTCTCTGGGAAACTTTGACCATTTTTTAAAATTCAATACTTTTCTCGTAACTGGAAATTTTATCCAGATTCTCTTTTCTTTCGAAATTATTTTATTAATTTTCTCAAAATTTGAATATATCAGAAAATTTGGTATTTTTTTAAATGGTCTTGTTATCGAAATTTCAAATTTCTTCTCAAAATATAAATTTTTTTGAAAAATTGCAAATTTTTTGTCAAAATTTCGAACTTTTCTTAAAATTCTGACTTTTTACTTGAAATTTTTTCCTATACTTTGTTGTAATTTTGTGCAAAACTTGGAAGCTATGAAAGGGAGAGACTTGAAAAAGAGAGAAAAACCCAAATTTCTAGACTTTGACGACTTATAACTTGAAAACGACAAGTGACAGCTTAAATTGCTTGGCAGCTACGAAATTTGCACCTCAAAATTAACCAAATAGGGCACACTTTGTTGTTATTTAGTGTAAATCTTGAATGCCATCGAAGGGAGAGACATGGGAAAAGTAAAAAATTTAAATTTTTCTTCTTCTCTAATTTCGAATTTTTTAAAGTTCTTCTTCTTTTTTTGAGCTTCCAGTTTATTTTTACAATTTCTCTTTTTGATATTTTACAGTTCTTCAAAAAATTCAAATTTGTTTAAAAATTTCATGTCTTTAATTCGTTCTTTCGACGTTTTTTTTTCTAAAATTTTACTTTTTTGTGAGAACTTTTAATAAATTAATTTTTTCGAAATCATCTGTTCTCAATTTTTTCGAAATCTGTCCCTTTTTCTACAGTTTTTTCGAAGTCTCTTTCTTTTTCTCAATTTTTTCGAAATCTCTTTTTTCCCAAAATGCGGCTTTTTCTGGAATTTTCATATTCTATTTGGAAATTTGATATTTCCTGTTTCTGTAAATTTAGATCTTTTTTCTCACGAAAGTAATTCAAATTCAAATTTTAGTGCTATCGATAATTTACAAATAAAAAGTTAAAAATCATAAGAAAACGTTAATGTCTAAATTAAAAAAAAAATACTGTAACTCAGAAATTGGTTTAATAACTACATAATGACAAAGTCAAAGTTTTCAGAGGTATAGATGAACGCATTGACATTTTTTATTAATTCGAGCAACACTTTTTTGTCTTCATTCGGAGAAGAAGCATATGAAAATAAAAAGTGCTTTAATTTCGGCATCATTTTTACGCTTCGAATGACTTTGTCTTCTGTCGCATGTGATTGCTCAAGTAAAAACTCGGCCACTAAAATATCTTGTGCCTAATCTAACAATTCGTGTTAATCTTTGCATATTTATTTACGGAGGGATATTGCATTATATTCCTTTAAAATCTGCAATAATTGCGGAGTTATTAAAGTGAGATGTCCGGGAAGCATTAAATTTGTTTATGAAACAAAGGGTGTTGCGAAACATGTTAGAAATTATAACTTTTAACATATGTATATATGCATATGTTTCTTGCTTTACCTTGGAAACGTTAGTTGCAAGAAATAAACGGAACTTGCAAAGAGCAAAAAACGGAACTTACAAAGCAAAACACATTCCAAAAATCTTACTGATTTCGAAAATTTGACCTTGCCTCGACTGTTACTCTTTTTCTTTATGTTTTGGCAATGAAGATATTGTTATGGTACTTTAAAGTGGCTAACATTTCGAATTTAAACTCAGGGAAAAAATCCACGTTTGGAGGAAGAGTTGAAATTTATATTAAAACTTGCGCAGCTTCAACTGGTAAAATTTTAAATAAATTCTGCCAAATTTAAGCCAAAAGGTCAAGAATTTAAGTCTTAAAAAATCGAGAAATTTTCAGTTTGAGTTAAGAATTTCGTTTTAAAATGGGGGAAATTCTAAGTGTTACCTCAGCCTTACTAAAGTCAAAATTTCCAAAATAAAGTGAAAATATCTCGAAAAAGAAAGACTGTATATAATATAATTCCTAAATTGTGGGGTAACATTGAGAATTGCAAGTTTAAAGTCAGAATATTGAGATAAAGAAGCAGCATTTGTTGAAGATATCAACATTTTGAATGGAACTTGAAAATTAGAGTTTAATGTAAAAAAGGTCGAAACTAATTTAAAAAAAAGATCAAATATAGATGAATATTTCTTTAAAAAACCAAATATTTGCAAAAAGGTTACCAATTTATAAAACACTTTCAAATCTTTCAACTTAAGTCAACATTTCGAAAAAAAAGTGACAATCTCTCGAGGACAAGAAAATGTTGCATATAAATTGAAAATTGTGTGGTAAAGTTAAAAACTGTGAATTTAAACTAATAATTTTATTTTGGAATTGTAGAAAAAACCAACATTTTTTCAACAATCGGAAATATTGATAGAAAGCTGAAACAAAATTGAAAGTTTCACTCAGAATTTAAAAAAATCGAAACTAAATTAAATTAAATTCAGGAATAAATAAATATTAAATATTTATACATAATATGTTTTGAAAAAGTCAAGATTTTGTAATAAAAGTCGCAATTTAAAGAACATTGTCGAGTTTTAACCTTAAATTCCACAAAAAGTAATTCAATTTTCTAGGAAGTTAAAATGTTTAGTTTCATTCAAACATTAAGAAATAATAGAGTAAACATTGAAATGTAAACTAAATATTTCGGGAAAATGATTAAAATTTCGTCACCAAGGATGACGTTTCAAAATAAAAGTGAAAATCTCAATAAAAAGTCAACATTTTGAGTTTAAAGCAAAAAATTTCCAAATAAATAAAACAATTTAAAAAAATTTAAACCTGAACTATTGAGTGACATTTTTTTAAATTGTATATGCTGCACTAGTCAATAATTAACATATTTTTTTAAATCAAATATTGATTGATGTTGAAAAACATTTTCAACATAAATAAGTTAATAAAAAACGAAAAATTCACCCTTAAATCCGTTTTTAGCAAAGGCAACCAGTTCAATCAGTCCTGACACAATGAAAAAAAAATCGTAGCGCCTTGAAATTTTTAGGGTTTATTTGGGATTCCTTCAGATTAAAATACCGCAGCCAGTATTCCTCACCTATCTATTATTTGCAAAGTTATGCCCAAGTTAAGCGAGTATTCCTAATTATCAAAATTTTGACCTTTCTCTCAATCAACTTTTTGTTTCAAAAAATTATTTCTGTCAAAAACCAATAACCAGACTTTATTGAGGACGCTTCTAAGTTTTTAAAACCCTTCTTACAGTTTCTATAGGATTATTAATTCGCGAGTGATCGATTACCAAATTCAAAAATGAGTTTTTCGTTTTGAATGACGATAATTCAACGACAAATCATCGTACGGAGCTCGAATACCAATTAAATGAAAGAAAATTTAGTTATTTAGAGAAATCTTACAATAAGATTACTAAGAAAAAATTATTGATCCGCCCGTGAACGTTTTTAAAGATAAATAAAAATTTTAAAAAATTCTGCCCATGGATTTTAAAAAATTAGTCAAAAATTGCTTACACTAAAAATATCCAAACTTAAAACTTAAGAAACATAAGCATGGAGCTTTAATTTGCCTTTTTTATTTTTCTCTGTGATTATTTTTTCTTGAGTTCCACCGTTTTTAAAATCACTTAAAAGTTTGGGATGTTATCGCCGAAATTTCTCTCCCTAATAATAATTTGCAAATAGCATTAATTTAATTTTAGGTCACAAAACAAAAGATTTTATATGCTAAGAATTTAACAGTACGAATTTTTAAGTTTCGAGATCAAAAGGGGGCTTTTAACTCTAAGTCGATATTTCAAAAAAATTTTAAGTTTACAAAATAAATTTCCAAACCAAGCTCTAGAGAAGTCAAATTTTTGAAATGAATACGATCATTAGAAAAACCCAAATTTTCAAATACAAAACGCACGGATTTTAGGAATGAGAAGAAAAAAGTAATACACGAGAGGCGGTTTTATTGAAAAAATTGTACGTTTTATATTTGATTCAAAATGATTCAAACCTAAACTTCAAATTGGGGAAAATTGAAATTAATCTCGACATTAGGAAAAAACCGTTAATAAATTGGTTCTCTCAAAAAAATATTCGTTTCTTCATTTAGGGACTTTCCCTACTTCAGTTCCGGTGACCGTGTTCGTTTATATGGTTTTTTTCTTTGAAATTCGACTTTCTTCTAAATATTTTAGGTTTAAACCAACTACCGCGACAAATACCAAAAAAATAAAAATGTCTAAATTACAACAATAACCGCTTTTAACCGTCTTTTAATACAAAAAAAAAGATCTTTTTTCAAATTTTGAATACTTCGGCAGTTCTATATACATATCCCTGTATAATATGTTGCCTATCCTTGTGTAAATATTATGCTCTTTTAACGTAAATTTTGAGTGTGTTATTTTGTGTTTTTTGACAAATTCAAACATTTAAAGAATTAAATTAACTCTCCATCTTTCGTGATGTTAATCAGATTAAACAAAATTGATCAATATTCACAATTAATCGGCGAATGGGTACCGTCGTGAAAGCTTCCCGCCCAATTTTAAAATTTGAAGTTTAACAGAAGTCTTCGTGGTTGGTTGGGAGATTTTGTTGTGAACTAACCTCACCTTACGTCCGCCATATTAATTCCTCGTGTGGTGAAAGTTGTCAGATATGAGCATTTTGTAACACAATTTTAATTTGATTTACATGTTTTGCGGCAAAAGCAACCTAAGCGATAATGGCAAGGAAGGCCGACGACGGCGATTTTAATGACTCTATTAACGCCAGCGCCTCCGAAGAAGACAAGGTAAGATGTGCGTTCTTCGTATTATATTCGCGCGTTCTTCTAAAAATAGCCATCGTCATTTTAACTTATCGCTTTTAACCGATTTAAAGCTCCAATTTCTTCGCCAAAAAATCCATCGTGATTATTTCGGGTTATATGATGCCCAATTGGTGTATGGTGTATCATAAAATAACGTTTTGTTGATTTTTAGTCATTCGTGAACAAAGTCCGATCGAGGGTATCTGGGTTGTTTAACTCTTCGATATCTCGGCTGTTCGGCGGTAGTGAAGACACAAAAGGCGGCGTCAGGCGGCGAGATGAGGATGATGAGTTATTTACCAGTCAGCCGCCCTGTAAAAGGGCCAGACCGACCGAAAACCCTTTGCAAAACAACTACAGCTTGCACACTCCCGATTCAAGTACAGGGAATAATGTGCCCAAGAGTTTATACGTTAATTTTCCTGAGCCAGTAGCGGGCCCTTCAGGGGTTAAATCATGCAAAACGCTGATAAGCAGCTCTTTATCTAACAGAGCCCAGAGCTCTTTTACACAGGAGACAGTTGCTGATAAAGATTCGGATAGTGGGGAATCAACAAGCGGATATTCTTCGATGGTGAAGTCTAATGTAAAAGAGAAAGCGACCAATGTGGTGGAAAAAGTTGATAAACCCAACTTCGACAGCTCTGAATTCAACACAACAAAATCACTGTTTAATTCGAGTAAGTGCAAAATTTTGCTCCATAACTATGATGTCAAAATACCGCAGCTGTCATCAGTTCTTTTATTTAATTTCGAATAAAATAATTTTTTTTCTTTATTTGAATACGTTTGTGGAAACTTCGCCATTTTTAAGCGATTTCCAATTTTTTTGTTGATATCTTGCCCTTACTTTTCTTTTTAATAAATTTTCATTTCATTCAACTTTTCTAAATACAAATTTTAATGAATCATATTGAAATTGCCGGTTTAATTCCAGATATTTAAGAAAAAAGTAGGGAATTTTAACAGAAAGTTGTGATTTGCAGAAAAATAATGAGTTTGAAGTTGAAATTTGCAGCAAAAAGTTGAAGTATTGGAATTGAGGTCGCCCTTCTCTGAAATTGGACAAAATTTGCAAAAAGTGAAAAGGTTGAGCTTAAAGAACTCGTTTCATAAATTAGTACAAATTGGAATCATATAGAAGATCGTTTCGAGAAAAAAATTATCATTTTCAAGTTATCAGTCAAAGTTTTAAGCAAAAAATAAAAATTATACGTGTAAATTCGAAATTTTCAGAAAAAAGACGAGCTTTTGAGGAAAATGGTAAAAATTCTGGAAGTAGTTTGTAATTTTGAGAAAGAAGTGAACATTTTGACTTAATTTTACAGAAAGAGAATTGTATTTGAATTTGACATTTTAAGAATTAATTTAAAGTAAATTTTGCGGTTTTTGTTCCTCCAAATATTGATCTTTTCTCAAAATTCTGGGTTTAACGTGTTTGTTGTTTGTAAATTTAAACCCAAAAGCAAAATTGAAGAAAAATAATAGAAATCTGAAGGAAACTCGAGCTTAATTTTAAATTTTAAAGAAAATATTTTTAAATTAGCTACAAATTTTTCTTCATCTTAAGACAAATCGAAATTAAACAAAAAATGGATCTTTTGACAAAAAATCCAAATTTTGATTTCAAACCGAAGGCATTTTGGTTTTAAGTGGAGTCGTTTTGGTTTTAAAACGAAAATAGTCAAAAATTTAAACAATAGTGTAAACTGGAAATTTGGAGAAGATCTACATTTTGAAAAAAGCTTGAAATAAAGAAAAACAAATTTTTTAGTTTAAAACCTGAAAATGTCGTCACTTTTAGATTCGATTAAATATCGAAAAAAATGCAAAATTCGTTGCAAAAAATTTAAAAAGTTTGTGTTTAAAATTGTAATTTACACAAAAGTAATAAAAGCTGAAGGTCTGAACTTTGGAAAACTCAATTTTTGTAGAAAAAATCCAAAATTTGTAGGAAAACTTCAACATTTTGTGTTTGGAAATGAAATTTAGGGAAAAATTAAAAACTGAACTCGAAATTTGTAGATAAAAGTCAAAATTTGTAGGAAAAAATTCAAATTTTTGAGTTTGAAATTGGAATTTTGGATAAAAAAAATTAAAAACTGAAAGTTTGAACTTTATAAAATTCAAAAATGTGGGACAAACTCAATTTTGTGTTTAAAACTGAAATTTTAGAGAAAAAAGTAAGAACTGGAAGTCAAAAAAAAATCCAATATTTGTTAAAAAATTCAAAATTTTGTGTTTGAAATTGAAATTTTAGGGAAAAAAGTATAAAAATCTAATGTCTGTGGGTCTATGGTTGCGGTTGTACATATTTTCAATTTTAAGCACGTTTAACTGTTTAATTACAGAACATTTAATTGGTCATTTGTCAAAACTAATGTCTGAACTTTAAACAACTCGAAATTTGTACGAACAATTGAAAATTTTGTGTTTGAAATTGAAATTTAAACAAAGAAGTAAAAGCTGAATGTCTCAACTCTAGAAAACTCAACATTTGTAGAAAAAATTCAAAATTTTGTGTTCGAAATTGAAATTTTATGGAAAATATGGTAAAAATCGTTTGAACTTTAAAAAACTCAAAATTTGTAGAAAAAATTCAAAATTTTGTGTTTGAAATTGAAATTTTACAGAAAAAAATTCAAAACTGAAAGTCTGAACTTAATAAAACTCAAAAATGTAGAACACACTTAATTTGGCGTTCGAAATTGACGTTTTAGGGAAAAAAAGTATAAAAATCTAGTCTGAACCTTAAAAAACTCAACATTTGTAGGAAAAATTCAAAATTTTGTGTTGAGTGGTTTGTAATACGTATTGATATTGATTGCAGCTCGTATTGAAGGGCAATCCAAGCTCTACGATGAATTGCGCAACTCCAGCCCTCAGCAGAACACCTCGCTGAGTTCGAGGAGACCAAGCTTCAATCCCTACACCTTCGGCTCGCCGAATTTCGTCGACAGGACGATATCGACCCAAAAAATCTTGAATTCTCCCTTCTACAATGGTCGTACCATTTATGGGGGAGCTTCAGCCTATGGTAGACCCATGGGGCGCATGCCGTCCGAACTGAGAAAAAACATTAGGAATTCAATACGAATGAAGCCAGTAAACGACAAATCCACCACCGAGAGCTCTTCATTGAGTAAGACTGCTAGGCGGATATTGAGCACTTTGGAGCAGTACTCCACGCCGATGACTGACGCACAGAAAATCCCCCTGCCAACGAAGCAGAGGAAAGAGGGGTTACTGTCGAAATACACGGGGGCCAACCCGTATATGAGGCGTGGGCCACCTAATAAGGAATTGATGGTGCCGACAATACCCGAGTTGTTGCAGATGAAACAACGCGAAAAGTTGCAAGAAACTACTGAGACAGTTAGGCAGATTGCCACCAAATCTGGAAACGAAGACGAATACAGGATAAGGAACTTGGAGGATAAACAGAAACATACAGGGAAAATTAAAAATAAGACATCCAGCGTAAGACAGAGGAATGTTCCAGTTGAGGAACCACCGGAGGCGCTCGCGCTCAAACCTGTAGCCTTGCCCATCGATCAGTTGCCCAAGTTTGATTTCGTAATTCCGCCGCCTGTCGCCCAACGAGAAACCAAGACAGACGCGTTGGCCCCGAATTCTAACGAGTTGTTGAATTTTAAAGCGAAGGTGTCGAACCCTGCAAGCACGCTAGCCCCAAGTTCGAGCGCGCAAGCCCCGAATACGAGCGGGCTAGCATCGATAAAAACCACGAATAACGTGCAACCTTCGAACGGGCAAGTTCCCAGTGGTTACACGTTTAAATTTAGTGGGGATTCCCCGAAGATGATTAAAACTTCGCCAGTTAGAGAAGTTACCAAGAAATCATTGGAACTTCCAACTGTTTCGCCAGTTACTGGTGGTAGGGAACAGAAATTTACGTTTTCAAAGCCGCTTGTTGTGGCTGAGAACTTGAAATCGATCGTAGCTATAAATAGTTTTAAATTTAGTGAACCAATTTTAAAGAATGCTGGTGCTGTAGTTAAATCGTCAACAAATTTTAAAATGCCAGAGCAGAAGGATTTGAATGCGTACAGGAAGCGCAACAATGGGGACATGGTCACAAAACCTTCGGTATTGTCCACCGGCAGCGTCATGGACGTCTTGGGTAAGAAAGACTCGATAATGGAAAAGTTTAAACCACCTGAAGGCCACTGGGAATGCCCCGTATGTCTTATAAGAAATAAGCCAGATTGCTCCAGATGCGCGGCTTGTGAAACCCCAAAAAGTTCAACAGAACCCAAAACCAAAGTTTTTGGTACATCGGGGGTACCCAAATCCGGATTTGGGGATAATTTCAAACCTTCAGCGTCAACGTGGGAATGCAGCGTTTGCTTGATTAGGAATAAGATGGAATTGGAAAAGTGCGCCGCGTGCGAAAACCCTAGACCCATTAAACCCTTGATCCCTTCGGGATTTGGAGACAAATTCAAACCGCCGGAGCAAACTTGGGAATGCTCAGTGTGTATGATTAGGAATAAGGACGATTTAGAGAAGTGCGCCGCGTGTGAGTCCTTGCGGCCGCAAAAGCAACCAAACTTCACTAACCCTTACTTAGCCCCATTTAAACCGTGTCCGACCACCTGGGAATGCACCACCTGTTTAATCCGGAACGAAAACGATAAAACCAAGTGCGCGGCTTGCGAGTCGCCCAAACCCAGTTCATTTGGGAAGGCTTTCAAGAAGAAGTCGGACGAGTGGGAATGCGACTCTTGCATGGTTAAGAACCCGAACAATTTAGACAAATGTCAGTGTTGCACGAATCCGAAACCGGGGGCAAAAGCGGCATCCACTATAACTAGTTTTAACTTCGGTTTAGACAAATCAGGAATAAGTCCGTTCAAATTCGGTATCCCGACTGATACCACTGGTTCAACCACCGATAAAACTAGTTCCGTGACCGCGGCCCCCGCGCCTTTTATTTTTAGTAATTCCGTCGCGGCTGCGCCAAATCCTATCTCGACTGCGCTAAATCCTATCTCGACTACGCCAAATTCTGTTGCAAATGCGCCACCCACTTTTACGTTCGGCATAAAGACTGATACAGCAGTTGGCGTGGAAACTTCCAAAAGCGTCGTCACAACGAGCGAAAGTACTACAACCACGACACCTTTTGGTGCAACTACAACCCCATCTACTGCGCCACTATTCCAATTTAAACCACCTGAAATTAAACCATCTACTGAAGTTAAGCCACCACCTACGAATAGTATAACTTCCACCCCCAATAACGCGCCAGATACTAAACCTAGCACCCTTGACACCAAGCTTGAAAGCAAATCTGCTACCAAACCTGACAATAAACCAGCTAGTACGCCTCTATTCTCAACCGCTCAAAGTGCCCCAACTGTGCCAACTTTCAATTTCGTGGCGGCGGCCGCCGCCACAACCGCCCAAACCAACACAACCCCTTCCAAACCTCCCGTTTTCACCTTCGGTGCTAACGCGGAAACCCCCAAACCACCATCGAACAAACCTTTCACCTTCACTTCCCCCGAACCACCAGCCAAAGTCCCAATGTTCTCCTTCAACAAACCACCGTCTAATGAGACACCGAAATCTAGTCCATCTTTCAATTTTACCGCACCCGCGCCGACTAGCGGGTTTAGTTTTGGGGCGCCTTCCACGAGTGGTTTCGGGGCCCCCAAGCCGGCGGATCAGGCTAATCCCGTGTTTGGCACTACTACGAAAAACGGCGGGTTTAATTTCGGGATGGCGCCGAATAATAACGTGCAGAAAGCCGGGTTCAGCTTCGGCGCTTCGACAACTCAGAATGCAGCGGGCGCCGCAGCTTCTAGCGGATTCAATTTCAGCGTGCCCTCAAACGTAAGTAAATTTCTAATGATTTCCTAAATTATTACTGTTAGTAATCATAGCTAAATACATAAATAATTAAATTTTACATTCAGAAGAGTGTCCTCTATGGAAGTTGACGAAATTTCTAATGCTTTCCCAAATTTCGACTTTTTTTTTCCTAAATTTTGAGTTAACTTTTTAACTTGAATCGTATCACCTTTTTAAGAGTTTATTTTATTTTAAATTCCGAAATAAAGTAAATTTTAGGCATGACTATTAGGAAATGAAATGAAAATTAGAAAAAAAAAAGTTGCTAACCAAAGTACCAAAATATTCGAAATTTTTAAATGGAAATTAAAGTTTTGAAATAATAAACTAAGAAAACACTTTTTTATTTAATAATAACAGTGATATTCTATTACAAAGGAAGTGTTCTTTTCAGCCCCCTGCCCCAACGACAGGTTTCAAATTTACTGCTACACCACCAACGTTTGATGCTACGGTTAAACCGAATTTTAACTTTACAGCAGGAAATGTTACCACATTTTCGTAAGTATTCTCCTCTGTTTACTAATTCGTTTCAAGTAAAAGTTAGTATGCATAAGGAAACAGATTTTTATGCAAATCGTACGTTTGCGTAATATTCTATTTATACATTGACACACTTAGCTTGAATTCAGGTGAATTATGAAGTCGTACTTTCTTTTTATGGTTTTTTTTTTTTAATGGAAATGCTATTTAGGGCTGAATTATAGATAAACAAACCCCTGACTATTCGAACTTTGAATTTTGAAAATTTTCCCTTCAAGTTTAACTACGAAGTTTGAACGTTATCTGGAAATTTCGTATTAAAACTTGATTTTGTTTATAAATATCACGTCTTTATTGAAAATTTGCCCCGTTTTGCTTAAAATTCGAAATTTTAAGGCAACATTTTCCGAATTTCTTTAGAAATCTTCAGTCTATTCATGAAATTGTCATCTTTTTTCAAACTTCCCACTTACAGCTTGAATTTTTGAGTTCTTTTTTTTTCAAAAATTGCACCTCAGAATTTAAACGTCGACATTTTCTTTGTTTTTTTTTTCGAAATTCTGTTTCTCAAAATTCAGAGTTTACAATTGAATTTTTTTAATTTTTCGTACGAATCTACTCCTTGCTTGAAATTTCGAGCTTTTTCTCAAACTTGCATTTTTACTATTTTTTTTGTTGAACATTTTCCATTTTTTTCTCAAAACTTCGCATTTTTTTGTAAGCTTCGCCTTTTTTCTTAAAATTTCAGCTTTTTTTGCCTCAAACTTCGCCCTTTATTTGCCTCAAACTTCGCCTTTTTTGAACCTCAGAATTTAGACGTTGACATTTTCTTCGTTTTTTTGTTTTCGAAAATCTGTTTCTCAAAATTCAGAGTTTACAATTGAATTTTTTTAGTTTTTCGTACGAATCTAGTCTTTGCTTGAAATTTCGAGCTTTTTCTCAAACTTTCCATTTTACAATTGCATTTTTGACCAATTTTTCTCTTATTTTCCGACCTTTTTTGAACATTTTCCATTTTTTTCTCAAAACTTCGCATTTTTTGTAAGCTTCGCCTTTTTTCTTAAAATTTCGCCTTTTTTTCCTCAAACGTCACCTTTTTTTGCCTCAAACTTCGCCTTTATTTGCCTCAAACTTCGCCTTTTTTTGCCTCAAACTTCGCCTTTTTTGAACCTCAGAATTTAGACGTTGACATTTTCTTCGTTTTTTTGTTTTCGAAAATCTGTTTCTCAAAATTCAGAGTTTACAATTGAATTTTTTTAGTTTTTCGTACGAATCTAGTCTTTGCTTGAAATTTCGAGCTTTTTCTCAAACTTTCCATTTTACAATTGCATTTTTACTAATTTTTATTTAATTTCGATTAACAATGCAAGTATTGACCCTTTTTCTCTTATTTTCCGACCTTTTTTGAACATTTTCCATTTTTTTCTCAAAACTTCGCATTTTTTGTAAGCTTCGCCTTTTTTCTTAAAATTTCGCCTTTTTTTCCTCAAACGTCACCTTTTTTTGCCTCAAATTTCACCCTTTATTTGCCTCAAACTTCGCCTTTTTTGGCACTTCAGAATTTAGACGTTGACATTTTCTTCGTTTTTTTTTTTTCGAAAATCTGTTTCTCAAAATTCAGAGTTAACAATTGAATTTTTTTAGTTTTTTGTACGAATCTAGTCTTTGCTTGAAATTTCGAGCTTTTTCTCAAACTTTCCATTTTACAATTGCATTTTCACTAAATTTTTTTTAAATTTCGAATAACAAAGCAAGTATTGACCCTTTTTCTCTTATTTTCCGACCTTTTATTGAACATTTTCCATTTTTTTCTCAAAACTTCGCATTTTTTTGTAAGCTTCGCCTTTTTTTCCTCAAACGTTGCCTTTTTTTTGCCTCAAATTTCACCCTTTATTTGCCTCAAACTTCGCCTTTTTTGGCACTTCAGAATTTAGACGTTGACATTTTCTTCGTTTTTTTTTTTTCGAAAATCTGTTTCTCAAAATTCAGAGTTAACAATTGAATTTTTTTAGTTTTTTGTACGAATCTAGTCTTTGCTTGAAATTTCGAGCTTTTTCTCAAACTTTCCATTTTACAATTGCATTTTCACTAATTTTTATTTAATTTCGATTAACAATGCAAGTATTGACCCTTTTTCTCTTATTTTCGGACCTTTTTTTTTAAACATTTCCATTTTTTCTCAAAACTTCGCATATTTTGTAAGCTTCGCCTTTTTTCTCAAAATTTCGCCCTTTTTTCCTCAAACGTTGCCTTTTTTTGCCTGAAACTTCCGCCCTTTATTTGCCTCAAACTTCGCCCTTTATTTGCCTCAAACTTTGCCTTTTTTTTTCTTCAAACGTCGCCTTTTTTCCCCAAACTTCGGTTTTTTTCCTCATAATTTCACAATTTTTTTCGATATCTCTGGACATTTCGACCTTTTTCTTAAGCTTCCCATCTCTATTTGAAATATTTACTTTTTTTCTGCAAATTTCGATCTTTTTCTAGTTTTCCATTTCATTTTGAAGTACGCAGCAATTTGCCCCAAAGTTGAAATTGGAGGCACCTTTTTTCTCGAAAAGTTGGCCCTTGTTCTTAAAATTCAGAATTTTCCACCGAAATTTTGTTTTTTTACAAAAACTTTAGCATAAAATTGAAATGTTGGTTTTTCGAAATATCGTCCCTTTTTTTAGAAATTTGGCTTCTTGAAATTTCTTCCAATTTTCTCAAAATTTGGCTTCTTGAAATTTCGTCATCTTTTCTCAAAATTTGATCTTTTAGACAATTTGGCCATTTTTCTTAAAATTCAGAATTTTTCGCTGTTGTGAATTTTTCCGATAACCCCGCAAATTTCGACCTTTTTCTCAAGCTTTCTATTTCAATTTGAAGTATTTACTGTTTTGCAATGATTTGTCCCAAAGTTGAAATTGGAGGCACCCTTTTTTTCTGGAAAATTTGGCTCTTTTTCCTAAAATTGACAATTTTCCACTGAAATTTTGTTTTTCTTTAAAGACTTCAACATAAAACTGAAATGTTGACTGTCGAAATGTCGTTACTTTTTCTGGAAATTTGGCTTCTTGAAATTTCGTCCTCTATTCTCAAAATTTGATTTTTTTAACAATTTGGTCATTTTTCTTAAAATTCAGGGTTTTTCCATTGAAAGTTATGAATTTGTCCAATACTCTGAAACTTTTGACCTTTTTCTCAAGCTTTTCACTTCAATTTGTTAAGTTGTCAAGTTGTACTTTTTTCTCAAAACTTTAGCCCTTTTTCTTAAAAATCAGTTGAAATTAAAATTTTGTGAATTTTTTTTACTAATCGTTAGAAATTTTATCATTGCAAACTTTCCACTCCTCGGTTGAATATTTTTGATCAAAAATTTCGACTCGAAATTGAAATGTGGACCTTTTTTTCGAAATTTCATATTTTCTTTCGATAAATTTGATTTCTCGAAATTCTGTCCTTTTTTTTTGTCTTGAGATTTGATTTTTTGCAGTTTCTATCTTTTGTTCTTAAAATTCAGAATTTTCCATTGCAACTTTCTGTTTTCTTACAAGAACTTCAACCCAAACTTGAAACGTTGACCTTTTTTTCTAAACGTCACTCTGGAATTTGGTTTTTTTTAGACAATTTGATCATTTTCCTTTAAATTTGGTGTTTACCTTTGAAATTTCCAGATTGGTCTACCATTTTGTCAAAAATTGTGTCTTTTTTTAAAATTCAGTGGTTCAAATTAAAATTTATCCAATTTGTCCTTTTTTTTTTGTCTTGAGATGTGATTTTTTGGAGTTTCTATCTTTTGTTCCTAAAATTCAGAATTTTGCATTGCATCTTTCTGTTTTCTTACAAGAACTTCAACCCAAACTTGAAACGTTGACCTTTTTTTCTAAACGTCACTCTCTGAAATTTGATCTGGAAATTTCGTTAATTTTTTTTGTCGAAGTTTGGTTTTTTTTTAGACAATTTGATCATTTTACTTAAAATTCGGTGTTTTCCTTTGAAATTTCCAGATTGGTGTACCATTTTGTCAAAAATTGTGTCTTTTTTTAAAATTCAGTGGTTCAAATTAAAATTTATCCAATTTTCCAGCTTTTAGCTGAAAATTTTACACTTTTTTTTTCAAAAATTTTGACTCAAAATTGAAATGTGAATTTTTGTTCTCGAAATTTCGTCTTTTCTTTCGATAAATTTGATTTCTCGAAATTCTGTCCTTTTTTCTGTTTGGAGATTTGATTGTTTGCGGTTTCTATCTTTTGTTCTTAAAATTCAGAATTTTCCGTTGAAACTTTCTGTTTTCTTACAAGAATTTCGTTATTTTTTCTCGAAATTTGGGGTTTTTTGCCAACTTTTCTCGAAATTTCGTCTTTTCCTTCGATAAATTTGATTTCTCGAAATTCTGCCCTTTTTTCTGTCTGAAGATTTGATTGTTTGAAGTTTCTCTCTTTTGTTCTTAAAATTTGGAATTTTCCATTGAAACTTTCTGTTTTCTTACAAGAGTGTCGTTATTTTTTCTCGAAATTTGGGGTTTTTGCCAACTTTGATCATTTTTTTTTTAAATTCGGTGTTTTCCATTGGAATTTTCGGATAAATCTATCATTTTGTCAGAAATGTTTGCACATTTTTGTTAAATTCAGTGATCCAAATTAAAATTTTGTTAATTTTCCACTTTTTAGTTGAAAATTTTACTTTTCTTCAAAAATTTCCACTTCCACTGATAATTGAAATGTGGATCTTTTTTTAGAATTTCGTCTTTTCGTTCGAGAAATTTGACTTCTTGAAATTCTGTCCTTTTATTCTCTCTCGAGATTCGATTTTTTGCAGTTCGTATCTTTTTTTCTTAAAATTCAGAATTTTCCATCGAAACTTTCCGTTTTCTTACAAGAACTTCAACCCAAAATTGAAATGTTGAGCTTTTTTCTCAAAATGTTACTTTTTCTGTAATTTGATCTCGAAATTTCATTATTTTTCTCCAAATTTGGTTTTTTTTTTGGCAATTTGATCATTTTACTTAAAGTTGGGTGTTTTTCATTGACATTTTCAGATTGATCTACCATTTTGTCAGAAATTTTGCTTTTTTTCTTAAAATTTAGTGGTTCAAATTAAAATTTATCTAATTTTCCAGCTTTCAGTTGAAAATTTTACTTTTTTTTCTCAAAAATTTTATTTTTTTTTAATTTTGACTCAAAATTGAAATGTGGACCTTTTTTTTTAAAGAAATTTCGTCTTTTCGTTCGAGAAATTTGACTTCTTGAAATTCTGTCCTTTTATTCTCTCTCGAGATTCGATTTTTTGCAGTTCGTATCTTTTTTTCTTAAAATTCAGAATTTTCCATCGAAACTTTCCGTTTTCTTACAAGAACTTCAACCCAAAATTGAAATGTTGAGCTTTTTTCTCAAAATGTTACTTTTTCTGTAATTTGATCTCCAAATTTCATTATTTTTTCTCCAAATTTGGTTTCTTTTTGATAATTTGATCATTTTACTTAAAGTTGGATGTTTTTCATTGACATTTTCAGATTGATGTACCATTTTGTCAGAAATGTTGCCTTTTTTCTTAAAATTTGGGGGTTGAAATTAAAATTTATCTAATTTTCCAGCTTTCAGTTGAAAGTTTTAATTTTTTTTTCAAAAATTTTACTTTTTTTTTTAAATTTTGACTCAAAATTGAAATTTGGAACTTTTTTTTAAAGAAATTTCGTCGTTTCGTTCGAGAAATTTGGCTTCTTGAAATTCTGTCCTTTTTTTATTCTCTCTCGAGATTCGATTTTTTGCATTTCATACCTTTTTTCTTAAAATTCAGAATTTTCCATCGAAACTTTCCGTTTTCTTACAAGAACTTCAACCAAAAATTGAAATGTTGACCTTTTTTTCTCCAAATATCACTTTCTGGAATTTGACTTCGAAATATCGTTATTTTTTTCTCGAAAAATGGTTTTCTTTTTTAGCAACTTGATCATTTTCTCTAAAATTCGATGTTTCCCATTGAAATTTTCGGATGAATCCATCATTTTGTTGAAAATGTTGCCCTTTTTCTTAAAACTCAGCGATCAAATACAAATTTTACTAATTTTTCTCCCAAATGTCTCGAAATTTCTTGCTATTTCCAAACTTACCACTTTGAATTTTAAATTTTTACTTTTTTTGGAGTAGGATGTGTGATAAATGAGGAATTCTTAAAGAAAGAAAATAAAATTGTATAAATCTTTCGACATTTCATCTTATGTCTGAACATATGAGTTTTCAATTGAAAATTTGACTTTTCAGTTGAAAATTTTATTTTTCTTCAAAACTTTCGACTCGAAATTGAAATGTTGATCCTTTTTCTCGAATTTCGACTTCTTTGGGGGAAGTTTCGTCCCTTTTGCCCGAAATGTCATACTTTTTTGCTCAAAATATGATGTCACTTTGGCTCTTTTTCTTAAATTTCAGTGGCTAAAATTAAAGTCGTAAATCTTTCAAAACGTCGTATTTGCAAACTTTTCAGTTGGAAATTGCACTTTTCTCCAAACATTTTGTTTCGCAATTGAAATTTCGAAGTTTCTCTGCTTTTTCCAATATTTCGTAACAGTAATTGATATTTTACCAATTTTGTCCTTTTTTATCCAAATTTGATTGTTTTTGCAGATTGTACCATTTTCTTTCTTAGAATTCAGTATTATATTGAAATTTTGTTTTTTCTACAAAAAGTTCGACTCAAAATTTGAGTTTTGAATCCAAAAATTGGTGTGTAGATGGTAAGATAACTCCTGAGCTGTGGTCAACCTGTGGAATATTTCAGCAGGGATAAAATCATTAAAAAATTGTTTGTTTTTTTTTGATAAAATATAAAATCCCCTAGTGGGGCATTATTGATAACTCAATCACCTAACCTAATCTGTATTTTTACTTTTAGGGCTACACCGGCGGAGGGCGCTGCACCAACTCCACGCAAAATCAAAAAGGCAGTAAGACGAACACAACGATAGTTCACTTTTTTTTGTACATAAGCGAGAGAGTGTGTGAAAAAAAAAAGAGACATGTACAGAGTGTAATTAAATTTAGGAACTTACTGTAACTGATGTATTTTCAATAATGCAAAAAAAAAATGTGAGGGTCAGTTGTGCTGGTATTAAAATGCATAAACAGGAAGGTTTCGTTTTCAGACCTATAAATGTTAGTTAGGTATAATTTAAAGATAATACAGGCTAGGACCCGGTCGCGAACATTTAGGCCGAAGGGGGCGTTCAACTTTTTGACTTTGTACATAACGATGTTGAATCTTAAAAATTTATTAGAAAAAAAATCATATCTGAACGCCGCACAGCCAGTATATTCGCGGTTCGGACCTCAGGTGTTACACCACCACCATGTATTTAATCCTACATTGTATACCATTCTACCGGGCGAGCCCCCTATGGGGGTTATCGAGCTGAATCAAGCTTCTCTTATTTGGAGTCGTTGTAATGTTACTAATAAATTGACGGATTTCTGAAGCTGTTAAATTGTTTGCAGCCGAGATAGAATTTTTTTTTAATAGCTTTGGCAAACGTTCGCCAACCATTGGTCTTTTAAAATAATTCAGTATTCATATTAAATTTTTTAAATAGTTCCAATTTTGTTATTTGACTTTGGGATGTAAGTTTTTGAAAAATTATAATTCACTGCTGCACGTGTAAAAGGGGTTAAGTCAAACTTCCGTGAAAATGAGTTCAAGTCGTTTTCGTATATAATTTTGAAGTTACTCTCGTTGTTTAAAAGCCAAATTATTTGGAGTATAATTAACTGTCTATCTAATTGTGCTCGTCAGTCAAAAATCCAAGTCTGAGGTCATGTGCAAACAGTTATGTTTTCTCCAGTTTTATCTGTTTTTGACTTGACCCCTTTTACACGTGCAACAGCGAATTCGTTTAAATGAATGCAAACTATTGACAGGGGACGACTCTTGCACCTGCGGCTTTGTTTTTCGAGAGTTCAGCTCGGATTCTCATGGGGGAAGCGCCCGGTATAGTGTAGGTAATGCAAAAAGGTCTGATCCATAGAATTAGAATTTTGTATTTTATAAATCTGATGAATTTTTTCATCGAAACGTGTGATGGGATAATAAATTGTAAAATTTAGCTGGACATGAATGATTGCAGTGTGAATTATATAAAAAAAAAAATGACGGCTCTAATTGTCGGGCCACTTTTACTGTGATATTCTTATGGGTCAGGCCCCATACTATATTCATAAACATATTAATATAAATGGTTATCAAAATAACACAGGCAAAACGGTTTTTTTAAATTTAGATTGTTTAGCTCGAAAGTTTTGTTGTGAATTTGTCTACAAAGTCATTTATTTTATTGCCGTGCAATAGTGTCATTTTATTAAAGTTTTGTCTGTGTCCGTGTGGCAAGTAGGCTCACTCCTTAATTTGTAAAAATTTCCCCATTTTTAATTTGTAATTAATCTGGAAAAAAATAATATTTAATCACGTTACCTAATTTAATTTTTCACAAATGCATGATTATTTTTTATACCTCAATTGATTTAATAAATTAGTGGTTACATATTATTTTATTTGTTGAATCGTTAATCTAGTGTAACAATTACGTAGCAATATGCTCTAAAGTGAGAAACGACTGGGAATTGTTAACCATATTTTTGTTGCGAATTTAAGACTCAAAAGGAGTTAGACTGCTTTCTGCCAGTGTAATCTTAATTTGTTTTGCTGAGAATTTCATCCTTTATGAGGTTTAAGTTAAGAGACGTGTACATTTTTATTTAAGTCAAACAGATGAATTGTAAGTCTAGATTGATGTGGAATTCTCGGCATATTTGTGCCTTTATTTTTTTATTTATATTGTGTTAACAAACAAACAAAAATAGTCCGTACGCTTGGCCTAGTCTTATGCAGTTTTATTTTTTCAATACGAATACTAAAACTTGTACTCATATTACCAGATCATTCCTTATAAATTTCATTTTTTTTTCAAGCCAAGTTATGTTAAATTGTTTTGGTTAATAAAATAAGTTTAATTAAGAATGATTTGTTTCACTCGAACCAAATACCGGGGTGGCCCTGGAACTCGAGCAAGTTGTTTTTTAAATGGTTCATCCTAATAAATGGGAAAGTGTGTCTGCCTCATCTGTTTACTAGCTTTTCATGACTCGATCACTGACGTGCTTTCAACGAAAATTAGCAGAGGTTTCTTGCAACTTGAAGTAATAAATAGGTGATGTTTTATTCAAGAAAATTGATCCAACACCAGTGGCGCACCCAAGGTCTATCTGACGGCACATATTTCAAAATTTAGATCTTTTTAACTTTCTTGAAAATTATGACTTCATTCGAAACTTTGGAATATATTTAATTTTTTTTGAAAACTTGCAACTTTCTTCGAAAGTCTCTTTAATGGAAATAAGTGACAATTTCGAGAAAGAATTCGGATTTTATTTAAGATTTGACTAACAATTTCGATTTGTTTTCAAAATGTCGACAATTTAAAATATCCGATTTTTTAAAATTTGAACTTTACTCGAAATTTTCGTTTATCTTTAAAAATTTCGACTCCCTAATTTCTACTTTTTTTTTCCCAAAGTTTCGACTTAGAATTGACTTCGAAATTTGTACTATGTGGAATTTCCTACTTTTTTAAATTTTGACTTGAATATAATTGATTTTTCTGAAAAATTTTCTTTTTTTTGTAAATTTTTTCTATTAAAAACTTTTCTTGTTAGAAATTTGAACTCATTGGAGACTTTTAACTCCGATTCAAAATTTAAAATCTTTTGGCTTTATCAAGTTTTAAATTATTTGAAAACTTGATTTTTTTCAATTTTCGACTTGTTTTTGAAAATTTTGACCTTTTTTATTGAATTTTTTTTAATTTTGACTCGAAATGTCGACTTTTTAGTAAATTTTGACTAAAATCCCACTTTTTTGTAAATCTAACTTTGAAATTCGAATTTTTTAAAAATTTGAATATTTTGACAATTTCAACTTTTAAAAACGTTAAATTAATTAAAATTTTTAAGTTGAAAATAAATATATTTTGAAAAACTGAATTTTTAAACATTTCGAATATTTTGGAAATTTCAATTTTCACAAACAATTCACTTTCTTTCAAAATGTTAACTTATTTGTTGAATTTCGATTATTTACAAAAGTTGGACTTTTTTGAAAATTTCGACTTTTTTAAAAATTTCCAATTTTTGAAAATATTCACACAAAACGTCGATATTTTTTGAAAATTTCAACTTTTTTTCAAAATTTTCACTTAACTCCGATTCAAAATTTTAAATCTTTGATTTTGGCTTTCAAGTTTTAAATTTTTTGAAAACTTGATTTTTTTTCGACTTAACCTTTTTTATTGAAAATTTATTCCTTTTTTTAATTTTGACTCGCAATGTCGACTTTTTCGTAAATCTTAACCAAAATGCCACTTTGTAAATCTAACTTTGAAATTCGACTTTTTTAAAAATTTGAATATTTTGACAATTTCAACTTTTAAAAACCTTAATTTTTTTAATTTGAAAATAAATATATTTTGAGAAACTTTGAATTTTACTGAAAATTTTGACATTTTTGAACATTTCGAATATTTTGGAAATTTCAGGTTTCACAAACAATTCATCTTCTTTCAAAATGTTAACTTATTTGTTGAATTTCGATTATTCACAAAAGTTTGAATTTTTGTAGGAAATGTTCGACTTGAAAATTTCGACTTTTTTAACAATTTCGAATTTTTTGAAAATATTCACACAAAACGTCGATACTTTTTCAAATTTCAAAATATTGACTTTTTGTAAATGTGTTTTTTTTTTTTGGAAACCAGTATTCATTTAAGCCTAATTTGTGGTAGAATAAAAATAAAATCGTACCAAAAAACTGTCAAAGTACCTTTATTCACCAGCATTATAGATGATTTTCTTAATATAACATTTTGAATTAATAATAAAAAAAAACAGGATGAAAACAAATATAAATTAAGATTGAAAAAATTTTAATGTTACTTGTATGGAACATTTCAATTTATAAGATTATATATAACAGACATACACTCAAATACATGAAGACAACTATATAAATTTCCATTTGTTCAGCCGAAGTTGTGCTAACAATTCTGAAAAACGAGGCGTAGGTCCTGTGAAAATGCAAAATCATCGCTATTTCGCGTCAAAGACTTGTACTTTATTAAATAAAATTTTTCTCTCTCGTCTACATCGAATTAAAATAAATTATACAAAATTGTAAATAAATCATTGTATAAAAACTGGGCGATTGCCTTATTCAATCTGAAAAATTTGGCGGGGATCGATACAAAAAATACGAAAAGGTTGAACATGACAATCGTAAAATTTCTTACATTAAAGCAACAGGGAACAGAAACATTAACAGTGTTTAGTTTATATCACAAGATATTTTTGTAGATTACTACTTTTTGGGAAAATAAAAAAATAAGACATTTTAATAATTCATGTGCTTTTGTACGGTTTTCGTATATTTTCATTTGGGCGAATTGCACTTAGTACCGCAAGGGGTTTGTTAACCGAAGAAAAATTTTCTATATAACACAGGAAGAAGTTTTCGATATTTCCAATCGCTTTAGAAGGCGTTTTCCTTAAATTAAACAATAATGTGTAATTAAATAAATACTTCGTTTTTTGTGGCGATTGGGTAGTTTCAAAATTTGCGACAACCCTTTTTTAAACAAAACATGTTTACTCGTGACTAGTTCAGGCTAAAGAAAGAATTTACGTTAAATAATTTAGTTGAATAAATTACGAAGCTTACTTTAAATAAATAGCAACTGATTAGAGTAAAGTGGAAGTACACCATCAACTTAAGGTAATAAATGGAGGGTGCCCTCATTTTTCGACCCTCGATAGAGGGATCTAAGTCATTGGAGACATTTTTACTTTTTTTTTTGAAATTTCCTTTCGAGAAGAATTATATATTTAGAATAGAGCTAAAATTTCCAAATGTATGTTCAAAATTTGCAAAAAGGCCAATTTATATAGAAATTTGGTAGCTTTCTCCAAATTTTAACCTTGCAATTTCAAGTTTCGACCTTCTTGAAATTTCGATTTTCTACTCGCGAGAAATTAAAACTGAAATCTTTAAATTAATGATCGATTTACCAATTTTGCCTCAAAATGTTCATTTTTCCATAAATTTCGAAATTTTCAAATTTTGATTCAAACATTGTAATTTCGATATTCATTTAGTAATTCCAGCCTTCTTGAAGTTTCGATTTACTTCCCAAAGAAAATTATAAATTCCAGAATAAAACTAAAATAATCAAATGAACGTAATTAATATTATATATTATTATATTAATAATTGCGGAATGATAATAAATAAATAAATAAAACCTTCAATTTTCCCACAAAATGTCAATTTTTGCAAAAATATCGAAGATTTTTGCTCCAAATTTTGATTCTTATTTCGCAATTACGATTTTCTTCTTAAAATTTAGATTTTCTTGTTTAGAATAAAATTGAAATTTTTAATTTCTTCTAAAATTTTCAAACGTTCAATTTTCCCCCAAAATGTCAATTTTTTTCCAAAAATTTTGATTTCAATTTCGCAATGACGATTTCGTTCTTGAAACTTCCGACCTTCTTAAAATTTAGACTCTCTAATTTATGTTCAATTTTCCCCCAAAAGGTCAATTTCTCTAGAAATATCGAGGTTCTTTCCCGAAATTTTGATTCTAACTTTAGAATTTCGATTTTCTTCTCGATACCTCCCCTTTCTCGAAGTTTTGAATTTCTTTTCGAGAGAAATTTATGAATTTCTTCTCCTGAAATTTTAAAATTAATGTTCAAATTTTCCACCAAAATATCAATTTCTCCAGAAATGTGAAGTTTCTTCCCCCCAAATTTTGATTTCAGTTCAGGAATTTTTTGATATTCTTGAGACACTTCCGACCTTCTTTAAATTTCGCTTTTTTCTTTTTCTTCTCGAGAGAGAGAGAGAGATAATTTAGAAATTCCAGAATAAAACTGAAATTTAAATATTTTCGTGAAATTTTCCAATTTATGTCCAATTTCCCCTCAAAATGTCAGTTTTTAAAAAATTTTTTAGGTTTTTTTCTGCAAATTTGGACACAATTTCTTCGATTTTTTTCCCGAAATTTCGACCTTCTTGAAATGCAGAGTTTCATCTAGAGGTAAGAATTTCCAGAACAAAATTGAATTTTTACATTTTCCTGTAATTTTAAAATATTAAATTTTCCCCCAAAAAGGTTAATTTTTAGAGAAATAAAGTTTTTTCCAAATTTTAAGTTCGCAATTCCAATTTTCTGCTCGAAATTTCGATCTCTCCGAAGTTCTTTTTCGAGAGAAATTAGAAATCCTAAACAAAGCCAAAATTTTCAAATTAAGGTGTAATATTCCCCGAAAATGGCACGTTTTCCAGACATTTAGAAGCTTTTTTCCCCAAATGTTGATTTTTCTAAAAATTTCGATATTCTTCTCGAGGGAAATTAGAAATTTAAGATTAAAACTGAAATTTTTACTTTTTCCTAAAATTTAAAAATTAATGTTCAAATTTTCCCCCAGAATGTCAATTTCTTCAAAAATGTGGAGGATTATTTTAATAAATATTCTTCTGTAAAAAAGTTTTCCTAAAAGTTTGCAAAAAATTTTAAACATAATGACGGAATAACAATATTTTGCGGAAAAAACGACAAAAAACTTGAAACTTGATGATTTTTTTTCTCGTAATTTCAATAATAATAAAAATTTTAAATTAATGTATGCTAAATTATGCCCTAAGATTGAAAATGTCAATTTTTCACCAATAGTCGAAGATTATACTTTTCAATTTTTGCTTTTTTTCCCCAAATTTCAAAATTTATGGAAACATTTAATACAAAGAAAAAAGATCAAACAATTCTAGAGTGAATCCAAACTTGAGAACAAAAAGTAAAACATTGAAAATGCCAATTTTAGAGGTTGGTCAAAAAGTTGACGTTTCCAACTTATACAATAACTTAATAAAAGATATGATTTCAAATAACTGTGAAACTTTAAATACCTTTTTTGAAAAATCCAAATGAATTTATTTATAAATTTCGCGTTGTTCCCTCGAAATTGCCAATTAACTTTAAGATTTTTATTTCCTTTGAACTTAAAATTTACATTTTAAGGAAAAAAGTCGAAATTTCAAGATGAATTGAAATTTGTAAAACAAAATAAGAAATTTGAAAACGTCTCTGAAATCAGGAAAAGTCAACATTTTGTAAAAAGGCATAATTTCGAAAACTCAAAATGCATAGAAAAGTTTGTAGATGAAATCACGAGAAAAACGATCGACTATTCGAGATAAATAATCGAAGTCAAACAACTAAACTCAATAAAAAAAGTCAAAACCTTTAAAACAAATTTTTCAGTTTAAAGTCAAAGAAGTCACAATTGAAAGTAAAGGCGCGAAATTCTGCAAAAAACATCGAAGGTCCATTTCGAAATTAAATTACTTTTTGAACATTAATTATCAAAATATGCTAGTTTAACAATCTTAGATCTTCGAATAAGCAGAATCTCAATATCGAGGTTCGAAAAATAGACACCATGTATATAACAAAAATTTTTAAATATTTTATCCGATTACTTCTAGATTCTGGATTACTTATGTACAATAGTGCTCACCCTAGAAACATTTCTGATAAAGAGATGTGCAAGTTTCTCTTACGGAGTCATTTCAAAAATAAATTAATCCAAAAATTAAAGACTTCACTTTGATTGGATACTGTTGGTGCATCAAGTACAACATCACTTCAGTCTGTGAGACGCAAATTAAAACGAAAAGTGTTATGACTTCGAGTACTGATAGTTAAATTGGAGTAAAACCTTTTTCAACTTTTATACGAATCCTTTACGCTGCACGTACCAAAGTTTAAATGGGTGGCAAATGAAAATATACAAAAGAAACTAGTCTATGTATTAATTTTTCTAACCTAAAACATAAAACCATTATAATACAAAGTCACATAATCAACTCTACCTTAGTCTTTAGTTATTTATCTAACGAATTAAATAAAATGCCAAGAGGCCCTCACAAGTAACACTTGCCTAGGCGAATATATGCGGAAATTATAAATATACACCGGCTCAATATATAAATTAAATAACGCGTGTTTGTTGTTTTTTGTTGTCACAATTAAATCAAAAATACTTTTAGCCATAAACACTAAAAAATTGTGATATTGCGCCACTAAGAATCATCGGACATAAACGAATTCTGTGATTTCAGTTCTTCTAATTCCTTTATTTGTTGACGAAGAAATAATATTCTGAAAATAAAAACAGTTCAGTTAGATTTGACACAAGAAACCTTAAACTAACAAGAGGCATTTTAAAACGGACAATAGTCAACGTTGAACGGGCTAAGGGATCTGTCAGCAATTTTTTTAAGATCGTGCAGTATGCGGATGAGACAACATCTATGAAGTATGGAATTATTTTGGCCAAAATGCCAAGTTCAAACAAAACCCCCTCCTCAAAAAGTCGAAATTTTGAGATGTCAACATGTCTAGAAAAACAGTTCAGAAGTTCGAGGGAGAAGTTAAAAACAAAAAGAGAAGACGTCAAGTTTACAGTTCAAATTATTAGTACTTTTTTTTCTAAAAATGTCGACATAAAAAAACAAACGTAAAAATGAAAGTGAAATTTGATTTTATTTTTTAGAAAAATCAAAACTGTAAAAAACTGGGTTTATGAAACAAATGTTTTTTAAAATTTAGAGCTATTCGGTTGACTATTGCCCAATAATTAACAAAAGCAAGGGAACAGTGATACCTATTGTTACATTTGAGGGTTTTTTCAAAATACCGCAATCCTTCCCTTAAATTATTAATATCAGCACACTTAACATTATTACATAAACAAAATTTGATCCATTTTAATTCTACTAATGTACTAATATACAGAAGCATGTCAGCCCTGAAATAGATCATTTAAAAACTAATCTAATCGGGGGGTAAAACAATGATCAAAACAATTTAGCCACTGACCTCTGTTCTTGTAAAGTAGCTTGAATTTCCGTAAGACGAACTAATGACCTAGCAGACTTTAACTCGGCGGAAACCTTACAACACTGTATACTACCCATTATGTGTGCCTCTTCGGCCAATTTGTTAGCCTGAAACAAAACCAGTCGAACCAAGTCCATTTCGTTAAAATATAACCACTCACCTGTTTTTCTAAAATTTCGGCCGGCCAACCCCGCACATGATTGACCAGGTCGTCTCTGTAATGATTCGCCAGAGATGGCGTTATCGTTGGCCCTTGAGGTCGAAGGACTTGCAACGAACTCGACATTCCCTGAAGTGATGAGACATTTGCACTAGGTGGGCTACTAACAGGTGCTGACACAGCTAGCGCACAAAAAAAAAGATCATATTAATAAATCGATTACCAACTACAAACAAAATTAGCTTCCCCTTATAAACTGGGACAGTTATGAGAAGAGACAGAAGAAAGTTATCAACTGAGGCTGGGGTCGGCTCCAACGCAAAAGACAGATTTGCTCGAAATTTTGAGTAGAATCTTAAAATTTCTGCAAATACAAGTTTGGAAAATGTAAATTTTAAAATTTCAGCTTTTTTTAATTTTCAAGTCGAAACTTTTTCTTCAAATTCGGGTTTTTTTCTCGAAATGTTGACTTAAATCTGAAAATGTCTGCAAATAATCGTTTGGAAAAAGTTAATTCCAAAATTTTAACTTTCGAGTCGAAACTTTCTCTCAAAATTCAGATTTTTCGAAATGTTGACTTCAATCTTTAAATTTCTGCAAGTAAACGTTTGGAAAATGTAAATTCCAAAATTGAATTCTTTCATTTTCGAGCCATTTGGAAATTTTCTCCTCAAATTCAAACTCTTTCAAAATTTTGACTCGAATCTTAACATTTCTGAAAATAAAAATTTGGAAAAGTAAATTTCAAAATTCGAACTCTTCTTAATTATTCCTGAATCTTCTTCAAATTTTCTTCTGAGAATCGAGTCTTCCTGAAATTTCTTCCTAAAATTCAGATTTCCCAAAATTTTAACTTTTTTTTTAATTTTCGAGTCGAAACTTTCTCTCGAAATTCAGATTTTTCGAAATTTTGACCTGAATCTTAAAATTTCTGCAAGTAAACGTTTGGAAAATGTAAATTCCAAAATTGAACTCTTTCATTTTCGAGCCATTTGGAAATTTTCTCCTCAAATTCAAACTCTTTCAAAATTTTGACTCGAATCTTAACATTTCTGAAAATAAAAATTTGGGAAAGTAAATATCAAAATTCGAACTCTTATTAATTATTCCTGAATCTGCTTGAAATTTTCTCCTGAGAATCAAGTCTTCCTGAAATTTCCTCCTAAAATTCAAATTTTCCAAAATTGTGTACTTCAATCGTGAATATTCTGCAAGTAAAACGTTTGCAAAATGTAAATTTCAAAATTTAACTCTTTAGATTTCTCCTGAAATTCAGATTTTTCGAAATTTTGACTCGAATCTTAAAATTCCTGCAAGTAAACGTTTGGAAAATGTAAATTCCAAAATTAAAACTTTTCTTAATTATTCCCGAGTCTTTCTGAAATTTTCTCTTGAAAATTAAGCGAAATTTTCTCCCAAAAAAATTTTCTCTTGAAAATTGAGTCTTCTTGAAATTTTCTCCTAAAATTCAGATTTTCTCCAAATTTTGACTTGAATCTTGAAGTTTCTGCAAGTTAAGGTTTGAAAAATGTAAATTCCAAAATTTAACTCTTCAATTTTCGAGTTTTTTAAAAATTTACCTCTGAAATTCAAATTTTTCCAAAATTTTGAATTGAATCTTAACATGTCTGCAAGTAAAAATTTGGAAAATGTAAATTCCAAAATTCGAACTCTTCTTAATTATTTCTGAGTTTTCCTGTAATTTTCTCCTAAAAATTGAGTCTTCCTGAAATGTTCTCCTGAAAATTGAGTCCTGCTGAATTTTTCTCCAGTAATTCAAATTTTCTCCTGTAATCCAAAATTTTCTCGAAATTTTGACTTCAACTTTAAAATTTCTGCAAGCAAAAATTTGAAAAACGTAAATTCCCCAATTCGAACTCTTCTTATTTTTGGATCTTTCCCAAATTTTCTTCTGATATTCAGATATTTTGTCTTCGACCTTAAAATCTCTGCAAGTAGAAATTTGGAAAACGTAAATTCCAAAATTTGAACTTTTCTTAATTATTTCTGAGTCTTTCTGAAATTTTCTCCCAAAATTTAGATTTTTTCCAAATTTTGACCTGAATCTTGAAGTTTCTGCAAGTAAACGTTTGAAAAATGTAAATTCCAAAATTTAACTCTTTCATTTTCGAGTTTTTTGGAAATTTACTTCTGAAATTCAAATTTTTCCAAAATTTTGAATCGAATCTTAACAGGTATGCAAGTAAAAATTTGGAAAATGTAAATTCCAAAATTCGAACTCTTCTTAATTATTCCTGAGTTTTCCTGTAATTTTCTCCTAAAAATTGAGTCTTCCTGAAATGTTCTCCTGAAATGTTCTCCTGTAATTCAAATTTTCTCTTGTAATTCAAATTTTCTCGAAATTTTGACTTCAATCTTAAAATTTATGCAAGCAAAAATTTGAAAAACGTAAATTTCCTAATCGAACTTTTCTTATTTTTGGATCTTCCCCAAATTTTCTTCTGATATTCAGATATTTTGTCTTCGACCTTAAAATCTCTGCAAGTAGAAATCTGGAAAACGTAAATTCCAAAATTTGAACTTTTCTTAATTATTTCTGAGTCTTTCTAAAATTTTCTCTTGAAAATTGAAAGAAATTTTCTCCCAAAATTTAGATTTTCTCCAAATTTTGACTTGAATCTTGAAGTTTCTGCAAGTAAACGTTTGAAAAATGTAAATTCCAAAATTTAATTCTTTAATTTTCGAGTTTTTTGGAAATTTACTTCTGAAATTCAAATTTTTCCAAAATTTTGAATCGAATCTTAACATGTCTGCAATAAAAATTTGAAAAAAGTAAATTCCAAAATTCGAACTCTTCTTAATTATTCCTGAGTTTTCCTGTAATTTTCTCCTAAAAATTGAGTCTTCCTGAAATTTTCTCATGAAAATTGAGTCTTTCTCCTGTAATTCAAATTTTCTCGAAATTTTGACATCAATCTTAAAATTTCTCCAAACAAAAATTTGGAAAACGTAAATTTCCCAGTCGAACTTTTCTTATTTTTGGATCTTCCCCAAATTTTCTTCTGATATTCAGATATTTTGTCTTCGACCTTTGCAAATAGAAATTTGGAAAAAGTAAATTCCAAAATTTGAACTCTTTTTCGAGTTCCACATTTTCTTTTAAAATTCAAAATTTAAACCCGAATGTGGTTTTTTTCTTTTTCTAGCAATTTGAAACTTTTTTCGTCGAAATATCAAGAAAAAAGTAAATTCCAAAATTTGAACTTTTTTCGAGTTCGACATTTTCTTTTGCAATTTAGAATTTAGAATTTAAACCCAAATGTAGATTTTTTTCTAGCAATTTGAAACTTTTTTGGTCGAAATATCAAGAAAAAAGTCATATTAACAAATTCGGAATTATTTTTCACTTTTTCCCCAAACTTCAATATTTTCCAAAAAATTTCCAGCACGACATTTTTACTGCTTATCCGGTTTCGATTTTCAAATCGAAATTTGGACTTTTATCAGAAATTTGACTTCCCATTGTAAATTTGGATACTACTTTTAACCTTTTTCTCGAATAAATCACACAAAAAGTCGAAAGTTCAGATTTTTGACCCCAAAAATTCGATTCCCTTCCCAAATTTAGTGATCTCTCCTTTTGTTTGCCCCAAATTTCGATTCTAGACTCAAAAATCTAGATTTTTCCAAAACTTGGGATGGTTCTCGAAACTTCGACTTTAGTTTTAGATTATTATCATTCTCTTACTTAAATTTGCGGAAAAAAATTAGAATCCGAAAGCTCGAAAATTTAGGAATTTCTAATATGTTTAACTTATTAACTTCGGCAAAAAATTTTGAACTTCTACTGAAACGCAGCTTGAACTCGATTCTCTTCCCAAACTTAGTGATCTTCCCTTTCGTCCCTTTTGACAAAAAATTTAGAATTTTTGCTGAAACCTCTGTAGCTTGAAATTGAAATTTTTATTTATTTTTTCTTAAATTTCCATTTACAGTCGGAATCAATTTTTGTAAATTCAAAGTTTTTTCTCAACAATGTCGACCTTTTTCCTCAAAAAATGATTTTTCTCTCTTAAAAATATTCATTTTCGTTCAAAAATGTTGATTTTCGTTCAAAAATGTTGATTTTCCCCTTAATATGTTGATTTTTTCCTCAAAAAATTATTTTGTTTCTTAAAAATGTTCATTTTCGTTCAAAAATATTTTTTTTTGCCCCAAATATGTTGATTTTTTTAAAAATGTTGATTTTTCCCCAAATATGTTGCTTTCTTTTTCAAAAATTTAGAATTTTTACTGAAACGCAGCTTGAACTCGATTCTCTTCCCAAGTTTAGTGATCTTCCGTTTCGTCCCTTTTGACAAAAAATTTAGAATTTTTACTGAAACCTCTATAGCTTGAAATTGAAATTTTTATTTATTTTTTCTTAAATTTCCATTTACAGTCGGAATCAATTTTTATAAATTCCAAGTTTTTTCACAAAAATGTCGACTTTTTTCCTCAAAAAATGATTTTTTTCTCTTAAAAATGTTCATTTTCGTTTCCAAAATGTTGATTTTCCCCTTAATATGTTGATTTTTTCAAAAATGTTGATTTTTCCCCAAATATGTTGCTTTCTTTTTCAAAAATATTGATTTTTTCGTAAAAGTTGATTTTTTCCTCAAAAATGTTGTTTTTTCTGGAAACTTTAATTTTAATCTTAAACGCTGAACTCTTGATATTTTTTAATATATTATTTACAATTTTCAAGTTTTCTTCGAAATATATCGAGCTTTTTTTACTACTTCTGCTTTTCATGTAAAATTTCAACTTTATTCAACTTTTTTTTCTCTAAATAACAAGAACAATGTCGAAATTTAAAATTTTGAAACTGGAAAATTAAAGATTTTTAATAAAATTCCAATTTTTTTCAAAGTTTCGATTTTTTATTATTTTTAAAATTTTCGAGTTAATTTTGATTTTATTACGAAAATTCTATTTGGAACCCAAAATTTACAGATTGTCTACAAATTTTGGCTGTGAGCGAAATCTATAAAAATAACTTGGTGTCATCCAAACTGGTCGTTGATAAAATCAACTCGAATATTCCCATCCAGAATTTTGGTGGTCGTTGGTTATCTTCAAAAATTGAAATACAAATCTTGTTCCCTAAAACCAAGAAAGATTACAAAACACAACCATGATTGGCTATCGAAACGAGTTGGAGCAACCATTGTTGATTTTTAATCTTTCTTGGTTTCAGGGGAGAAGATTTGTATTTCAACATCCAGAATATTGTTAAATTTCTGAAATATAACCCCCCCCCCCATAATACAAACAAAGAAGGTTCTTACTCTTATTGAAATTATGAACAATTTAATATCTTCATGTTCTTTACTAAACTTCGACAAAAAAATTTAACTTTATTCGACAATTTCAGCAATTTGGTTTAATAATTTTTAGTTTTTTTTTCACTAAAATTTTGACTTCTTTCTCGAAGTTTCTAGTAGCTTGGTAAATTTCAACTCATCAACTTATATTACAATCACTCTTAAGAGTGTTCATAATGGGTTCTTTGTATTTTGTGATTATTCGTTTGATTTTGTGTTTACTTGATTTGACTGGAGTATTACTTGACATTTTCTATAATATCTATCTTTTACATTGGAGTATTTAATTTTATAATCAAAAGATTCTGTATTTTATAATAATAATAGCTCCCTTTTGCAGTGCTTTCCAGCGCTATGGGAGATATGACAAAAAAAAATGTTTAACACGTTCGCTGCATTAGAGGGTCAATACGAACCCATAAGGGTTTGTAAAGGACCAAACAAAATCGTCCTGCTATACAGTGCGACCCCCATAAGGATATACTGGGTGTATGGAACCCTTCTGAAAATTGTACAGGATTTGGCAATGTATCCAAGAACACCTCCAGCAGCGAACGTCTAAGTAAAAATGCCATACAATGCGTACAACTTGAGCGCCTCGCCTTACCCTTGATATTGACGCCGCAATCTGCGGTTTCCGAATGCGTGGGCGTGGGGGGTCCCTCGACAACTGTCCCAGAATGATTAGTGTCCACACTTAGAGAGTTATGCACTGCACTACTATCGCCGGCCACTGTGGGTCTCTGCAAAGCGCCCAAACTTTTATCGCCGACCCCACCGCCGCCGTCCACCATCGAGATCGGCGATACCCCTTGCGCGCTCAAAATGCGAGCGCCGGCGGCGGGTATCGGAGGTCCTGGCGCGTTGGACGCTATCGCCATGAGCGGCGACGGCATCGTGGTGGTCGATGTCGCGCTTTGGGGCGACGACACGTGAATCGGGTGGGAAATGAGACGGGGTAGGGCGTTGGCGAGCAACACCGGCTGCTGCTGCTCTTGGGGGTGGTGATGGTGGGCGAAGTTGTGCTCGGAGGTCGGAGTGCTATCGCCAGGGGAAATGTCCATATCTTGGGCCGCCTCGTCGGCAGAGTGCTTCCGGCTGGTGGAGTTGTTGCTGCTGGATCTAGGGGCCGCGCCGGCGTCCTTGTCGCCGTCGTCGCGAGTGCTGCTGGTGCTCCAGTGCCGGCTGCCCGTCGCGCTTTCCCGCTCTCGGGAGGATGTTTCTTTATTACTGGTACTGCTACTGTTCGCCGCTCTAGAATTGGAATGTTTATCATGCCCTGGAAAAATCGTGGGGTTACCAAGGGAACTATTATAAAAACGCACAAAATAAGTAACAACCAGAATTCTCGCCTTAACTTTGTGGTTGAATCCTGTAACCTCGAATTGTTGTAAACTGCTTTTTTTATATAAGTGCGTTTTATTTCAATTACTGTTTCGATATTTCAGTAATTGTTGAAATTACTTTAACCCCTTAAGCAGTTTTTTTGAAAAAAAAAAACACCGAGTGTTAGGTAACTGATAAATATCAATAAAAACATCGAATTATAGAGTATGCAGTCTGGCTTGTTTAGCACACTTGAATTAACTCGAGAGTTTACATTAGGGAGAATTAAATTCTCGTAGAGCAGAACAAAAGAAAAGGATCCACACACACACACACCAAAACAGATGTAAAGGGCACAGGTCACTCAATTGATAGGAGTTAGCCTTCGGTTATTATTTATTTTGTGACGAAAGTTTGTCTCTTACGAATACTGGAACGGCTAGAGCTGCTGTAACAGCGATCGGAGTCCCTATCTCGATCTCGACTTCGATACCGGTCCCTTTCTATCCACTCTCGAGGTTTTTCCCATTGCGAAACTTCAGTTTTGCAGTTGTAATAATACTTTTTTCCAGATGAACTTACGTGTTCTGTCCAGTCGCCGACGCGTGCCACTCTTTCACGATCATCTCTCTGAAAAATAACGAACATTGCAAGATTTTCCTAAGAATTGGCCGAATCGATTACCTTATCGACGCAGTTGTTATGAACTGGTTTCCGATCCCTAGAGGACATATTCTGTGATGAAACTTTTATTGGATGTAAAATGTTCTTTTCATCATTTCTATCGTTATTCGTTCTATGTTCTGATTCCCTACTACGTTTATCCTTTGGAGATCTCACACAATCTAAAACAGAACAAAAAATGAAAAACAATTCAGAGCAACTAAATTAAAAAACATTGAAATTAGTGTATTTAGCCACAAAATGGAAACTTTTTTTTCAATTTTAAATTCGAAATTTCACGTTTTAATTCTAAACTCAATGTTGGCACTAATTTTCACATTTCAACTTTGATCTCAAAATTCTGAGATTATTTTTAAGAATTGGACAGATTTTGGATTCTTAGCACGAAAATTGCATTTTAGACGACAAATTTCGGCTTCAAAATAGAAATTTTGACATTTTTTGGGCTCTGACGAGTTTTATCTAATTACAAAGTTTTTCGGCTTTGTAACTTGACATTTTCAGTAACCTTTTTTCGACTTTAAATTCGAAATTTCAATTTTAAAATTTAAATTTCGATTTCAAACTCAAAATTGGTTCTAAATCACACATTTTAACTTTTTCATACAAAAAGTCCAAGTAATTTCAGAGGCATTACTAGGATTCTTGATTTCTAGCATAACATTTCCATATAAAGCGAAAAATTTCGACTTCAAAACGTAAATTTCGACTTGTTTGGGGCTCCAGAAGATTTTTATTTAATTACAAAAGTTTTTCACCTTTCAATTGAAATTTTCAATAACTTTTCGACTTTTAAATTTGAAATTTCAATTTTAATCTTCACATTTCGATTGTAAACTCAAATTTGGCACTAATTTCCACATTTCAACTTTGATCTCAAAATTTTGAGAATTTTTTTTTAGGAATTAAAAAGATGTTGGATTCTTAGCTCGAAAATTCCATTTTAAACGATAAATTTCGGCTTCAAAATACAAATTTTGCTATTCCTTGGGGTCTAACGAGTTCCATCTAATTACAAAGTTTTCAGCTTTAACTTGAAATTTTCAGTAACTTTTTTTTCGACTTTAAATTCGAAATTTTAATTTAAACCTTTAAGAATCCACCATGAAGAATTTAACCTTTAAATTTCGATATCAGACCCAAAATTGATCCTAAATTCCACATTTTAACTTTTACACAGAAATTTCAAGTAATTTTAGAGGAATTACTAAGATTATAGATTTTTAATTCGAAATTTCCATTTTAAACGAAAAATTTCGACTTCAAAACGCAAATTTCGACTTCAAAACGTAAATTTCGACTTTTTTTGGGCTCCAGAGAATTTTTATTCAATTACAAAGCTGTTAACCTTTAACTTGAAACTTTCAGTAACTTTTTTCGACTTTTAAATTCGAAGTTTCAATTTTAATCCTCAAATTTCGACTTCAAACTCTAGTGACATAAACTTCCACTTTCTGACTTTAATCTCAAAATTTCGAGAATTATTCTTAGAGACTAAAAATATCTTTCATTTTGAGCTCAAAATTGAAATTTTAAACAACAAATTTAACTCCAAAATGGAAATTTTCGACTTGAAGAGGATTTTTACTTCATTAACACATTTTTTCACTTTGAACTTGTATTTAGTTAGTTTTTTTTCGATTGGAATTCAAAATTTCGATTTTAATTCAAAATTTCGATTTCAATCCTGAAATTTCAATTTTCGATTCAAAACTGGCATAAATTTGATTTTAAATTCAAAAACCGGTTGATTTTTTCTTGAAAGTGTTTTGATCGTAATCTCGAAAGTTCCAGAAAAAATTGTTTTCGGAATTCGAAATTTCGTTTTTATTAAACAAATTTCAACTCTAAAATAAAAATTTTGCCAATAATTTATATACATTTACTTTTTACTCAAAAATTCTGCCTTTTTTTGTGACATTAATTCGAAATTTCCATTTCAATCACAAAGTTCTACTTCAAGATAAAATTTTGAGAAAAAAACGTAGAATCTGACCGAAAAATTCAAAATTTCCAAATAGTTACAGTTAAAAGCTGAAATTGCACTTCAAAATCACAATTTCAGGAACAGATTTAGTAACTTGACTTCAGTTCGATTTCTTAGAAGAAAATTAAAAATCCTTCAATTTTTTCATACAAAATGAAAAATCTTTAAATTTTTTCATGTGAAATCAAAAATCTTTCAATTTCAATAAAAAAAAGCAGTTACAGAAAAAACTGAAACTTCTAAAAGGAATTTTGTCCCAAATTTTAATAATTTTATCAAACAACCTTCTCTTGAAACTTCCCATGAAAGGATCTGATTTCTAGGACTCATAGTTCTATAGTTTTTCTACCAATTCTTATTTTGAATTTGAAGTTTCCTTGTTTATCTCGAAATATATATTTTTCTGTCAAAATCCCATCTTTTATCACAGAACTTTGGTATTTCAGGAAAAAGGTAAAAAGTTTCAAATTTAACGCCAAAAAATTCAAATTTGAAGACGAACATTTGGGTAAAACTTAAAAAATTTTGAACCTAAACTTTAAATCTCGAGAAATTACAAATTATGAAGAAAATAAGAATTTTTTTTGGATATTTTCAATTTAAACTTGAATTTTCTAATTTTCCCCATAAAAATGTCGATTTTTTAATGAAAATTTCGGAATTTTTTTTCTCTACTTTTGAAGGTTCAACCTTTCTCTCAAAATTTCGACCTTCAACTGCAAACTTTGGATTTAATAGTCTTAATTAATTAATTAATCTTAAATTTTCAGATACAATTGAATTGATTATTATTGAAGGGAGCTAATGGACATTTTTAGGCAAAATGCGTTTATACCGAAATGTGACATTTTAAAGATAGATCGATCATTTGATTTGATTCGAGCTAAATCTACTTTAAATACTGAACAAAAACATTTTGTAAAAGCTACTTAGCACCTTTCGACAATAATCGATTCAATTAAATTGCTAAAATAAAGAAAACTTTTGACAAAATTATAAAAAAACTGTCTTATCTAAAGTGACATTTCAAAAATCTCTTAAATGTCACCTCATAACATCTGATAGCTGTCAGAAGTTGTTTTTTTTTACATAAAAAGTAAAAAACAAAAATAAGTCAAAAAGTTAACTTAAATTTCAGTTGAAATGTCAATAATATGGTCAATAAGATCGAAATTTTAATGTCCAAGTGCACACATAGGCTTCTGTTCGAAATATGAAGAAAATTCCCAAATTATAAGCTGAAATTTTACAATCACAGTCGAAATTTTGAGACAGTGTCATAAGTCTTTCGGAATTTTATGCTCAAGAAATGTTGAGCTTGAAGTTGAAATAATTTCCAGCACCTAGTTCTACCAATTTGGAGAACGCAATTTCATGCAAAAACACGTCAGTTTTTCAAAATTTCGAATCTTTAAAAACTTTGTACGTTTAAACTAAGGTCGACCAATGATGCAAACATTTATTTTTTTCAGGGCTGACCCAGTTTCATGTTGCAGTATTTACCTGAATACTTATCCCTTGACGATTTGTAGTCTCTATTTTCTCTCTCCTTTTCACGTATTTTCTGTACATAGGAGTTCTTTGATTGGTAAGTCCTATCGCGGTCCCTCGGTGATTGAGAATCAGGGCTGTCTGAACGGTAATTTCCATTTGGGGAGTCTCTAATCCTGTCATATCGATCACTGCTAGATCCATAACTCTTCGATGAACTATACTTCGAACTCTAAAGAGAAAACAACCAAATTAACAAAAATATTAACTAGCAGCCTAGAGATTTGCAAATTTCAAGTTTGGTAACAACGAATTAGGTTAAACAATTCCAAAAATATGGCAAGACAAAGGACTTTGACTACCACTTTAACCTCAAAGGTTGTATTGATTAAAATCCCATCAACAAGTCAAATCGATAAAAAATACCGTCCCCGCGGTCGATTTCGCCTAATATCCGCGTCATTAATACGTAAGTACCCCAAGTTTACTAAAATTCTGGGACCAGTTTCACGAAAAAACTACATAAAAACTAATTTAAAGGTACAATTATCAGTTGACATTATTTCGCCATAATTACTCAAAAAGTTAACCTTGGATGAGTAACCCGTACTTTAGAACATAAATAAAGTAAATATTTAACGATTTTGAGAATAATCAAATACCCCAATTGACCGACTATCGACGAATTCCCAGATTAAAGCAATTACAGTTGCTTCCCTCCATTAAAGTTAAAAAATGCATATTACCTGATAGGGATGGGCTTGGTGCTTCTCGAAGTACCTAAACATAAAAACAATTCGATTAAATAGCGTAAATAACGAGGGCGGATGAAACAAAAGTGCGTATTTCACGGCGAAATACTTTGTGCTCGCAACGTTATGTCAATAAAACCCGAATGCCTACCCATCGTTCATCCGCTGAGTTTTCCTTGCATGCATTACCATCAATGCAAGTCCCTAGAAAATGTTTGTGGCTTTTACAACAAGCCGCTTCGTCAAAAAATGTCATAAAAACAATTAAAAACGATTTATACCGTTTAAGAACTGACTTTCCTACAAGACGCCATGTCACATAGGGAACAATTTTCAGCTGAAGGTAAATGCTCGCTGTTGTCTTATTGGCTTACGTCAGAAAACCTTCGCGCTACCAATCGGATAAATTTTAATAACCCCAAATCACGCTTTATATTTACTAGTTACACAAAAATCTTTGTCCGGAGACAGATCCCCAGTTAGTAAAACTGCGTTAGACATTCTAAAAATTAGATTAAAGGGCTTGCGAATTTCCCGGAAGTGTTTAAATAACGCTCGGTTAAAAAACCAGCGGTTGGCAACTCTGAACTCACCAGTGACCATTTCCAACAAAAACATGAGAGGTGATAGTGTAAAAATACCTTTAAATATTACAAACACAGATAACATTAAACCGAAATATAATTTTGGTGTGATTATGATGCGTTTTAGATCTAGTTGTTAGTAGGTAAGATATCTTTTGTGCGAAGAAGGCGTTAGTGGCTCATTATATTGTGTACCCTTGTTTATTTGGTTATCCAGTCCCAGACATTCCTGGGTCAACTCTAATTTTAATTGTTTGTCGGACTCTAATTTTTGAGCGTCGTCATTTTATATTGCAGAAGATGACCGAGTTAAGTGCAAGGGCACAATCTACGGGCGCTTGCACGTGCAAATTCGACCCTAATGGGGTTGATACCACCATCAATGAGACTGGTACGTATACGGTTTTGCGTGTTATTTTTTTATAAACTAGAGTGATAACGTAGTGCCTGCAATCGTAGTGTATGGCACGAAGTATTCTTGCACCAAAGTGTAGTAACTGATCTAAATAATTGTGTTATCGTTTTGTTGGCAAGGCAACTAATTGCTAGTGGTTATTTATTTCTGATTTTTAATTTTGTGGGTGTCACAGTTCAAAAAAGCTATGCTATCTATTGAACATTAAATTTACTGTTGAAGTAGTATGAATATTCGCATGTTTTCACTGGGTTGTTGACCTATTGAACTAAGTTTTGCCACTAAGGTTGTCGACGTACAGGTTATGTGCAGGCCCTGAAATATATTTCTAGTAGTCTCTTTGTTATCTTAATTTTTAAACTAATGAAATTCGGTAAAAAATTAATTTAGTGATTACCTTATTAATTTGAAGGTTTTTCTTAGGAGGAACAAGGATATTGATGAAGTGTTTAATTTTATTAATAACCAAATTTTCAAACTTTTTCTTCGGACAATTTTGTCGCATTCAGTTAGATATTCTCTGGGATATTCACATATTAATAACATATTAATACTTTTCTCTTTCACTCTGTTTTGTGACCATAAACATAAGCGTCAGAGACAGACGAATCTAACCACTTTGGCAATGTTGGTATTAAATTGGAAATCGAAATGTAACTAGAAATCCCGACATTCAGTTAGTGCCAGCCGTAAATTAGTGACTTGTCTACTACCAAGGTATTAATACTTTTCTTCCTCACTCAGCTTTGTGACCATAAACATAAGCGTCAGAGACAGACGAATCTAACCACTTTGGCAACGTTGCTATTAAATTGGAAATCGAAATTTAACCAGAAATCCCGACATTCAATTAGTGCCAGCCGTAAATTAGTGACTTGTCTACTACCAACGTAATAATACTTTCCTCTCTCACTCAGTTTTGTGACCATAAACATGAGCGTCAGAAATAGAGGAACCTAACCTCTTTGGCTAAGTTGAAATCGAAACGTAACTAGAAATCCCAGTATTCAGTTAGTGCCAACCGTAAAATAGTGACTTTACTACTACCAACATATTAATACTTTTCTCTATCACTCAGTTTTGTGCCCATAAACATAAACGTCAGAGGCAGAGGAATCTAGCCACTTCGGCAAAGTTGGTATTCGAAAATCAAAATGTAACTAGAAATCCCCAAAAAGTTGGAACGCGTTCAATTTTGATAATTTATGCACGCATTTTGTCAATTCCTTGAAAACAGTTGTGTATTGGAGCCCCCTTGTCCAGTTTTAACTGTACTACAGCTTTTTGTAAAAGCTCCCAGTCATTCGTTTAATCCCTGAAATTTAAAACGTATTCGACTTGTGACATTTCCTAATAAAATTTAAATTTGTTTCGCCGCGGATAGGAGGGGGTGCGGTGGAGGGACTTTTTTATTATCAAAAATTCCAACGACGCGGAATTTTTAAAATTAAATTTGTTTCGCCGATGGTAGGGAGAAGGGATTTTTAAGGGCTCTATTTGTCAACAAAACTTACCTAATTTTAGCGAACGCCATTTTTTTGTCATCAAAAATGTTCTGAAGTATAGTCCATTGTCACTTACTAAAAAATCATCAGAACTAAAGCTACCTTCACGTGTAAACATTACGATGATTGCGTTGCCTATATTTCAGGGGTTGTTTGGCAGAAATAATAAGACTAAACGTTTTCCATATTATTTTTATTACCATTGTTAACAATTTAATACTTTTCACCAGAAATTGACATAAAATATAAGAGTTACTCTTAAAACAACCGATAACAAATCAAAATATTTAATATTTAGGTTAGGATTTTAAGAGCACAGAACATCATTAAGAAATGTTACAGCGTTATCACCCGATCGCACGCCACCCGATCATGTCTCAACTAATACTAGTTCTTGTCACTACAAAATTAGGAATTCAGTGCCGATTCTGGTACACATTTATCTGAAATACGTCGCCTTTTTTTCAGTCATTTTAGAATATAATGCTACTTGGTAAATAGTTAAAAATATCAATTACTAATTGACCAGAATAAACAAAAATTATAGATTTACGGTTTTGTTATTAATATTTGCAGTTTTCTACAGCTTATTTCTCGGTCATGCGCAGTTTTTCTCTATTACTGGGGAGACAACAATGATTGAATCACAGACTTGCATCTTACATTGTTCTATGTCATGTACTCGTTAAAAGTTTGAGGTTAAAATTTACGCGAACCTATTTGATCGTCAGGAGTTTCAAATTGATTTTAAAATTACATCCTAATACTAGTATATCATTATAATCGGCAGTAAGAATGCCTTGTAAACTCTGCAAAGCATCTGTAACGGAGTAATGGCCTCAAATCAGTTTTTTTCTGTGCATCTGTCCTGTGAACTGTGATGCAAAGATCAGTATTAAATTAACTTTTAGAAAAGTTACTAAAAATCACTAGAACCAAAGCTGACTAAGTTTTACGGTTTTGTTTTGAATGTTTGCAGTTTTCTACAGCCTATTTCTCGGTCATGCGCAGTTTTTCTCTAAGACTGGGGTGGCAACGATGATTGAATCACAGATTTGTATCTTAGATTGTTCTATGTCATGTACTTGTTAAAAATTCGAGGTTAAAGCATACGCGAACCTATTTCATCGTCTCGAGTTTCAAATTGATTTTAAAATTAGACCCTAATATTAGTATGTCATTATAATGGACAATAAAAATACCTTGTAAACTCTGCAAAGCATCTGTAACGGAGAAACGGCATCAAATAAGTTTTTTTTTTCTGTGCACCTGTCCAGTGACCTGTGTTGCAAAGATTAGTATTAAATTAACCTTTAGAAAAGTTACTAAAAATCACTGGAACCAAAGCTGACTTCGAGTATAAACATTTTGATGATTGATGTGTTGTCTACATTTTAGGGGTCGTTTGGCAGAAATAATCGGAAGAAATGTTGTCCACATTGTTTTTAGTACTATTACTCACAATTTAACACTTTTTAGCAGCAATTGATATCAAATATAAAAGAATCACTTAAAATAACCGACAACAAATCAAAATATTAAGGTTAGGGTTTTTAGAACACAGAATATCACTAAAAAATGTGAGAGCGCTGCCACACGATCATGTCTAAATATTACTAGTTCTTGTTGCCACTACAAAATAGAAGTTCACAGCCTATTCTTATGCAGATTTATCCGATATGGGCTGCATACGCCGTGTTTTTAGTCAACACAGAAAGGATTCTGCTAAGCAGAGAATTAAAAATACGGATTACTAGTTAAACAGTATAAGCAAAAATTACGTTTTCAATATTTGCAGTTTCCTACAGCTTATTTCTCGACCGTATGCAGTTATCTATCACTTGAATAGCAACAATAATGGAGCCATAGACTTGTATCTTCTATTGTTCTACCAACAAAATATACTGTGGTTCTACTCTGTCGTGTACTCGTTAAAAATTCGAGCTCAAAACATACGCGAACCTATTTGGTCGTCACGAGTTTCAAATTGACTTTAAATTTAGTCGTTAATATTAGTACATCATGACAACCGGCAGTGAAACTTGTAAACTCTGCACATCTGTAACGGAGTAACGGCATCAAATCAATTTTTTCTGTGCATCTGTGATGCAAAGATAGTATCCCGCTTGCTCAATTCGAATTTTAAATGTGAAATTCAAACCACAAATAATTTTAGAAGTAAAATCAACTTGATTTTAAATTACAAGAACTAACATTTATTTGTAAAGTAATTCCGCTCATTAAACAATGTTAAATTTAAAGTAAACTCGTTTGCAAATAAGTAAATGTCAAAACTGTCAACATTCTGGGTGTCATAGAAACATACATATATACATAGAAAAGCGTGAAAAGTAGATAAAAGCGTAAAAAAGCATAGATATAATGTTTTTAGCGCGGAAATCAGTTTTGATAACAAATGGACTAGGGTGCGTTCAGAAGTGCACAAAAGCGTTCCGTATTCGTTGAAAACGATTCTTCAGATAACTGTTATTTATAATCTTTACTTGTGAGATTTGGTGGAATTATTCAATATTCCTAACTCGATATTAATAAAGATAACAAATGAATATAAAAATTCCGCGATGTTTGAATTAATTTTTCTCACCGGTTTCGTTTTACTGCAGCATCATCGGCGAATTATTTAGTCCAGAAGTTCCCAAACTTTTGTACCTTTTAAATGACGGATTATTTTTTCTCTAATTTAAACTTTAATCCTTAATGTTCAAATTTCGTTTTAAAGTGCAGTTTTCTAACTGACTGAATTTTTTCATATTTGGAGTGTTTTTCAACATTTCGTGTATTCAATTCTAAACTTCCAAGTTTTAGTAATATTTTTATTATAAATTTCGAGTTTTTGTTACAGATGTCGATATTTTTCTGGAAATTTTCAGATTAAACTTGAAAATTATACTTTTTTTTTAATATGCCAACTTTAAAATCGAAATTTCAAATTAAATCTTTTCAACTCGTTTTATCTATTTAGAATTTTAAAGTTTATTTTTTTTTATAGAAAAGACTTAGTCTAAAGTTGAAATTTGAGGTTTCGGCCGATTTTCCTCCGAAATTGAAGCCACGACGAAACTTTTTATTTCCAAAATTGAAATTTCTGTTGGTCTTTATATTACTAAGACATTTGTTTGAAGTGAAAACTTCTTGAGGCGTGTTAAGCAACTTTTGATTGGAGAAAAACTTTCGCGTCACCATCATGCTAATTTGTATGACCATCGCGCTAATGTGCATGACCATCACGCTAATTTGCATGACCTTCGCGCTAATTTGCATGACCATCGCGCTAATGTGCATGATCATCACGCTAATTTTAAGTTTTCACTTCTGTCGGCAGTCTCCGCAACGGCCCAATTGTTTTTAAGAACACGACTGGCTCAGACAGGATGAGTTAGCATTGAAGAGATACAGGCTGGTGCAGTTGTCGCGAAATTCGTTTTTTTCTTATTGTAAAGTTCGCATTGTTTGTGGCAAAATATAGATTCGCTGTAGTGATTCAATGGAGATTTGATTATTTATTTTTTTTTACAGAGCGAGAATTCCGGAAATTCCTTTTTAAGGCCCAAAATGAATGCAGTTTGGAACAATCGCAAACAATCACTAGGCACCTTTTACGGTAAGTATTGGGGCACTAAGTTTTTTTTCTATTAAAGTGGTACATTTTACACAGGAATCTTTTGTTTTTCTTATGTTATATTTTCAATTTTTTATCATTTTAATTGTTTTTTAAAAAGTAAAAGTACTTTGCAAGTAATTAAATGTCATGTTGCCAAAAAAGTTAAATCAAAAGCCAGATTTACCATCAGTGGACCTACATGAAGCCAACCATGAAGATCAATCGACGAACTGAAGAAAATTGAAGCCTAGTAGCAAGAAAATACCTGAAGTACCATCATAAAGCCCTCAAAATATTAATTTATTCAAATTTTTGTTTTGCTTTTAAAAAATTACCTCTTGGATTCAAATACAAATTTTTTATTCTAGTCAATTAGTAATATTCATGTTTATCCAATTTGTATGTCAAAACTAACTTAATATTAAAAAAAAATTTGAGGTGAAGCTGAAAATTCTGAAGATAAATTTGAAAATTCAGAAGATGAAGCTAAAAACTTGGAACATGAAGCTAAAAACCTGGAAGAAGCTAAAAATTCGGAAGATGAAGCTAAACACTGAAGATGAAGATGAACACTGAAGATGAAGCTGAATACTGAAGATAAAGCTGAACACTGAAGATGAAGCTGAATCCTGAAGAAGAAGCTAAATACTGAAGACGAAGCTGAAAACTCGAAATATGAAGCTAAAAACTTGGAAGAAGCTAAAAATTCGGAAGATGAAGCTAAACACTGAAGATGAAGCTGAATATTGAAGATGAGGCTGAATCCTGAAGAAGCAGCTAAATACCGAAGACGAAGCTGAAAACTCGAAATATGAAACTAAAAACTTGGAAGATGAAGCTAAAAACTTGGAAGAAGCTAAAAATTCGGAAGATGAAGCTAAACACTGAAGATGAAGCTGAATACTGAAGATGAAGCTGAATCCTGAAGAAGCTAAATACTGAAGACGAAGCTGAAAACTCGAAATATGAAGCTGAAAACTTGGAAGATGAAGCTAAAAACTTGAAAGAAGCTAAAAATTCGGAAGATGAAGCTAAAAACTTGGAAGAAGCTAAAAATTCGGAAGATGAAGCTAAAAATTCGGAAGATGAAGCTAAAAACTTGGAAGATGAAGCTAAAAACTTGGAAGATGAAGCTAAAAACTTGAAAGAAGCTAAAAATTCGGAAGATGAAGCTAAACACTGAAGATGAAGCTAAAAACTTGGAAGATGAAGCTAAAAACTTGAAAGAAGCTAAAAACTTGAAAGAAGCTAAAAATTCGGAAGATGAAGCTAAAAACTTGGAAGATGAAGCTAAAAACTTGGAAGATGAAGCTAAAAACTTGAAAGAAGCTAAAAATTCGGAAGATGAAGCTAAAAACTTGGAAGATGAAGCTAAACACTGAAGATGAAGCTAAACACTGAAGATGAAGCTAAACACTGAAGATGAAGCTGAATAATGAAGATGAAGCTGAATAATGAAGATGAAGCTGAATAATGAAGATGAAGCTGAATCCTGAAGAAGCTAAATACTGAAGACGAAGCTGAAAACTCGAAATATGAAGCTAAAAACTTGGAAGATGAAGCTAAAAACTTGGAAGATGAAGCTAAACACTGAAGATGAAGCTGAATCCTGAAGAAGAAGCTTAATACTGAAGACGAAGCTGAAAACTCGAAATATGAAGCTAAAAACTTGGAAGATGAAGCTAAAAACTTGGAAGATGAAGCTAAAAACTTGGAAGATGAAGCTAAAAACTTGGAAGATGAAGCTAAACACTGAAGATGAAGCTGAATAATGAAGATGAAGCTGAATCCTGAAGAAGAAGCTTAATACTGAAGACGAAGCTGAAAACTCGAAATATGAAGCTAAAAACTTGGAAGATGAAGCTAAAAACTTGGAAGATGAAGCTAAAAACTTGGAAGATGAAGCTAAAAACTTGGAAGATGAAGCTAAACACTGAAGATGAAGCTAAACACTGAAGATGAAGCTGAATCCTGAAGAAGCTAAATACTGAAGACGAAGCTGAAAACTCGAACAATTAGTAAAATTCCGGTAGTTTTCCATATAAACGTCGACGACGAAGACAGCCTTATGGGTGATTGCGAGGTAGCGGCCGTTAGTAAACCTCAAACTTCACTAGAAAGTACAAATAATCCCTCAATCTGTAGTCGAAATTTCAGTTTTCTAGAAAATAAAACGTCTTTTGTAGAGTCGCAAGAATCGCTAAATCGTTACAGTGAAAACCCAATTAAAGTAGAAGTATCATGTCAAAGTTTTAGCGATGCACCACTTACCTCAGAAGTCGGCTCAAAAGCCTCAACGACTTGTTTGACCACTTTAGCGAGATATAATCCGCTCGACCACTTACACAACCCGAAACAATCCACTAGAAGTCAGAGCGTAGACCTGACCTCTTCAAACCATAACACCGGAAGCCCCAGACTCACACGGTCGAAGTCAAGTTCCTCAAAAAACGACAACCCAAACGGCGAAAGTATTTCAAGCTCGCAGTTTGGAGAATTGAAGGGGAATAAATTCGGCGGCACAACGAATTTCACGGACGAACTATCTTCAAGAAAAAGACAAAACGATCCCGAAAGTGACGCAAGAAGTAGTTTTTTAGGACCAGGTATAATTGATCTGGAAAACAACATTAGGCAAGATGATGGTGTAATAGTTTTGGAAGGAAGTAATTCGGGTAAACGTATTGGCCTTAACCTTGATGTGGATTTACCCAATGATGCTGACGGTTCCAAAGAAGCATCCAAGGAATCTAAGGGGGTACCCGAGGGGTTCGGAGGAGTAGCCACAGGGTCTGGAGGAGTACCGGCGGGGTCTGGAGGAGTACCCACGGGGTCCGAAGGAGTACCCACGGGGTCCGAAGGAGTACCCACGGGGTCCAAAGGAGTACCTACGAGGTCTGGAGGAGTACCCATAGGGTCTGGAGGAGTACCCATGGGGTCTGGAGGAGTACCCATAGGATCTAGAATAGAAACCAAAGGTGATAAATCAGTACCCGAGCATTCAAAAGGGGTGCCCGAGGGTTCTAAAGTTGTACCCAAGGATTCTAAGCAAATAAAATTTTTTAAAGAAGTGCCCAAATGTTTTAAAGAAGCCACCAAAAATAATAAATCAGAAACCATATTCAGTGATTCAATAAGAACACCCAAAGTTTCAAAAGAAGTAACAAAAGTTCTTAAAGAATTACCCAAGGATTCAAAGAAAGTACCAAACAATACTAAAGAAGTACCCGAGGTTTTAATAGAAGTTTCCAAGGTTTCAATAGATGTACCCGAAGGTTCTAAAGTAGTACCCGACAATTTTAAAGGAATATCCAAGAGTTTCGAAGTACCTAAGGGGTTTACAGATGCACAAGAAATACCCAATGTTGCTGAATCGGTACCTACGGAATCTAAAGGAGTACCCACGTGGTTTAGAGAAGTACCCAAAGCTTCTAAAGGAGCATTCGAGGATTCTAACGAAGTACCCAAGTCTTTCAAAGAAGTACCCAAGGGTACTAAAGAAGTGCCCAAGGGTTCTAAAGAAGTACCCAAGAATTCTAAAGAAGTACCCAAGGGTTCTAAAGAAGTACCCAAGGGTTCTAAAGAAGTATCCAAGGATTTTAAAGAAGTTCCCAAGGGTTCTAAAGAAGTATCCAAGGATTTTAAAGAAGTGCCCGAATGTTTCAAAGAACTACCCAATAATAGTAAACCGGCGTCGGTACTCAATGATTCAATAGAAGCATCCATAGATTCAAAAGAAATACCAAAGTGTCTTAAAGAAGTACCCAAGGATTCATTTGGTGATTCAAAGAAATTACCAAACAAGTCGAAAGGAGTATCCGAAGACTTACAAGTTCCAAAAGATTCAGAAAAAATGCCCGAGGATTCAAAAGAAGTACCGAAAGGTTCTGAAGTTGTACTCGAGGTCGCTAAAGAAATTTTCGCTGATTCCAAAAAAGTACCCAAGGATTCTAAAGAAACACCAAAGGATTCTAAAGCAACATTAAAGGATCCTATAGCAACATTAAAGGATCCTATAGCAATACCAAAGGGTTCTAAAGAAACACCAAAGGATTCTAAAGAAACACCAAAGGAATCTAAAGAAACACCAAAGGAATCTACAAGAGTCCCCATGGATCCCAACGTAGTCGCCAAGAATCCCCAAGCCACCAAGGATGCCAAAGCAGTTTTAAATGAATCTAAACAAGGCCTCAAGTGTTCTGGAAAAGTTCCCAATGATTCCAAAAAAGTCTTTAATGATTCAAAAGAAATTCCCAAAGATTCTAAAGATTTCAATACATCTAAAAAATCAAATCGCTTAGATATTTCTCTAAGAGGCACATTGACGACAGCAAAAGAAAGTAAAAGTTTACCAACAGAACACAAAATCGTCAACGTAACAGAAAACAAATTTGGGGATGTTGTCAGAGTTTCAGATCACGAATTCACCACCAGCAACTTTGGCTCTGCAAAAGTCAGTGAATCCAATGTTGGTGATCAGAGAAGAGAAGATGAATCAGATCAGAGCAAGACGAATAAGTTGTTAAGTAAAGAACGTAAATCAGGTTTGAGAAATCAGAACGACAGCAAGAAAAATACATTCTTGAGCAGAGAACAACAATCAGGATTTGGTAATCAGAGGGAACATCTGAGTAAAGAATGCCGATTAGATGTGAGCAAGACTAATGAATTCCTAACTAGGGAACGTGAATCAGAGTCAAGAAACCATAGCAAACTTCTGAGTAGAGGATGTGGATCAGAGTCCGGCAACCAGAGCGAACTTCTGAGCAGAGAACGTGAATCAATGTCAAGCAACCATAGCAAACTTCTAAGTAGAGGATGTGGATCAGAGTCCGACAACCAGAGCGAACTTCTGAGCAGAGAACGTGAATCAGAGTTCAGCAATCAGAGTGAACTTCCGAGTAGAGAACGTGAATCAGAGTCCAGCAACCAGAGTAAACTTTTGAGTAAAGAAAATGAGTCAACTTTGAACAAGAAAAACGCATTTCCAAGTGGTGAACGTGAATCATACCAAAACAAACTTCGAAGTGGCAAAAGTGGCTTTAGCAGTCACCGGAATAATGAAATTAAATCAACCCTGGACGAAACCCGGCTTGCGGAACCAGACTCCCCTCAAGATAAAATGAACGCGTCGGAAATGCGTTCCAAAATGCGACCAGAAAATACCATGAGAGTAGCGTGTGACTGGTCACAAGAGAAAAACGCAGATGTTTCGTCAGAAAAGCTCTTGAAACGCGGCGATTTACCACAGGGCGAAATTGGTGCCAAAATTTGTCCAGAAAATTCAACTGGTTTACCGCAGAATAAACTCCACTTCCTACCAGAGAAAAGCGTGGAAAAGCCTAAAAAATCGCCACAAAAGAACTGTCTACTGGAAGATACTGAAATTTCGCCACAAGATCGAACTGGTGTCAAGTCGGAGTCGAAGAGTTCGAAAATTCGAGTAAAAAACGAAACGTCAGTCGACTCTTCTCAAAATAAATTTAAAGTGGAGGGAAAGTCGAATCAAACAAATAAAATTAGAGCAACAGAAAAAAGTATTTTACAAAATGCAAGCCCGTTTGGTAATTTACAAGAGAAAATCAACAAAGCGAACACTCCCAGCGCTACGATAGAACAAACGAGTAGGCAGACGGAAGACTCAAAAAAGAATGAAATCAGTAGCGACCTAAGACCAGAAAGCCGAGTCACTCGCATGCAAAATAAAATCAAGAATCAGATTTCCAGTCGAGATAAATTCAGCATTAGTGAAGATAAACAATTCAGCAACACCAGACAGATTCAAATGGAAAACGAAGTCATCGTAACAGAAAACCGAATTAGGCGACGATCTCAGAATAAAACAATTAACTTAGAATCGAACAAAATTAACTCGGAAATGGAAAGTGCGAAAGAAATCAGTCTAATGGTATCGATAGAACATCACCGAAATAAAATCAGCTCTAAAGAGGCCGAAATTGGACGAAGTTGCAATGAAATAAACAAAATCGAAAATACGATTGGTGGAACAGAAAATCGAAGAGAGGTATCGAGAAATGCGCGTACTAGGACAGAAATCCGACTGGGACGATCACACAATAAAATCAACTCGACTGATATCAGTCGGAAGAAAAATAAAGTTAGCGCTAACGAAAATATCGAGAATCAAAATGAAATCGGCCAAACTCAAAACGAAATCGGTCAAACTCGAGATGAAATCAGCCAAACTCGAGAAGAAATTAACCAAACCCTAGATGAAATCAGCCGAACTGAAGATCAAATCAGTCGAATTGTAAATGAAATCAGCCGAACTAAAGATGCAATTGGTCGAACTGAAGAAGAAATCGGTCGAACTAAAGAGGAAATCGGTCAAAGTGATGAGGAAGTCCGTCGAACTGAAGAGGAAGTCGGTCGAACTGAAGAGGAAATCGGTCCAACTGAAGAGGAAATCGCTCGAAGCGGCCAAAGTGATGATGAAATCGGCCGAACTGAAGATGAGATTAGCCGAACGAATCGAACTGGGGATAAAATCAGACGGAGTGAAAATAAACTCGCTCGAAGCGATCGTAACATTACTCGAAGTCAAGATAAACTCGTTCGAAATGCAGGTAAGAGCAGCCCGATTGATGACAAAATCTGTCGAAATAAAGATGAAACGAGCAGGGCCGTGCAAAATGAAGATAAAATCAGCAACACTATAAGTAAAATCGGCCGAACTGAAGATAAAATCTGCCGAACTGAAGATAAAATCAGCCGAACTGAAGACAAAATCAGTCGAACTGAAAATGAAATCGGCCGAATTGAAAATGAAACTCATCGAGCTGCAAATGAAATTGACCGAGCTAGAAATAAAATCGGCGGAACTAAAGACGAAATCAGCAGAAAAAAAATAATTGAAGATAAAACCAAAAACAAAACTGAGCGAATTATTCATAAAACCGATCGCACGAGCGAAATCAATCCAAATAAAGACAAAAATGTGACAACTGGGAAAATGATCGGTCTCTTAGAGACTACAACCATCTGCGCTCAATCTGGAAGTAGCTCGAAATCCGAAATTGATTTAACAACAAAGAATATTGGCCCAACAAAGGGTATTGCCCCAAAAACTGACGCAACTGACAACAAAAGCGGAATTCCTACTCCAGAACTTCAGATTATACCAAATGAAGGTGATATCTTCTCGACTGATACGAAAACTCGTTTAGGAAAAAAACTGCAAAAGGACAGAACAATTCAAATTCTGAACGAAAGTCGGACGCTTCCAGAGGAAGCAGAGGTTGAAGCCGAGTTAAATAAAATGTTAGAGCAAAGGCAAAACACGTCGAGGGCCAAATTGGGCCAAAAACAAATTGTGAGTGAGCCAGTCGGTGTTAAAACAACCACGACCAGCATTAGAGATCATAAAGGCAGCCTTAGAGATGACGAAAGCAGGCTTGGAGATGACGAAAGGAGTCTTAGAGGTGACGAAAGCAGTCTTAGAAGTGACGAAAGCAGTCTTAGAGGTGACGAAAGCAGTCTTAGAGGTGACGAAAGCAGTCTTAGAGGTGACGAAAGCAGTCTTAGAGGTGACGAAAGCAGTCTTAAAGGTGACGAAAGCAGAGACAGAGGTGGAGAAAGCAGCCACAAAGATAAAACGCAATATCGACAAAAGGGCGAAGAGCAGAAACGAAAAAGGGGCGAAAAACATCGAAAAAATGAACAAAAACCAAAAGATGACCAAAATCAAAAAAATTGTAAAGAAGACGATAAAAAGGAAAATGAATCTTCTAGGAGGAATTTGGGGAAGCAGAAATTTGGCGCCCTTGTTAAATCTCGTGGAAGTCGCACCAAAAGGACTGAACGTCAGAGAGATGCTGATGAACAGAAACTAAAATATGAACCAAATGAAATTGAAGCAACTAAAATAGGAGAAGCTTCTAGTGGGAGGAATTTGGGTAAACAAATTGTCTCTAAAGAAATTGAAGATACTTCTAGTAAATCTCGAGGAATTCGCACCAAAAAAACTGGAGATAGACGAAGAGATAGTTTAAATAATGATAAAATGGAAGATAAAAAAACAGAAATTGATATGGATGACCTCAGTCTTGAAGATAGATTGTTAGAGTACAAATCCAGCTTCAAAACTCATGATCCATCAGAGACGATACCCAAACGTGGCAAAAAAGAGACTACTGGTAGTCGCGTCATGAGAGAAACCACAAAAGAATCTACGCGTGGGCTTGCCATAGAAGAAATGAAGACGGAAGACGGGAGTAGGCTCCCCATGGAAACAACCACAACTAAGAACGTTGCAAAAGAAAGTATACATGAATACGACAACATGGCGGCAAAGCCAGACACAACGGAAGCTAAGACTCCTAAGCGAGATAGAAGAACAACCAGAACTCGTAAGCGGGACACAAAAGAAACGAAGCAAGTGAAAGAAGCTAATGGTACAGAAGTCGATTTAAAAGGAAGATGTTACCTCCATGATGATGTAGATCAAACTCTGGTGAATCTGTCAGGTGAAAGTCTCGAAAGAACCGATGCGGATCAAACTAGAGGAGATCCACCATCAAATAAAACTGTCTCATGTGAAACTAACCCAGAAGAAATTCTTGATTCTCATGAGGAAGCATCCATGCTGGATACTACAGTCAATGATGCAACGATTCCAAAAGAAAATAGAACCGGTTCCAAAAGAAATAAAAGAAGAAATAGCAGGAAGGCTAGAAGTTCCAAAGGTAGAGAAACCAACAAAAGAGATTCATCTAGAAGAGAAAGTGATGGAGGCGAGATCAATACAAAAAGCTATGAGATTGGTTTTGGTAGCAATAAAACCAAATACACGAAAATCCCGATTGTTGGTCCAGAAATCGATATAAATCTGGAATGTGAGGCATTAAAGTTCAAAGAAAATTGTACAAGTTCAGGAGGCAGCACCAAAGGTAGAAGAATCGCGGCAAAATCTGACAATTCCCAACTAGAAACAACCACTAATTCTGGAGCTACCAAAGCGAAATTCAATTCCGAAATACCAGATGCACTTGAAACAAAAAAGTCCAAACTGGAGGCCATAGATTTTCAAAAAATTGGCGCTGTAGACAAGAGAGCCAAAACTTTGAACACTGGAACACAAATTGGTAGGAGCCGATCCAAGTCGACGGATAAAACCACCTCGGATTTGGGCAAGAGTTTGGTCCCTTCAGACTTGGATGAGAGCTTGGTTCCTTCAGAGTTGGGTGCGAGCTTGATGGCCCCTTCAGACCCAAGTGCGATCCCTTCAGATTTAAATGCAAGGGTGGTCCCGTCAGATGCACATTCGAACGTGATGGTCCCTTCAGATCCAGATACGAATCTGACGGCCCCTTCAGATCACGATGCGAACTTGACGACCCCTTCAGATCCATATGCGAACGTGACGGCCCCTTCAGATCCAGATGCGAGCTTCATCAACTCGATGATAATCAATCCAAAGCCACCAGCTGATTCGTCAGAGACGACAACACATTTTAATTCCAGATCTGATTTTGATGCCAGATCTGATTTTGGTTCCAACTTAGACCTAAGGAAAGAATCGGGGGCCAATTCAGAAGGCAAAGATGCGTTGATCGTCAAGTGTAACAAGTCCAGGGTTCGACAAAAGTCCAAAACTAGGAATAGCGCTTGCGTTCCAAACGAGATTTTGGATGATAACCGAGAATCTTCAAAGAGGAAAAACGCCCACAAGGACAACGCAAAACTACGCAAGGATGTTACAAATGTAAAAGACATCTTTATTGATGGGATCAAAATAACGGAAATCGGAAACGTAATTGACAATCCGAGTCAAACGGATTCCTTCCTGCAATATACCACAAGAAGTTCCCTAGTTTTAAGTCACCTGGAAGAGACTGATTCTTTGAAAGTGGAGAAAATGCGACAGAAATCTGAAGATGGATCCAAGCGGAAAGATAACTTGGGAATCGATGCGAATAATCCATTGGTAACTCCTGAGAAACGCCGACGAAAATCTAGAAAACCGTTAGAATCAGAAGTCCAAAATCAAGGTGTGGTTGCATCAGAAGAAAATATTGCTAAATTGGATGAGGAACGCGATCGCCATCCAACTGGGGAATATGACGGGCGTCGAAAGCAAAATAAGCGTGGTGTGACCCCCGAAAACAAATCTTCCAAAGATCGAACTCTCTTCAATTCCCCTAAAAACGATCTGCTGACTCCAGAAGCTCTCGGAAGAAACGCACACCTAAAATCTGATGCAGTAGTAGCTGAAGTTTCGCAGAAGGAATTGAGCACTGGACCATCTGAAAGCGTAACTGACACTAGAAGGAGATCTAGGTCTAAAACACCCAAGAAGTGCGAAGAGGAATTCAATTCGGAAGAAAAACTTTTTAGCATAAAAAAGCCCAATAGACGAAGAAGATCATCAAAGGCTTTTTCGTCACAAGCTGCTTCCGCCCAATTGCAGGGAGTCTCAACTAGACGTAAATCGATCGGTGCGGAAGGTTTTCAAAATGAAGAGCACAAAAAGAAAGAAGCTGAAACGCCTGAAAGATACCGTCGGAAGCAGTCTTTAGACACCTTGATCAAGACTGAAGTACAGGAAGAAGTATTAAACAACAAATTAATTGGGCTCCAAGTTGCTAAAAACCAACAGAGTACCAGGCATGGGCGACGAAGAAAATCGTCAAGACCTGGGAAGTTTCCAAGCTTGAATCAGGAACCTTTGAACCTAATGGAAATGTTAATTCCAGAGGAGGAGAAATCAAACATCATTAAAGTACCAATAGTGCTCCACGCCCAAAACAAAACTTTACCAGAGAATATCTCATTTAAACCCATAGTTGTGGAACAATCTAGTATCCCAGCGCCGGATTGGGCTAAAGACAATGAAGCCTTCCTCATGTCCCAAAAACATCTTCCGTTTAAACGTAGAAAATCCGCCCATGAAAGCATCAATCAGTTTCAAACAGCCGAAGTTTCTACTAATTTCAACAAAAACAAGAGCCCGATAAACTGGCAATATATCAACCCTGAAACCAATAAACCAATCGCAATCGTACCCAAGAAACGTTCTCTATCTTTATCCACCGATATCCAGAAATTTGATCAAGATACGATTTCCCCAACGGAGCAATTCGTTTTCAGTTTACCAGGCATTCCACCCCCAGTGGAAAAAATTCCCCAGAACCACAACGTCTTTATCAACGTTCAGAGCATTCCAACGGACTTCAATCGAAACGTCGAAAGCTTGGAAAGCGACAACCCTTTGAAATTCCTAGCTGGGGTAGCCGCAAATCGCGATATTCTACCAGTAGAAGCCACCAACGAAGAAAACGCCAAAACCAAACAAATGAAGCGATCTTCCCCCAGGCTCGCCAAGAAGCTACCCCAGGAGCCCCCAATGGTCACCCGCAGCCACTCTAAAAAACCCACGGAAGACTGCTCTGCTAATGAACAAGCCCAAAAGCTCCCCTCGCCAACCCCAACAGATTACCGAATAGAAACCATCCTCAAAGAAGACTTCAAAGCGCATTCGAGCGCCCATATAATCAAAGTACCCCCTGAAGCCGTCGAAGAAGTAGATCCATTCAAAAAGGCCAAAATCGAGTACTTCGACAGCGACCCTCACTTCGAAATCGTAGCAGAGAACGTACATTACGAGGAATTGGAGACCAAACCTAGGAGACCACTGAAGACCAAAGCGGAGTTAAAGCTGATGGACCCTTACATACCGCTTTGCGACATAAATTACACCGCTAAACAACTCAGGGAAAGTCCAGAGCCTTCGCCGCCGATAACCAGGTCCCAAAGCAGGCGAACATCGCGGGAAGTCGAAAACCCTACCAAATTCAACGTAGCGCATTCGGAGGAAGTGGAAGGTTCCAAAGAGAGAAAAACGTTGGAAAAACACAAAACTTTGGATGAACCGAAAGGGAACGAGGTGGTCGAAGGCACCAAGACGCTTAGTACCGAATTGGGCGCTTCTGGTGAAAATCTTGAGCAGTCGCGTTTAAGTTATTTAGGACCAGGGGTTTCGACCGACGGGAATAAGTTAGGGGATGAAATTCCGCCCGTCGCAGTGGAGGTTTCCAACGGCAAAAGTGGTGGAGTTAACTACAAAAATGACGCTGGCAACATGAGCGATGCTGGCAACAAAAGTGATTCTAACAACACAAGTGACGCTGACAACAAAAGTGACGTTGACAGCAAAAGTGATGTTGACAACAAAGGTGCTGAATATTCGGACCCTTGGAGGAAGAAAAAGCAAAGAGCTTTAACAGAGTCACTGTTAGAACCGCTTCAGAATGAAAATTCCGTCAACCTGGTGACAAATTCGTCGGAACTCGCCAGTCTGAAACCAGTCGAGGAGGTCGCATCTTCAACGAGTCAGCAGAAATCAGTTGTGGTAAAGCGATGTAGGAGCAGGAGAAACTCGGGGAAACATTCGGTTGCAACTGGTGGAATCAGCTCCATAGAAGAGCTAGAAGGACCATCTTCGGAATCGACAGATGACTCAAATGCCAAAAAAGTAGAATCAAAAGCATCAACTGTAATAGAGTCGCCTACTTCCACCTTTGATCAAGGATTAGCTGAGACGAAGAAACTAAAATTAATCTCCATCACCAATTCTATCACAGGTTCCACTCAGTCATCAAATAGCACAGATAATTCGAGACTTGTAGAAAATGCCACGCTAGAAAATGCAACAACATTGGAAAATGAAGCATCGTTGGAGAATACAGCAACGTTAACCTTGAAATCAGAAAGTTTGGGAAACGCTCTTCTGGAAACTTCAGCTTTGGAATCAGCAGCTGCATCAGAAATATCTGATTCGTCAGATAAATTTCAACCGATAGATTCAGGGGCAAAATTGATCCAGATTGAAGCTACTACACCTGGAATTCCAGCACAAGCAACTGCTACGCCTGAAGTTTCAGTTGATGTGGCTGCAGAAGTTATGAAGCCCGAAGTTGCAATAGATGGAGCTGTGAATCCCCAGATTGTCGCAAAAGGAGTTACAAGATCAGAAGTTGTAACAGGGGCTGCAAGGCCAGAAGTTGTAACAGGAGCTGCAGAAACTCAAATAGCAGCAGCAGAAACTCAAATAGCAGCAGCAGAAATTCAAATAGCAGCAGCAGAAACTCAAATAGCAACAGCAGGAGACTTGAGACTCAAAGATCAAGTTGGGGTTGTCCCAACCAAAATTGCAACAGAAGGTGTGAGGCCCCAAGTTGCAGCAGACGGAGCTGTAAACCCCGAAGCTGCAACAGAAGGAGCTGTGAGGCCCCAAGTTGCAACAGAAGGAACTGTAACGATCGAAGCTGCAACAGAAGGAGTTGTGAGGTCCCAAGTGGCAACAGAAGATGTGGGACTCCTAAGTACTTCAAAAGATGTGGAACTCCAAAATACAGCGAAAGGTGGTAGGCCCCAAAATGCACTGAAGCCGCAAAGTGAAACAGGAGGACCTGTGGGGCACCGAATTGCAGAAGAAGAAACTGTACGATTCGAAAGTGCAACAGAACAATCTGTTAAAGTCGAAGTCTTGGCAGAAACAGCTGTTACAACAGACGTGACTGTTACACAAACCTCTTCAGAGAGATTGGCTCCAACAGAAGTAGACTCTGTAGAAGATTCTGCAAATAACAGAAGCCGTAAACAATCCGTTCTATCAGAAGTTGCTGGTTCCAAGATAGGGAATTCTGTAAAAACTTCACAAAAAATCAAAATAAATCATTCGGCTGCAACAGAAAATACAACTGAGGTAAAATTGGTAGATGAGTCAGTTCCATTGAGAAAATCATCTTTAAAGGGAAGTTGTATTGAGGAGAAAGAAGCAAAATCGGGGAGAAAGAAGCAAATAATAGCTTCATCTGATAACCTGGTGATAAGTCAAGAATCTTTATCACCTGCTGATGACATACCAAGACCTGTTGAAGCACCAAAGAAAGCAACAGTTGAACCAGCACTAAACCAGTTGTCTGCAGAAGCTCCACTCGATTTGGCAACAGTAAAGTCAAAGTCTCTAACTGTATCAATAACGAAGAAATCGTCGAATCTGGTGCCACCAATAATGGAACATTCAGCAACTTCATCGTGTCGAGTGGCAGAACATTCAGCAACTCCTTCGTGCCCAATGGCAGAACATTCAGCCACTCCATCGTGTCCAGTGGTAGAACCTTCAGTAACTCCATCGTGTCCATTGGCAGAACATGCAGCAACTTCATCGCGTTCTGTAATCGAAAATCATCAATCAAAAGATTCATCTCCACATGAAACAGTAAAAGAGGCAAATGTACCAACCAGCTCAAAATTGGAGTCCACGAAAATTGATTTATCTTCGAAGGCGATAGAAAGTGATGGGGAACCAACGCAACCATCGTCGACTACTTCAACAAAATTCGTTGAAGCTTCAGAATTTTCGCCTCATAATTCACGAGCGTCGGAAAAATTGATGATTTCTTTGAGTGAAACGGCGCCTTTGATTGAAAACAAAATTGATACTTCGGCGGAAACTTCACTGGATACAAATAAAGTAATTGAAGAATCAGCCCCAACATTTATCAAAGTGAGTTCCACTCGAGCGTCAACAATTTTGGGGGCTAAATTAGAGTCATTTGGTGCTGGATCTGCATGTGCAAGTGGATATTCATCAGTTGGGTTGCAAGCTTCCAGCCTCCGAGACAGAAAGTTGGTTTTGGAGGTTTCTGGTGGCGATCAATCGTCAGCAGCTTTGCAGACTTCCAGTGCACAGTCCTTAGTAGCTTTACAGGTCTCTACGTCATCAGCGCATCACCCCACGTCAGCAGAGGTTTTGCAAGCCTCCACGTCATCAGAGGTTTTGCAAGCCCCCACGTCATCAGAAGCTTTACATCCTTCGACTGCACTTGCGCAAGGCTCTGTTACACAATCGGTAGTGTCCGGTCACCAAGATGATCAAACACCATTGGCTTCCAATGACCAAGGCCAGACGTCTGGTGGTCAAATTGATCACACATCAGCAGCTTCGAACACTCGTTCCGAACTCGATGAACAAAAAGCTGATGATCTTCTATCCAATTACGAGCCAATTTGTAGAAGAACTAGGAATAAGTCTGGAAGATTCTCTGCTGCGAATAGATCTAGCGACTCGAACAATGGAAAGATTTCGGTTGTTGCAACCCTCGAAAGTACAGAATGTAAAACCACCCAAAGCGAAGTATTGCAGAAGGAGAATCATGTTCCAGATTCTAAACCAACTCTGAGTGAAAGTCAAAAGTCAGGATTAATGGAAACTTCGAGTGACGAAAGGCGAGTTCTTCAGGAAAAAACTGGGGGTGTAATTGAACCTTCAGTAGAAAATGTAATAGAGTTTGTTACTGTTGATAGTGAGCTCAAAGAGCAAGATGGTGCTCCTCTGAGTCCGGCAAGTACAACCTGTTTATCTAAAAATAAGGCAGCCTCTTTACCAATTGAAGTCAAATCTGAGAAAACTACTATTTTAAACAAAAATAGTAAAGTTAAAGAAACAAAACTGGATAATTCAACCGAAAGTAACCTGATCCCTTCAATTGGTAACAATTCGACCAATGATCAGAAAACTACGAAACTTAAGAGCAAAATTGAGAATCAAAGCGAGTTAAAAGGAAAAGCTGATCAGACTGGAACTCCTATCAAGAGAGTTATTATACTTCCGTTGAAGACAAACTTGGTAGCACCACAACACGTAGACGTAGCGGCTTACAACGCAAAAGTGACGTCACATAACGTAGACTTGGCCTCCCATTACATAGACGCAGCATCAAAGGAAACAATTGACTCCTCCACTGACAGAGAAGCAAATGGAAGTTTTAATGACAAAGAAAGAGTTCAAAATGAGAAAGAGACGATTCGAAATGAGAAAGAGACGATTCGAAATGAGAAAGAAACAATTCAAACCTTCTACGAGAAAGAAAATTGCCAATTAATTTTAAAACCTGAAACGAAAGAGGCAAATCCAATAATCGATTATGTTTTAAATGAGACATTCCAAAAGAAGCAGCCCCAACTCAATATAACCATAAAAAATTTGAAACAAAAAATGACTGAAAGTTTGAAAACGCAACGTAAGAGCAACATGGAAATTGAAAGGCAGAAAAGGCACGAGGGCAAATGTAAGATCAAAATTTTGCAGAATATCATATTGGCTGAAAGCCCTAAGGAACCATCAGGCGAAGACCCTTGTTTTCGAACCAAAAAGTTAGACATTGATAGCGCCGCTCGCAGTCGTCAAAAGTTGGCAGAATCAACACTTACCGACTTAGTGGAAGGAAACAAAGCTTTCGGAGTCAATGAAAAAGCGTCTACTCTTCAAACTGAAAATTCTCGAATAGAAGAGGTAGATTTAACGTCGGATAAGTTCGACCTTGAAGACTCGACTAAAAATCAAGTGGAATTAACCCCGATTCAAAAAGTGATTCTCGACCACCTCAACAACTTTAGAAAATTCACCGAAGATCCACCACTAACCAACGAAGAGTTCCTACTAAGCCAACAACCAAGGAAGAAGCTGGACAAATCCAGCCGAGGAAAAATTGACCAAGAGGGAAAAACTACGAAACAGAAGATGACCAAACATGGAACATTGACCAAAGAAGGCGACACCAAGCCGAATACCACTGAAGAATCTAAATCAGGTGACACCAAGAGCACTAAAGTGGAAGATTCGACAAGCGAAGAACCCAGAAGAGGAACGGGCAAGAGGGTGAAGATTCAGAAGGAAAAAGAACAAAGTAGACAAGTCGAGAAGTGCAACCAAAACGAACCCAAAGAAAACCAGGAAAGCAAAGGGGTTACCAACATTGACAAAGTGAATGCAAGTAAAGGAAGAGAGAATTTGGTAGACGTTAGTCACGGTAAACTTATCGAGGGCTTCCGAGATAAAGAAGTCAAAGATGCTGAAGTGAGGCGCAGGACTAAGGTGAAATGCAACTCTGAAGTGGAGCGCAACGCTGAAGTGAAACGCAACTCTGGACTAAAACGAAACGTTGAAGTGAAGCCGGCTGAAGAAAAACACGCCGAAGTGAAGCAGCAAACCATAACACTCACTGAAACTGGGCCCCCGACCAGCGAAGAGTTCCAATTAAGCCGGGACTACGAAATTCAACATCAAGACGAGTTTCGACAAGAGGAGCTGCAACATCAAGTTCAACATGAAGATGAAGTTGAACGTAAACATGAAATTCAACGTAAAGATGAAGTAAGAGTATCTCCAAAAACCAAGAATCGATCAGACGAATCTTCTAAAAATTCTGAATCTGTACAGAAGGCCGAACAGGATACTGTCTTCGTTTCAGAATTGAAAAAAGAAATTAAAGTCGACAAAGATCAGAAAAGACAAAAAAGAACCAATTTGGAACAAACCGAGAGCAACGAGATTTTCACATGTAATAAAGAAAGAAGAAGGAGCAAACGCAGGTCAACAAGTCAAGATGATGCAAAGTATGATCATCAAGAAATTTCGAAAAATGTATTTCATGGAACTGATGACAAAATTGCAGACAACTCAATTGAAGAGCAAAATAATATCAAAAACGAGAATGAAAACGTTAAGGCGATGAAGAAAGATGCTTCAAAACGCAGAAATAGTGAAAACAAAGATAAAACCGCAACAAAGAAAGAAACTAAAAGTACTGAACAGGAACAAATCGACGAAGCTAAAAACAGCATTAACGATAACACGTCTCCTACAAACCAAGAGAATAAAATGTTGGCTAAAGAAGGTAGGGTTAGTAAATTGATGGCTGGTGCAGAAGTTGAAAAGTCGTCTACAATTAGTCCAAAAAGTTCAAAGAAAGAAACTAGCCCACTGGATAAGCCTTCAAAACTGGCAACAGAAAGCGCGAAGATTACCAAAATTTCCACAAGAAGTGAAAAAGTTCATACAAAAAGGAATGAAGACAACAGGAAAGAATATCCAGAGATAACAACACTAACAATTGCGGATCACAAATATCCAAATAGAGAACTTGATAGAAATGTGTGTCAGAATGAGCAGAGTAGATCCGAATCGGTGGCATCAGTAAAGAGTGAACCAAAAACAAAATCCAAGGATGGCATAGAAGCTTCTAAATCCAAAGCACTGGAGTCTACAAAGATCGCACCTACTGAGTCAAACAGGAAAATGAATGACACAACTACTGGACCAATCAAGGTGATCCCAGATATTCCCAAATTTGATCTAAAACTTGTAAAGGACACAACCACCCAAAGGAACGAGTGCGAGGAAGCCTCCAGATCTGAACCCCCGAAATCCACAACCACTGAACCAAGCGGGAATGACAATAAGACGCGGGAAAATTCGAAATTTGAATCAATCGAACCACTGAAGAGCTCAACTATTGATGGCTCAAACAGAGAACTTAAAGAGAGCAAGGAAACTACCAAATCCGAACCACTGGAATCCGTAAAGAGTGCTGGCCCAAACACTAGAAGGGAGGAGGACAAGGAACCTTCCAGATCCGAATCGGCAATTTCCTCTACCACTGAAGCAAGAGGGAAAGTCAAAGGGACTAGGAAAGATTTAAAATTCGAATCATTGAAATCAGTAAGTGCTGATGAATTGGGAAAAGTTGAGGGGGGCAAAGAAGCTTCTAGATTCGAATCGATGGGATCTGTTACTGATCCAACTTCTGAATCAAGCGAGAAAGTTATAAAAACCGAATCAATGGAATCAATAAAGAGCTTAACTGGTGATGAAACAAATAGAGAAGTTAAAGCAAGCAACGAATCTTGCAGACCCGAGTCAGTCGCTATTAAACCAAGTAGAGAAGATTCCGAATTCGATTCAGTGAAATCCGTAAAGAGCCTAACTACTGAACCGAACAAGCTAGTTAACGAAACAAATAGAAGCCTTAAAGTGAGCAAGGAATCTTCCCGATCCGAATCAACGGGATCAGCAAAAAGCCCAACGTCCGAACCAAGCAGGAAAGTTCCCAAGAGTAGTGAAAGTTCTAAATCTGAATCAGCGAGCAAAACTACTGAACCAATCAGAAAAAGAAATGAATCCGAATCACTGGAAGCATCAAAGAACGTAAATATTGAACCTGATAGAAAAAATGAAACCACGGAGGACTCCAAAAGTAAAAGACTTGAAGATATTAGAAAGAGTAGAGAAGATGAATCATCCAAAAAAATCCCCAGCTCCCCAAAAAGATTAACAGAACCGCAAAAGAAAAATCAACAAATTAAACAACACAAACAGGACAAGGCTGAAGTAATTGGGAAATTGGAAGGCAAAGTCAAAGAGAATAAAAACGATGTACCAACAGAACTTACATCTGAAAGCAATGAGTCAAACGATAAAACCAAAAAAGATAGAGAAACCACCAAAACTAGTACCAGTAAATCAGAAACCGGAACATCAAAGAATGTTAAAACTAACAGACTAGAAAAAGAAACTGATGTCAATAAACAAATGGAAAAATTTGATAACACCATTAAGGAAAATAAATATACGGAAGCGAAGATCCAACTAAAGAAGGAAGCCAAGAAACTAGAAGGAGAATACGAGAAGGAGAAAGAATTAAAAAAAGGCAAGAATCAGAATACCAAACAAGACGCCAAACAAGAGAAAGAATATAAAGCAAACAAACAGAAAGGATTAAGTGGAGAATCCAACAAGCAGGACAAAGAATCCAGCGGGGAAACCAAAAAACTGGAGGGAGATTCCAAAAGAGAAAGCAAAAAACAGAGAGAATCCAGTATAGAAGACAAACATCACAAGAGAGACTCATCCAGAGAAAGCAAAAAGCAGGAGCGAAAATCTAGCAAAGAAAATAAAACTGGGAGAGAATCCATCAAAGGAGACGAGAAACACGAGAGAGAATCAACTAAGCTGGAGACAGAATCGCCCAAAGAAAACAAAACACTACAAATAGAATCAAGAATAGGAAACCGGTACTGTGAGAAAGCAAGCAGAGAAGACAAAAAACAGAAGCATGAAAGCAGGGGAAAGAAGCGGGAAAGGGAATCTAGCAGAGAAAAAAAGAAGCTCGCAACCACGCGGGAAGAATCATCCAAGAGAGAATCTAGCGCAGAAGACGAGAAAAACGAGAGAGAATCCACAAAAGAAAACCAGCAGAAGCGCAGGAGAGAATCCAGCAAAGACAAAAAGCACGAGAGGGATTCAACCAGAGAAAACAAGGAAGAGAGAGAAGACAAGCAGCGCGAGAGAGAAGACAAACAGCGCGAGAGAGAATCCACCAAAGAAAACAAGGAAAGGGCATCTAGCAAAGACAGTAAGAACCAACACAGGGGGAAATTCCCCAGGGGAAACAAGAAGCAAAAGAGGGAATCCAGCGTAGAAGACGAGAAACAACACGAGGGAGAATCCACCAAAGAAAATAAGCTGGAGAGAAAATCCAGCACCGAAGATAAAAAACAAAGAGAATCGGCTACTGGCAACAAGAAGCTAGAAAGAAAATCGAGCATAGAAAACGAGAAGCAGCACGGGAGAAAAACCAGCAGGGAAAACAAGACGCAAGGGAGAGAATCCACCACAGAAGACAAGAAACAACAAATTAAAGAAATCAAGAATTTGGAGAGGGAATCCAACATAGAAAACAAGAAGCAGAACGAGAAAGACTCAAATAGGACGAACAGAAAGCTAGAGGGAAAATCCAATGCAGAAGTTGAGAAACAACACGGGAGAAACCCCATCAGGGAAAACAAGCAAGAGGAAGAATCCATCACCGAAGACAAGAAAGAACGTGGGGAAGAGCCCACCAAAGAAATCGAGAAGCTGGAGAGGGAATCCAACCTAGAAAACCAGAAGCAGAATGAGAAAGAATCAAAGACGGACAAGAAACTAGAGAGAAAATCCAGCACAGAAAACGAGAAGCAACACAAGAGAAAATCCAGCAGGGAAAACAAAAAGCAGGGGGGAGAATCCACCACAGAAGACGAGAAACAACACGGGAGAACATCCAGCAAGGAAAATAAGAAGCAGGAGGGAGAATGCACCACAGAAGACGAGAAGCAGCACGAGAGAAAATCCAGCAGGGAAAACAAAAAGCAGGAGGCAGAATCCATCACCGAAGGCAAGAAAGAACGTGGGGAAGAGCCCACCAAAGAAATCGAGAAGCTGGAGAGGGAATCCAACCTAGAAAACCAGAAGCAGAATGAGAAAGAATCAAAGACGGACAAGAAGCTAGAGAGAAAATCCAGCACCGAAGACGAGAAGCAACACGGGAGAAAATCCAGCAGGGAAAACAAAAAGCGGGGGGGAGAATCCACCACAGAAGATGATAAACAACACGGGAGAAAATCCAGCAGGGAAAATAAAAAGCAGGAGGGGGAATGCACCACAGAAGACGAGAAACAACACGAGAGAAAATCCAGCAAGGAAAACAAAAAGCAGGAGGGAATATCCACCACAGAAGACAAGAGGCAGCGTGGGGGCGAATCTGCCAAAGAAAACAAGAAGCTGGAGAGAGAATCCAGCATAGAAGACAAGAAGCAAAGGAGCAACAAAAAGCTAAAAATAGAATTAAGAATAGAAAACCAGAATCGCGAGAAATCAGTCGTAGAACAGAAGCAGGACGAGAAAAAATCCAGTTTGGAAAACCAAGGGCGGGAGAGAGAATCTACTAGAGAAAACAAGCAGGAAAAAGAATCTAGCACTCAAGTCAAGAAACAGGATAAAGAATCCAATCCACAAGTCAAGAAACAGGATAAAGAATCCAATCCAGAAGTCAAGAAACAGGATAAAGAATCCAATCCACAAGTCAAGAGACAGGATAAAGAATCCAGCATACAAGAGAAGAAACACCCCGATAACGAATCCTCTAAAGCGGACAAGGAGGGAGAATTTATCAGAGAAATGAAGTTTGAGAGAGAAGACAGAAAGCTCGAGAAAGAATCGACCAAGGAAAACAAGAAGCGGGGAAGAGACTCTAGCAACGAAAACTGGAAGCAGGAGAGAGATTTTATTAGAAAAAAGAATCAGGAGGGAGAATCCAAGAGAGAAACCAAGGGAGAATTCAGCCAAGAAAGCAAGGGGGAATTCAAACGAGAAAGCAAGGAGGAATTCAACCGAGAAAGCAAGGGGGAATTTAACCGAGAAAGCAAAGGAGAATTCAACCGAGAAAGCAAGGGGCAATTCAACCGAGAAAGCAAGGGGGAATTCAACCGAGAAAGCAAGGAGGAATTCAACCGAGAAAGCAAGGGGGAATTCAACCGAGAAAGCAAGGGGGAATTCAACCGAGAAAGCAAGGAGGAATTTAATCGAGAAAGCAAGGGGGAATTCAACCGAGAAAGCAAGGGGCAATTCAACCGAGAAAGCAAGGAGGAATTCAACCGAGAAAGCAAGGAGGAATTCAACCGAGAAAGCAAGGAGGAATTCAACCGAGAAAGCAAGGGGGAATTCAACCGAGAAAGCAAGGAGGAATTCAACCGAGAAAGCAAGGGGAATTTAACCGAGAAAGCAAGGAGGAATTCAACCGAGAAAGCAAGGAGGAATTCAACCGAGAAAGCAAGGAGGAATTTAATCGAGAAAGCAAGGGGGAATTCAACCGAGAAAGCAAGGGGGAATTCAACCGAGAAAGCAAGGAGGAATTTAATCGAGAAAGCAAGGGGGAATTCAACCGAGAAAGCAAGGAGGAATTTAATCGAGAAAGCAAGGGGGAATTCAACCGAGAAAGCAAGGAGGAATTCAACCGAGAAAGCAAGGAGGAATTCAACCGAGAAAGCAAGGAGGAATTCAACCGAGAAAGCAAGGAGGAATTCAACCGAGAAAGCAAGGAGGAATTCAACCGAGAAAGCAAGGGGAATTTAACCGAGAAAGCAAGGAGGAATTCAACCGAGAAAGCAAGGAGGAATTCAACCGAGAAAGCAAGGGGGAATTCAACCGAGAAAGCAAGGAGGAATTTAATCGAGAAAGCAAGGGGCAATTCAACCGAGAAAGCAAGGAGGAATTCAACCGAGAAAGCAAGGAGGAATTCAACCGAGAAAGCAAGGGGGAATTCAACCGAGAAAGCAAGGAGGAATTCAACCGAGAAAGCAAGGAGGAATTCAACCGAGAAAGCAAGGAGGAATTCAACCGAGAAAGCAAGGAGGAATTCAACCGAGAAAGCAAGGGGGAATTCAACCGAGAAAGCAAGGAGGAATTCAACCGAGAAAGCAAGGAGGAATTCAACCGAGAAAGCAAGGGGCAATTCAACCGAGAAAGCAAGGGGCAATTCAACCGAGAAAGCAAGGAGGAATTTAATCGAGAAAGCAAGGGGGAATTCAACCGAGAAAGCAAGGGGGAATTCAACCGAGAAAGCAAGGAGGAATTCAACCGAGAAAGCAAGGAGGAATTTAATCGAGAAAGCAAGGGGGAATTCAACCGAGAAAGCAAGGAGGAATTCAACCGAGAAAGCAAGGAGGAATTCAACCGAGAAAGCAAGGGGGAATTCAACCGAGAAAGCAAGGAGGAATTCAACCGAGAAAGCAAGGGGGAATTCAACCGAGAAAGCAAGGAGGAATTTAATCGAGAAAGCAAGGGGGAATTCAACCGAGAAAGCAAGGAGGAATTCAACCGAGAAAGCAAGGGGCAATTCAACCGAGAAAGCAAGGGGCAATTCAACCGAGAAAGCAAGGAGGAATTCAACCGAGAAAGCAAGGAGGAATTCAACCGAGAAAGCAAGGAGGAATTCAACCGAGAAAGCAAGGAGGAATTTAATCGAGAAAGCAAGGGGGAATTCAACCGAGAAAGCAAGGAGGAATTCAACCGAGAAAGCAAGGAGGAATTCAACCGAGAAAGCAAGGGGCAATTCAACCGAGAAAGCAAGGGGGAATTCAACCGAGAAAGCAAGGGGGAATTCAACCGAGAAAGCAAGGGGCAATTCAACCGAGAAAGCAAGGGGGAATTCAACCGAGAAAGCAAGGGGCAATTCAACCGAGAAAGCAAGGAGGAATTTAATCGAGAAAGCAAGGGGCAATTCAACCGAGAAAGCAAGGGGGAATTCAACCGAGAAAGCAAGGGGCAATTCAACCGAGAAAGCAAGGGGGAATTCAACCGAGAAAGCAAGGAGGAATTCAACCGAGAAAGCAAGGGGGAATTCAACCGAGAAAGCAAGGGGGAATTCAACCGAGAAAGCAAGGAGGAATTTAATCGAGAAAGCAAGGGGGAATTCAACCGAGAAACCAAGAGGGAATCCAACAACAAAAAGCCTAAGGACGAAATAAAGACCAAAGTAGAAGATGTGGTAATCGGAAGTAGTAAAGAGACTGCAAATGTGGAAATGTTAAAGGAGGAGTCTTTGAAAAAAGAGCAACAAAGACGAGAAGAGAAGCTAGGAGACGCTTTTAGGAACAAAACAGTTGGAAATGAGGAAGCGCGAAGTGATCAGAACAAGAGGAATTTAATCGAGAAAGCAAGGGGGAATTCAACCGAGAAAGCAAGGGGGAATTCAACCGAGAAAGCAAGGAGGAATTTAATCGAGAAAGCAAGGGGGAATTCAACCGAGAAAGCAAGGGGGAATTCAACCGAGAAAGCAAGGAGGAATTCAACCGAGAAAGCAAGGGGCAATTCAACCGAGAAAGCAAGGGGGAATTCAACCGAGAAAGCAAGGAGGAATTCAACCGAGAAAGCAAGGGGCAATTCAACCGAGAAAGCAAGGAGGAATTCAACCGAGAAAGCAAGGAGGAATTTAATCGAGAAAGCAAGGGGAATTTAACCGAGAAAGCAAGGAGGAATTTAATCGAGAAAGCAAGGGGGAATTCAACCGAGAAAGCAAGGAGGAATTCAACCGAGAAAGCAAGGGGGAATTCAACCGAGAAAGCAAGGAGGAATTTAATCGAGAAAGCAAGGGGGAATTCAACCGAGAAAGCAAGGGGGAATTCAACCGAGAAAGCATGGAACAGAATTAGTAGCAGAAAATGATGGCAAAAACAAAGCAGAAAATGATGGCAAAAACAAAGCAGAAACTGATGGCAACAACAAAGCAGAAACTAGTGGCAGTAAGATGGGTGATGCTCTTTCACCAAATAAAACTGGAAATGACCAAGTCGAACAGATTGGATATTTTCCGGAGAAAGAAAGCAAAGGAACCAAAGCTACTGATGATCTTAAACTGAGCTTATTTGGTCCCGAAGAAGATGAAGATGCGACCAAAACTCAAAAATATTCCAGTTCATCTAAAGTCGAATTGACCAAATCAAAAGCATCCGACTTATTCGATATCCTACGAATGGAAGCAAGTAAAACAAGCACTTTGCCCTCAACATCCGATCAAAGTAGTCTTTTTGATGTCGCTAGACCTGATACATCCAGTAGCAAAAATAGTTCAGGCACCAAAGAAATCCACATATTCGATTTTAAATTTGACGAAACGGGAAAAACCAACAGCGGATTTGAGGATGCAAACTCGAAGAGTCCATCTAAAACATCTCCGGACTACGACAGGAAGACGCGTGGCGAAAAACGCAAGTATGAGGGCGCCATCAGTCAACCAGTTTCAAAAAGAACGTCCCCCACCAAACCCTTAACCACACCAGATCAGAATATAATGCAGTTCATTTCCCAGTTTGAGAAAAAGGGGGCGCGCAGTGACGATGAAAGAAGTTCTAATGATGGGATGGAACTGGCGCGGGAAAAACCGATGGACGATGTGGAGGCCAAAGAAGCAAAAACAAACGAAAAACAGAATCCGTTGCTTCAAAAATTGATCACCAAAGTGCAACACGAGATTTACAAAAGTGATTCACCATCAGGATCGATTCAGAACAACGTTGCGCTAGCGGTGGATGCCAATAAAATTGAAGCTGCACCGATAGATGAATTTTTAGAGAAAATTCAAGTGGATCAAAATGAGGTAGTTGGTGGTGCTAAACCAAACCAAATCGAATACGTCGACGTTCAGCAAAATATAACACCGGAAGAAATTGCAAAAGACTCTAACCAAACACTGTTACAGGAAAATCTCCCTCCTGTGGACGTTTTGGGCATTATCGACACTCGCGAAGCACCGTACTCCAGCGATAAATTAGAGAATTTGATGCCCCCACCTCCGCTATATCAAGATAATGCGATTCAATCGGGAAGAGTCGACAACCAAATGATGATACCAAACAACCAGATAGACCTCAGCTCGTTCATCGACTTTTACAACTTTCAAAACCAAGAACCGATGCAAAATCTCCAGGCGGCGCCAGACGCGTTAGCTGCCTTTTCGACCGCCGCCGACAACCAGGTGCTTAGTTCGACCATGACGGAATCGTTAACGCATTTCTTCGACACCGCTACTTCCTTCGAGAGCAGCATCCAATTCGTCGAGAAGGAATACATCATCAGCAACACGGAACCATCACTAACGAAAGACTACGCGATGGAAGAGATCCCATTCAGTAACAACCCTGGTTTCAGTTTGGATTTGACTAGGAAAGCCACCAAGATGAATATGACCATCAGGCCGAATATGACCATGAGGCCGACGATTGGGGACAGCGGGGTCCCTTTTGGTGGATTCAAGGAGAATTGCTTTAGGGTTAATGTGACCCATAAGACTTCCACGATAACTGTCACTGGGATAGATCCCAGGCAGGGGATTGCTTCCGCTGTGGACACTTCCGGGTGCTCCGTCAAACCTGTTACATGTTTGGAACCCCAAAGCAAAGGACCTCTGGCTATTGAGGACGTCAATGATGGTGATCACGACTACAGTTTTGGTAAGACTTTGCTGACTTTCGTAACTTTGAACTGTTGAACTGTTCAGTTTTTCCCGAATAGTTTATGGTGGTTCGATTCCATAATATTTCAAAATTTCGACATTTTTCGAGAAAAATTGGAATTTTCAGTTGATTTTTATTTCTTCTTTATCAACTAGTATTATTTCCATGACTTTTTGTTCGCTAGTTATTCCTTCCACAATTCTAGTTTCACTAACCTTCTCTTAAAGATTTTGTTTCTTTCGCATTTTCTAGTTTTCTTACAAAATTCCACCTTCAGCAAAGTTGGAGGGGAAAAGAAAGTTTGAAAAAGGCAAAATTTAAAACAAGTCGGTAAAAAAGAAGCGAAATCTTAAAAAGTAATCGAAATTTTGAAAAGTATCGAGATTTTTAAATTCAGTTGTCCTTTTAAAATTTTAAAAGATGTTTTAACAATTGGAAAAAAATTGACCAAAAAAAAAATGAAAAATTGTAGATTAGGCGAAATTTTTAAGAAAGTCGAAATTGTAGAATGGAAATTTTTCAAAAAGCTAAAATTTTGAAAATGGTAGAAAATGTCAAAATGTTCACAGAAAGTCAAAGGTTCCAAAAAAAGCTGAAATTTTCTAACAAATTCGTGATTTTTAAAAAAAGTTGAAATTGAACTGGAACTTGATTTTTTCAGGGGGACCTTTGTTTGGAGGTGAAAGAAAAGAAGAAACCTATTGTCAGACTAGTTTTGAGAAGAAAACACCGAAACCCACCAGCACTCAATTAGAGTATCCGTTTAACGACGCAGACTCTTACCTCTCGGTGCTCGAAAATTCTGACGATATAATTAAGCAACCGGACGCCTTAGAAGACAATTCGCCCATTTTTAACACCTATCAGTGCTTCCCGGAGGACCCAAACAATTTAGACTTTAATCACTTGTACAGTTTAACCTCAATCATCGACGACAATCCAATAATAACGACTTCAACACCGCCGGATAATCTCAAAACACCCGACGTCCTCGTAGACGCTGGATTCATCACGAGCACTCCAGACGTTCAAAACGATAACTTCTTCTCGTTGGATCTAAACGCGACCAACACCGCGATAGACAAGAACGAAACGTCGCAATCGGAGGCGGAAGTCAGCAGCAACTGCAGCGAAACCAGCGAGGGCAGCGCCAAACCGTCTTCGCTTAGACATAATCCCGTGATAACCAGACGGATGCAGTTGCGACAAAAAGAAGTGCCGGAGTCCCCGCGCCGCATCCACAGCCGGACGCCCGTTAGACCTTCCCCTAAGAAAACCGAGAGTCAGAAAGCTAAAGCGGAAGTTAAGACTGCGGTCGAAGCGGCGACTGCGCCAACGGCGACTCCAGCTTCGTCTATAATCCCCACAACTACTTCAACCGCTTCCTCGGCGACTTCTTCAGCTGCGTTAGGGACTTCTCCAGCTGCATCAGCGACTTCTGCAGCTGCGTCAGCGACTTCGACAGCAGCTACGCCAGCGACTTCCTCAATTGCCTTAGTAGCGCCATCATTCGTTGTGGCGACCCCCACACCTAGCTCGAGCAAAGTCGTGGTGATACAAAACGAGCCGTACCCGGTGGACGATCTCGCCCAAAATTTAAACAACTTCGTCCCGGTGTACACGAACGCCAACACGACCGTCAGCAGCTACACTCCCTGCGCGTCAACGGGGGCCGCCGCCGCCGAAAAATCTTCGAAACTGCCCGACTTTGATAGTTCGGGTGATGCATCCGAGCCCCAAATTCTCGACAAGTACGATAGAGCGAAGTTGCGTACCGAGCGCAAGCAGACGGTTTATTTCGGGGATAATGTGGGGCATGACGCTTTGAAAGAAATCAAGAAGAAGATGAAGCGTAGTAAGAAGAAGAGTAAGGAGAAGTCGCCGCAGCGGGGTCAGGACGGATGGTTGGATGAAGCGGAAGCTTGGTTGCAGAATACACCGAAGGAGCAGCGGAAGTCCCACAAGGATCCGCCTAAGGATTATCATATTTTTAGCAGTCGAGCGGATAATGGGGAGGGTGGGAGTAAGAGGCAGCGGCCGCGGTCGCAGGAGAAAGATTATTCTGTTTATGATTATACTTCGGAGTTTGATAGTCCTCCTCATAAGAAGTATAAAGATAGATCGCATTCGAGCTCTAGCAAGGGTCATGATTATTCGAATCATTATAGTCGACATAGGAGGAGTTTTAGCAAGCGAGACGATTATGACAAGAGGGATGCTGGTTCTAGTTTTAGGTCGAGTAGACCCAGGTATTACAATGGACAAGAAAGGCACTGGAGGTAAGTTAATTGAACTGAGCATGACTAAGTAGTTACTAATCACATGCAGAAATTTTTTAACAAAGTAATCGCAACTTCGGCTAGTAGTTGTGAAACAGTATTAATGAACGTTTTTGTTTCAGCTGAGAAATAAACGATAAGAAGAGTTGTAGCAACATATTCTACCTTATTGTAAATAGCCTGTAAATTTGTATGATTTTTGTAGTTTTAAGCACATGTTATATTGATGGAAACTAGTTATATTGACGTTAACTTTTAAGTTTTATTTATTGTAGCATAGCATATACTAAGTTTTTATTGTATTTGTATATTCTGCAACTTTTGTCTAAATAAATTGTATATTATTGACACGCATCTTTATTAATTTTCAAGTTTCAACTCGAACGTTGAGAAAAAGTCGACATTTTCGAAGTAACGCGAAATTTAAACCCCAAAATTGTAATTCCAAAAAAAAGTTATTTTGTAGTCGAATCTTTGGGAAGAGTCAAAAATTTCCAATTTGAGATTTTGAATAAAGGATAAAATTTCCAATTTAAAATCGGAATTTTAGGGAAAGTGGAAATTTAGAATTAAAAGAAAAATTAGTTTCTCGAAATGAAAATTCGGAATTTACTAGTGTCACCCACGACTGCCTAAATTTCAAATATGAGAATTTTTTTTTTTAATTATAAAGATTATTGACAGCTTCATCAATCGATGAAAAATGATAAATAACATGTAAAAACCTAAGAATTATTTTGGAATAAAAGATTCATGAACTTTTAACAAAGATTTAAGATAAATCTGTTAGTTGTAACCCAGGTTGCCTGTGACTAACTGCATGAACTTCATGTATAAGAAAATAACTTAATGTATCATAAGAACTTTCAACAGTTAATACACAGTTAACAGTTAATAAAGTTATATTGACAGGGATTTCGTAGGAAAGAGACTTAGGCTTAACTACATGAACCAGCTACAGCGATCATGAAGTTTAAATAAATCTATGTTCGATTATATATTTTTTTAAAATTCCTCACAATACACTTAAAATTTCTGTAAGCCTTAAAATGTACTTAAATTAAGATTTTGTACATTTTTTCAAACATTTTGAACTAAAACTTGTTTTTCAAAACTTCAACTTTCATAAATTGAAACACAGAACTTGTCCCCTGAAACCAAGAAAAATTAAAAACACAACAAAGGTTGCTCTAACGCGTTTCGACACCCAAGCTGTCATCTTCAGAGAGAAACTTTGGCTGTCGAAACGCGTTAGAGCAACCTTTGTTGTGTTTTTTAATTTTTCTTGGTTTCAGGGGACAAGTTCTGTGTTTCAATTTCTGAAGATAACCAAGGACCAGTCCGTTCCTTCAAACTTATGGCTTCAACTTTCATCTTAAAACTAAGATTTTTTCGAGAAATTTAACAGACAAATAAAAATTGTAAAGTTAAATACGAACAAAGGGTTTATAATTGGAGTTTGTGATTAATATGTCAAAAAAAAACCGAATTAGAGCCGTAATTTTATGAAAATCGAAATAACGAATAATTTTTAAATTCCTCACAATACACTTAAAATTTCTATAAGCGTTAAAACCTACTTAAATTTAGATTTTGTACATTTTTTCAAAAATTTTGAACTAAAACTTGTTTTTCAGAATCCGTCTTTTTTCGAAAAGTTTCAATGCAAATCCGTTTGCTTTCCACGAACGTGGAAATCTGAATATTTTTCAAGAAGATTCGTCTTTTTCTTAAAATTCTGATCTTTTTCATAAACGATTATTCTTTAAATGAGATGAATTTCGATCTTTTTCTCTATTTTTCGAAGTTTTTCTTGAAATTTCAACTGCTTTCTCGACTTCTTGCATTTTTTTACTTGTTTCGTTATTTTTCATAACATCGAGTTTTACTGAAGATTTTTATCTCAATCTGACTACAGATAGTTTGTCTTTTTGTGGAAATTTTTATTTGAAAATTCGCTATTGAACTTTTCTGGAAATTTCGGCTTTTTCTTTCAAAATTAGTTTAAATTCGCCTTTTTCGAAATTTCGACTTTATTCTCAAAATTCCACTTTTTGAACTCTTGTTTCAAAAATCGGGTTTTTTTTAAGAATTTCATCACTTTTCTTAATTTAGGTCTTTTTTTTAATATCGGCTTTTTAAAATTTGGCTCCGGAAATTCCTATTTGTATCCCAAATATTCGTTTTCGTTTTAGTTTCTGAAAATATCGACTTTTTCCTCAAAATTAGCTTTTCCTTGAGATTTTGGTTCGAAATTCGTTTAATTTCTCTAAATTAGATCGTCATGTTATCAAAAAGTAAAAATGTTGAGAAAAACATGTTAGGGAAATTTCAAGAAAATGATTTCTTGAAAAGTTGAAAGTTAAATTACAGAAGTAAAAAATTCGAGAATTGAAATGCAAATCTTGTCCCCTGAAACCAATAAAGGTCAAAAAAACACAACAAAGGTTGCTCTAACGCGTTTCGATAGCCAAGCTATCATCTTCAGAAAGATACTGTATGTTCCTGAAGATGACAGCTTGGCTATCGAAACGCGTTAGAGCAACCTTTGTTGTATTTTTTAATCTTTATTGGTTTCAGGGGACAAGATTTGTATTTCAATTCTCGCTTAGCTTGGCTATTGAAACGCGTTAGAGCAACCTTTGTTATGTTTTTTAATCCTTTTTGGTTTCAGGGGACAAGAAATTTCAATTTTTGAAGATAACCAAGATAACCATCAAAATTCCAAGGAAAAAAAATAAATTTTCAAAAATGAAAATGAACTTAAAAACTAATTGAAATGTCAATAATCATTTCAGAATCCGTATTTTTTCGAAAAGAGTTTCAATTCAAATCCGTATGGGTTCTTGGAAATCTGAATATTTTTCAAGAAGATTCGTCTTTTTCTTAAAATTCTGATCTTTTTCATAAACGATTATTCTCAAAATTGCACTTTTTTCAAAAAATTTGACTTTTTCCGATGAATTTCGATCTTTTTCTCCATTTTTTGAAGTTTCTCTTGAAATTTTAACTGGTTTCTCGACTTTTCGCTTTTTCTTCTTTACTTGTTTCGTTATTTTTCGTAACATCCAGTTTTACTGAAGATTTTTATCTCAATCTGACCACAGAAAGTTTGTCTTTTTGTGGAAATTTTTATTTTTATCTGAAAATTCGCTCTTTAACTTTTCTGGAAATTTCGGCTTTTTCTTTCAAAATTAGTTTAAATTCGTCTGTTTTGAAATTTCGACTTTATTCTCAAAATTCCACTTTTTGGACTCTTCTTTCAAAAAACTGTTTTCCTTCAGAATTTAACCACTTTTCTTAATTTAGGTCATTTTTTTTAATTTCGACTTTTTAAAATTTGGCTTCGGAAATCTCCATTTGTATCCCAAAAATTCGTTTTCGTTTTAGTTTCTGGAAATATGGACTTTTTCCTCAAAATTAGCTTTTCCTTAAAATTTTGGTTCGAAATTCGTTTAATTTCTCTAAATTAGATCGTCATGTTATCAAAAAGCAAACATGTTGAGAAAAATATGTTTGGGCAATTTGGAGAAAATGATGTCTTGTAAATTCTTTGCCCAAATTTAAATATTACGTCAAAGTTGAATTAAAGAGATAAGAAATTCGAGAATTGATATACAAATTTTGTCCCATAAAACCAATAAAGATTAAAAAACACAACAAAGGTTGCTCTAACGCGTTTCGATAGCCAAGCTGTCATCTTCAGGAACATATAGTATCTTTCTGAAGATGATACCTTGGCTACTGAAACGCATTAGAGCAACCTTTGTTATGTTTTTTAATCCTTTTTGGTTTAGGGGATAAGAAATTTCAATTTTTGAAGATAACCAAGATAACCACCAAAATTCCAAGGAAAAAAACTAAATTTTCAAAAATGAAAATGAACTTAAAAACTAATTGAAATGTAAATAATCATTTCAGAATCCGTCTTTTTTCGAAAAGAGTTTCAATTCAAATCCGTATGGGTTCTTTGACATCTGAATATTTTTCAAGAAGATTCGTCTTTTTCTTAAAATTCTGATCTTGTTCATAAACGATTATTCTCAAAATTGCACTTTTTTCAAAAAATTTGACTTTCTCCGATGAATTTCGATCTTTTTCTCCATTTTCTCCGAATTAAAGTCGTAATTTTATGAAAATCTATATAATTTTGAAATCTATGTTTCGACTTCTTCATTATGCTAACTTTTTTTTTAAAGGCGCCGCCGTCGTCGTTATTTTTTTCTGTTCCGAGAGAACTCAAACGTGTAACGTCGCCGCTCCTTGCGGTGGGAATTTTCGATCCATGCATATGAATGGCAGAGATGCAAGGATGCGATCCTGGCGATAAAACCTCCAGATCCTAGATACATATGAGGAGGCGCATGCGGGCGCCGGCTAGAGGGACGCCGGCGGTCTAGACTCCTTCAAACGGTGCGGTCGCCAGGACGCAAAAACGACGTCGCTCCAGGTAACGACCCATTTCAGTCCAGTGTTGAGTGTTCTGTTCGAGTGCTAATGAGACAAACTCGATTTCTCGTCGCAATTTAGATAGTAATGTCGATGTTCCTGTTTGTCATTGTCATTTGCGTCTTCTAGGTGAGTGTATACGCCAATATTGTTGTACATTTGAACGAATCAATTCCTGATCTATTTATGATGTAGTAAATTATTTTGTTGTATTTGACAATTAAAACTTAATTCAAAAGTCAACTGGAGAATAAATTAATGACAAAATTAAGAAAAAACAATGACCAATTAACTTTTTTTTTTCATTATTTACTTTACAGAGAATTTGTTAACTATTTGGATAAATAAGTTCAGATAGTTTAAGATGAGTACACGTCAAACCAAAGAAAAATAATATATTGCAAACAATATAGGGCAGGTTTTTTGTTCTCCGTAAGAGCTTATGAGGTCATGCATATAAAAGATGAGTTGTTTGCATATCGTTATCTGAAATTTGAGTTTGATGAAAGGACATGTCTATTGTAGACTCAGGCTTCGAGGGATCTGCCCTCCTCTTGCCCCTTCACCCGAATTGATCCAACTTACAATATTAATAGAAATTTCGAAAGCATTCATCGAAATTGCTAAAAAAAATGTTTCTTGATATTATTAGAGTTCAAACTTTACATTTAAAGTCGAGATTTCGAAGGTAAAGTCGAAGTTTTGATCTTCAAATCAAATAAAATCGACAAAAGCGCCCGAATTAAAAAAAACTGAAATTAAGATCCAAATTTTGCTGAAATAATAAAAATTTCTAGAAAAACTTCGAATATTAAGTTAATTGACAAAATTTTAGGTTTACTATCGAAATGTGCAAATAAAAATAGAAAAACTTTTGAAATTTGCGTATAATATCTAAATTCTGAGTTTCAATTTGTATAAAGTTTAAATTCCTAGTTTAAATTTGAAATTTCCAAATTAAAGTCAAAATTTCGCATTGAAACCTAAATTAGGGAGGATTAAAAACGAAATACTTCCTTCTAAGAAAATAACAGGTTGAAAATTTTGAAATTAAGATGGAAATGCAATGAAATCTGTTGAAATTTCGAGGGAAAGCATCGAAATTATGTTTCAGTATTTCAAGTTTAAAATTTTTGCGTTTGAAATCAAAATTTTTGCGTTTGAAGTCAAAATTTCTAGTTTAAACTTAACATGTCATAATAATTTTAAAAAAAAATGTGTTCAACAAAAAAATATTCCTTCACATTTTTAGTAGAAGGGCGAGTTTCCAAGAATAAAGTCAAAATGTCTAGAGAACATTTTGGAATTTCTAAGTCGAAATATGGTACTAAAAACTGAGACACTTATGAACAAATTCATGGATGTAGGTTGGATTTCATTCAGGGTAGACAATTATTTTGAAAAATTGATGGAAAAAATAAACCGTAAAAAATTACAATTTTGGAAAAATGGAGCATTTTGAAAAATAGTCGAAAATTTGGGAAAATGTAAATTGTAAGTAGAAATTTCCAAAAACAGTATTTTGAAGTCAAAATTTCGAGAATAAGACAAATTTTTGGAGACATGAAATTTGCGAAAAATCAAATTAAAAAAAAGAGAAATTTTCAGAAAAATCCGAATATTAAAAATACTGATTAAAACAAATAAATTTAAAAAAATATCTTCAAAATGTCGAAAAAAGGTCGACATTTTTTAAAGAAAATTCAACATTTCAAGTGAGAAGTCAATTTTGGGAGAAAGGGTAGAATGTTTAAGAATAATTTCGAAAGAAACAAAGTTCGAGAAAAACTCCAATTTTGGGAAGAAGTCGAAATTTTTAGAAAATAAAAACCCAACCTTTTGGAAAAATTCGACAAGTCTTATGAATTCGAAAAAAGCTAAAATATTTCCGATGAATTTTGTGTAAAAATGTCACAATATTCAGAAAGAGTGGAATTTTGAGAAAAAAAAATCACAATTTACAAAAATATTTTTCTCGAAATTCTTTTTTTTTGCGGTGGAAGGAACTGGTCCTTGATTATCTTCAAAAATTGAAATGTCTTGTCCTCTGAAACCAAGACAGATTAAAGAACATAACAAAGGTTGCTCTAACGCGTTTCATTAGCCAAGCTATCATCTTCAGAAAGATCTCCAGATCTTGCTGTATCCTGTATCTTCCTGAAGAGGACAGCTTGGCTATCGAAACGCGTTAGAGCAACCTTTGTTGTGTTCTTTAATCTTTCTTGGTTTCAGGGGACAAGAAACCTAACAAAGGTTGCTCTAACGCGTTTCAATAGCCAAGCTATCATCTTCAGAAAGATACTGTATCTTCCTGAAGATGACAGCTTGGCTATCGAAACGCGTTAGAGCAGCCTTTGTTGTGTTTTTTAATCTTTCTTGGTTTCAGGGGACAAGATTTGTATTTCAATTCTCGAATTTCTTACTTCTTTAATTCAACTTTGACGTAATATTTAAATTTGGGCAAAGAATTTACAAGAAATCATTTTCTCGAAATTTCCCAAACATATTTTTTTCAACATTTTTGCTTTTTGATAACATGACGATCCAATTTAGAGAAATCAAACGAATTTCGAACCAAAATTTCAAGGAAAAGCTAATTTTGAAGAAAAAGTCCATATTTTCAGCAACTAAAACGAAAACGAATTTTTGGGATACAAATGGAAATTTCCGAAGCCAAACTTTAAAAAGTCGAAATTAAAAAAAAATGACCTAAATTAAGAAAAGTGGTGAAATTCTGAAGGAAAACCGATTTTTGAACGAAGAGTCCAAAAAATGGAATTTTGAGAATAAAGTCGAAATTTCGAAAAAGTCGAATTTGAACTAATTTTGAAAGAAAAAGCCGAAATTTCCAGAAAAGTTAAATAGCGAATTTTCAGATAAAAATAAAAATTTCCACAAAAAGACAAACTTTCTGTGGTCAGATTGAGATAAAAATCTTCAGTAAAACTGGATGTTACGAAAAATAACGAAACAAGTAAAGAAGAAAAAGCGAAAAGTCGAGAAACCAGTTGAAATTTCAAGAGAAACTTCAAAAAATGGAGAAAAAAATCGAAATTCATCGGAGAAAGTCAAATTTTTTGAAAAAAGTGCAATTTTGAGAATAATCGTTTATGAAAAAGATCAGAATTTTAAGAAAAAGACGAATCTTCTTGAAAAATATTCAGATTTCCAAGAACCCATACGGATTTGAATTGAAACTCTTTTCGAAAAAAGTCGAATTCTGAAATGATTATTCACATTTCAATTAGTTTTTAAGTTCATTTTCATTTTTGAAAATTTAGTTTTTTTCCTTGGAATTTTGGTGGTTATCTTGGTTATCTTCAAAAATTGAAATTTCTTGTCCCCTGAAACCAAAAAGGATTAAAAAACATAACAAAGGTTGCTCTAACGCGTTTCAATAGCCTGAAAATGACAGCTTGGCTATCGAAACGCGTTAGAGCAACCTTTGTTGTGTTTTTTAAAATTTATTGGTTTCAGGAGACAAGATTTGTATTTCAATTCTCGAATTTTTTATCTCTTTAATTCAACTTTGACGTAATATTTAAATTTGGTCAAAGAGTTTACAAGAAATCATCTTGTTGAAATTTCCCAAACATGTTTTTCTCGACAAATGACGACTTTCTTAAAACTGTGGGTTAAAACTTGCCAATTTTCTTTAATGTCGTGTTTCAATTCAATATTTCGAGGAAATCATTCAAATTTAGAGGAAACAATTGCATCGTTCTAGGAAATAAACTTTTGATTCAATCCAAAGTTCGAAAAAACAATTCTTTCATAAATAAAAATTTCTCAAGATTTGACATTTCTAGTCATTCTTTTAAACATTTGAATTTAGAGATTACTGCCTAAATATCAAAAAAAGTCATAATTTAAAAAAAAGAGTACATTTCATGTTTAAGTCGAAATTTTAGAAAAAAAATTGCAATTTAAATATAACATTTTAAGAAAAATGTAAGCATTTCGAAAAAAAAGTTAAATCTCTCTTTACTATCTTTTATCAAAATTTTGAATTCTTTTTAGACATTTTCAACTCTTTGGGGCAATTTGGAGCAAACATTTTGAAGTAATTTTCGAAATTTTATTACGTTCTGAAGAATCCTAGTTCAAGTTTGAAATTTTAATTTTTTTAAGATAAAAATTGCCTAAATTTAAAGAGAAAACTAGCATCCTTATTTGCAACGGTCAAATTTTGATTGAAAGTAAAAAACGTTTGTCAAAGATTAAAATTTAATAACTAATGAGATTTCCATTTTTCTAGAAACTTTGAATTTTTAAGCAGATGTGGATTCCAAATTTTATCAAAATTTCGAGTTAACATTTTCAAATTCGGAAATTGATAAAATTGTTTCGTAAAATTTTAAGTTTTTTTACCAAAGGTTTTAAAGTCAAATCTCATAAGTAATGAAGGTCGAAATTTACCGATTAAAGTTAACATTTTCTGATGAAATTTTCTCTTCTTTCTTTTTTTTTCGAAGCTCTAAGATTAGAACTCACAATTTTGAAAAAACTCGACAGTTTCAAATTAAAGTCGAAATAAAGTTGATATTTTGAATTTATAGTTGGAATTTTAAGATAAAAGTAAAAATTTAAATTTTAAATTAAACATTTTGACAGAGAACTCTCGTTTGAACAAAAACCAAAGATTTTAAGAAATTCTGGTATTTTCGATTTTAAAAATTTGAAGCTACTAATAACGTGGGTAAACTTCTTAATTATAAAAAAAATCAGTTTTAACCACAAACCTTGAAAAAATTCAGGTTTCTTAGAAAGTTTGTATCAAAACAAAAACATTATTTATTAAAAAAATTCAAAATTTGATTTTAATCTTGAAATTTTTGAAAACTTATCGAAATTTCATGTTTAAACTTAACATTTACAAACTCGAAAGTTTATAGTAAAATAAAATTATAAATTTCTAGTTTATCTTAAAATGTTCGAATTTTTCTCATAATTTCTCGTTAACTTGAAATTTGTTTTTATCAATTTTAAGCTTCTCTGGACTTTTTTCTCAAAATATAGTGGTTAGGTTTGACATTTTAAGATTTAAATCGAAATTTTGAGGAAAAAGGTCAACATTTCCAAAAAAGTGCGATTTATTAAAAAAAAACCTTTTACAAAAATTTTAATTTGACATTTTAGCCATTTCATCGAATTTTTTACTTTATTCTCAAATTATTCTCAAATTCTCAAAAAACAAGGCAGAAATTTTAAGATTTTCTCAAGAGAGTTTCTTCTGAAAATTTTGAGTTCTAAACTTGAACCTTAATATTTTTCTCTAACATTTTGTTACAAAATTCGAAATCTAGACTTTCTTTTGGAAATTTTGTCTTTTGATCTCAAAATGTTGATCTTCATCTCAAGGTTTGAACTTTTTTCTCGCTTTTGTTGAATTTAAACTTAAAATTTGGACGTTTTTCTCGAAAGTTTGTGTTAGAATTCAATATGACTGTTAGTATTTGTTCAAAATTTGGATATTTGTTCAAAATTCTGTGTTTAAATGTTACAATTGAAAATGCGATGATAATTTTATTTTAAGAAATTTTTTGTCTTTTCAAAGTTTTGCATAACATTTTTCATTTAAAGTTGAAAATTATATTTATTGAAATTCCACTTATACATTTCCAGATTTTTTGTTTGAATTTTTTTTTTCAGAATTTTGTGTTTAATTGATACTCTGACAATTAGATTCGTTAACATAAATTTATTTCGAATAATTTTTAAATTTTTTAACTTTTGTCTTAAAATTTTCACGTTAGAGATCATTTTTTTTATTTTTTTCTGATTTTTTAAATTGAAATTTGACTTTTTTTTAGAAATTTTGATTTTAGTCTAAAAACATGAATTCGCTAAATAGGCACCTCAGGTCACATCAAAAATTACTGCAAGCCATATGTGGCTCGCGAGCTACGGATCAAGCATCAATTGTTTAGAACGATTGAAATAATAGGAAAAAATTGAAATTGTAAACCCAGAATTTTGAGAAAAAAGATGAAATTGAAGAAAATACTCGAAATTTACTTTACAAAAATTCTACATAATTTTGATTCAAATGCTATTAGCAAATATCGAAATATTTAAAAATGAACGACAATATTTCCAGAAAAATTCAAAATTTTCAATTTAAAACTGACCTTTATGGGACAAAATAAAAATAAGTTTCAATTCAAAAGTTTAATAAAAAAAGTCTACGTTTCAAAGAGACTCGTGAACAATACAATAATAATAATCGAGAGAAAATATTGAGCTGTAATTCCAGACTTTCAATGTAAACTTGAAATTGAAGTGAGGAGGTTTTGTCGAACTGTGGACTTTTAAATCTGCACTGAACCGAAATAAACCGTTTTTTTCTTTTCGGTTCAGTTATGGTTTTCGTTCTGACAGAAATAACGGTTTTTTTCGGTTTCCGGTTTTCGGTTCAGTTCCGGTTCGAAGCCCTGGAAAAAATAAACCGAAAAAAATTACAATTTTGGAAAAATGGAGAATTTTGAAAAATGGTCCAAAAATTTGGGAAAATGTTCCATTGTAAGTAGAAATTTCCAAAAACAGCATTTTGAAGTCAAAATTTCGAGAATAAGACAAATTTTTAGAGACATGAAATTTGCGAAAAATCAAATTAAAAAAAAAGAAATTTTCAGAAAAATCCGAATATTAAAAATACTGATTAAAACAAATAAATTTATTAAAATATCTTCAAAATGTCGAAAAAGGTCGAAATTTTTCAAAGAAAATTCAACATTTCCAAGTGAGAATTCAATTTTGAGAGAAAGGGTAGAATGTTTAAGAATAATTTTGAAAGAAACAAAGTTCGAGAAAAACTCCAATTTTGGGAAGAAGTCGAAATTTTTAGAAAACAAAAACCCAACCTTTTGGAAAAATTCGACAAGTGTTATGAATTCGAAAAAAGCCAAAATATTTCCGATGAATCGAATTTTGTGGAAAAATGTCGCAATATTCAGAAAGAGTGGAATTTTGAGAAAAAAAATCACAATTTACAAAAATATTTTTCTCGAAATTCTTTTTTTTTTCGGTGGAAGGAACTGGTCCTTGGTTATCTTCAAAAATTGAAATTTCTTGTCCTCTGAAACCAAGACAGATTAAAGAACATAACAAAGGTTGCTCTAACGCGTTTCACTAGCCAAGCTGTCATCTTCAGAAAGATCTCCTGATCTTGCTGTATCCTGTATCTTCCTGAAGAGGACAGCTTGGCTATCGAAACGCGTTAGAGCAACCTTTGTTGTGTTCTTTAATCTTTCTTGGTTTCAGGGGACAAGAAACCTAACAAAGGTTGCTCTAACGCGTTTCAATAGCCAAGCTATCATCTTCAGAAAGATACTGTATCTTCCTGAAGACGACAGCTTGGCTATCGAAACGCGTTAGAGCAGCCTTTGTTGTGTTTTTAATCTTTCTTGGTTTCAGGGGACAAGATTTGTATTTCAATTCTCGAATTTCTTATCTCTTTAATTCAGCTTTGACGTAATATTTAAATTTGGGCAAAGAATTTACAAGAAATCATTTTCTCGAAATTTCCCAAACATATTTTTCTCAACATTTTTGCTTTTTGATAACATGACGATCCTAATTTAGAGAAATTAAACGAATTTCGAACCAAAATTTCAAGGAAAAGCTAATTTTGAGGAAAAAGTCCATATTTCCAGAAACAAAAACGAAAACGAATTTTTGGGATACAAATGGAAATTTCCGAAGCCAAATTTTAAAAAGTCGAAATTAAAAAAAAATGACCTAATTAAGAAAAGTGGTGAAATTCTGAAGGAAAACCGATTTTTGAAAGAAGAGTCCAAAAAGTGGAATTTTGAGAATAAAGTCGAAATTTCGAAAAAGGCGAATTTAAACTAATTCTGAAAGAAAAAGCCGAAATTTCCAGAAAAGTTAAATAGCGAATTTTCAGATAAAAATAAAAATTTCCACGAAAAGACAAACTTTCTGTGGTCAGATTGAGATAAAAATCTTCAGTAAAACTCAATGTTACGAAAAATAACGAAACAAGTAAAAAAGAAAAAGCGAAAAGTCGAGAAACCAGTTGAAATTTCAAGAAAAACTTCGAAAAATGGAGAAAAAGATCGAAATTCATCGGAGAAAGTCAAATTTTTTGAAAAAAATGCAATTTTGAGAATAATCGTTTATGAAAAAGATCAGAATTTTAAGAAAAAGACGAATCTTCTTGAAAAATATTCAGATTTCCAAGAACCCATACGGATTTGAATTGAAACTCTTTTCGAAAAAAGACGGATTCTGAAATGATTATCGACATTTCAATTAGTTTTTAAGTTCATTTTCATTTTTGAAAATTTAGTTTTTTTCCTTGGAATTTTGGTGGTTATCTTGGTTATCTTCAAAAATTGAAATTTCTTGTCCCCTAAACCAAAAAGGATTAAAAAACATAACAAAGGTTGCTCTAACGCGTTTCAGTAGCCAAGGTATCATCTTCAGAAAGATACTATATGTTTCTGAAGATGACAGCTTGGCTATCGAAACGCGTTAGAGCAACCTTTGTTGTGTTTTTTAATCTTTATTGGTTTCATGGGACAAGATTTATATATCAATTCTCGAATTTCTTATCTCTTTAATTCAACTTTGACGTAATATTTAAATTTGGGCAAAGAATTTACAAGAAATCATTTTCTCGAAATTTCCCAAACATATTTTTCTCAACATTTTTGCTTTTTGATAACATGACGATCCAATTTAGAGAAATTAAACGAATTTCGAACCAAAATTTCAAGGAAAAGCTAATTTTGAGGAAAAAGTCCATATTTCCAGAAACTAAAACGAAAACGAATTTTCGGGATACAAATGGGAATTTTCGGAGCCAATTTTTAAAAAGTCGAAATTAAAAAAAAGACCTACATTAAGAAAAGTGGTGAAATTCTGACAGAAAACCGATTTTCGAAAGAAGAGCCCAAAAAGTAGAATTTCGAGAATAAAGTCGAAATTTTGAAAAAGTCGAATTTAAACTAATTTTCCAAGAAAAAGCCGAAATTTACAGAAAAGTTAAAGAGCGAATTTTCAGATAAAAATAAAAATTTCCACAAAAAGACAAACTCTCTGTGGCCAGATTGAGATAAAAATCTTAAGTAAAACTCGATGTTACGAAAAATAACGAAACAAGTAAAGAAGAAAACGCAAAAAGTCGAGAAAGCAGTTAAAATTTCTAGAAAAACTTCAAAGTATGGGAAAAAGGTCTAACTTCATCGGAGAAAGTCAAATGTTGTGAAAAAAGTGCAATTTTGAGAATAGTTGTTTATGAAAAAGGTTAGAATTTTAAGAAAAAAACGTATCTTCTTCAAGTCGATATTTTGATTAAACTCGAATTTTGTCGTTTTGCTAAAGTTACCAGTACAACAGAAATGAATTTTATGCGTGAAAGCAAAATTATGTAAATCCCCTGACAATGAACTTTATTTTAAAATGCAAGCTCTCAAGGATAAAGGAATTATTCGACAAAAACAAGTCCTTAGACTCCTTTCATCGCATGCCAAATGACGGGTCGCACGAATACTTAATGTGTACTCGACCTGAGGAAATGCTTTATTTTTCGTGACCCACAGTGCTGAAAAGTTCATTACGACCGAATGCATGCATATTGCATGTGAAATCGTTCGATGTAATTCGCCACCGACGGCGATGGCGGTAGTACAGATCTAAGATAAGTTTAACATCATGTCAAATAGAGCAATTTGCCATATTACTCAGAATTAATTAGATTGCGATAATCTGCAGGCGTTAATCGAAATGGAATCAGTGGGATTAGACAGCTTTTTTCAATTATACAACGAAGGTCGTTAATCGACCCCCACCGAACGTCGCAGTTTTTGATTCAGGATGAAAAATTTCGGCTGAATCTATAACGAGAGCTAAATATAGAAAAAAAAGGTTGCCCAAAATTTAATCAATTTTCTTCCCCGCTTCTTATATAATCAATAGGCTGGTTATCTAAATTTAAATTGTGCGTGCAAAAAATAAACAAGTAAATGAAATACATCACGACAGGAGATGGTCCTGGGCCCTTTGAGACATACAACTTAAAACGTCTATTTTAGTGCTTGAAGTTTGCTTACATTAACTGAAAGTAATGTCGGCATAGATGCATTGTTTACGACAAAATGTCTAATTATAACACATTTAAATTCGTTATGACTTTCAACATCTGTGACGGATTCGGGGCCTTGTTTTGTGGCTCTAAAATCGCAGGATAGACGGTTCCAACATTATAAAAAAATTTGGCGTTATCGAGGGTAAATGGCAAGTTAATTATGGGGCATTAGCGAGAAAATCAAACTTGGGAAGTAGACAATAAATATAATTTGTCACCTGATTGGGTCACTCGCCTTTCGTGGGGTACAAGTGGAGGTAGAATTCAAATGTGTTATTAAAAAACTTATTTTTTTCACCTTGGATATATGAGTGTTAACGGATATTGACTGGATAATAATTTGTTAAAAAACGAACAAAGCAATTTCTCAGACACATCAGTTCCGAACTGACGGCCCAGGAAGGATGGCAGAGGCTTTCGCTATCACTTGTGGACTATCGCAATTAGTTGAGGAACCCACAAGAATTCCTGATGTAAATACCCATCAACCTAATCTAGTCGACCTTTCCTTACAAATTCACCAAATTCGTATAAAATCTCTGTGACATCATCGCTTGGAAATTCGGATCACAAGCTTGTAGCAGCCTCTCGCTCGCTTCATATACCGCCTCCTTCCCAGACAGTCCCGTAGGGTTTGGCACTTTAACTGCAAACTGGGAAGAACTAACAGAATTCTTTGCATCTTTCCCCTGGAAGGAAATCTGCTTTAACTCAGACAACCCTTCCTTAGTCGCTGAATCCATCACGGAAACTATCCTGATTGGTATTGAATGCTCAATTCCTCACTCCCAAAAGAAGTCTGCCTCCAGTAAATCTTGGTTCAGTAAAAAATGTGATTGGGCTGTCTCCTGCAAAAATCGCGCACTGAGTCGAGACTCGGACCATATTTATAAATGCACGAAATTCTTGTAAACAGGTTATTGACGAGGCAAAAGGTGATTTCGATCGTAAAATGCGTCAGAGGCATATCAACTGTCCGAACGGTTCCAGGTCTTTTTGGGGATTTGCAAAGTCGATTGGAAAGAATTTTACACCTTCAAATTTTCCACCTTTACTCGATGAAAATAGCAATATTGCTACTGCCTCCAAGGAAAAAGCTGACATGTTAGCCTTAATGTTTGGTAAAAATTCCAATCTTGATTCTCAAAATGCAGAATCTCCTATTCTTCCTAAGGTTGGCACATTGATGCGGCTGAAGTTGTTTTCAGACAACGCACAACTAGGAAGATTCTCTTTGAGCTGGCGACACCTCGAAAGCTTCTGGCCTTGATGGTATTCCCGCTATTGTTCTTAAGAAGTGCGCCCCAGAGTTGACTCCTATCCTAAGCAAATTGTTCACACTCTCTTACAACAAAAGTGTATTCCCTAACATTTGGAAATCTGCTAGAGAGCAGCCTGTTCCTAAAAAGGGAAAAAGGAATCTGGCTAACAACTACCGCCCTATATCTTTGTTATCCGTTAGATTTAAAGTGATAGAAAAGGTTATCAACATCGAGATTCTCAAATATCTGGAGGAAAATAGAATCATCTCCGACAGGCAATACGGTTTTAGACAACAACGTTCCACTCGCGATCTACTGGCATATGTTACTCATATCTGTAACTCAGCTATGGAAAAACATGGTGAGACTAGAATTGTGGCATTGGACATCTCAAAGGCCTTCTACAGAGTCTGGGACCGATCTCTTCTCGCCAAATTAACATCTTATGGTCTTCCTCCTGGACTCTGTCATTTGATATCCAATTTTCTCACTGACAGATCTCTTCAGGTCGTCGTCGATGGCATCTCATCCGAGACATTTGTGATTAACGCAGGGGTGCCTCATGGGTCGTTTTCTGTCTCCTACTCTATTTCTGTTACATATAAACGATCTCTTAGCTTCAACTTCCAATCCTATATACAGTTACGTAGATGATAGTAACCTTGTGTCATATTTTTTCTCCGACACAAACCATTATCTATCGCTGCTTCAGATAGACTAAGGCAGAGGTTCCCAACCTTGTGCCCGCGGGCACCATGGCGTGCGCGGAACGATTCGTATGTGCTCGCCACTATTCGACAGAATTTTTTCATAAACATTAATTAAAAATGTGAATTATTTTTACTTATTTGTTAGAGTTTACATTTTTTTGAGTGCCTAGGTTTATTTTGCTAAAATTCTTAATATCAGAGGACTTTTGGAATACAGTGGACAGAGAAAAGTTTCCATTTTTGAAAAAAGCGGCATATAAAATTGAATCATTTTTCGGTTCGACATATGTATGCGAATCATTGTTTTCAAACATGAACTTAATAAAATCAAGATATAGATCTCGACTCACCGATGAGCATCTTTATGATTGTTTGCTAGCAGGATTATCGTCATACTCTCCTAATTATGAAGCACTGGCCAATAATATGCAATATCAAAGATCACATTGACATATTGATATTATATTTTATTGATATTATATTTTTTATAAAATGTTTTCTTATTTGTTTTTTGTTTACTTTGTTTACGTTTTGCAAATACATTTCTCCGTGTGTATGAAATTTGAATAATAATTTATTATTTTGAAACATTTTTGTTTATTATTTATTTACAAATTATGAATATAAGAAAATAAATTATGGGAAAATGAGAAGTTATGGAAGGAGTTTGTAGATTAAAAATAGGTGGTGCCCGCCACTCTACCGATATTTTAGAATGCGCTCTAGAGTACAAAAAGGTTGGGAACCCCTGGACTAAGGTAACAGCAGATACAGACGATTAATCGAGATCTCGAGATTATTCTGGAATGGTGTAAGAACAATTTGGTCGACTTCAACGCTTCAAAAACTCAGGCCGGGGTTTTCTCTAAGAAAACGTCAAGGGATAATGCAACAAACATACTAATGGACGGTAAAATCCTTCCGATGGGATCTAATCTATCCTAGGAGTGAATGCGAGCACTAACTTGTTTTGGGACGATCATGTGCCCACCATTGCCAAATCCGCCTCTCAGAAGCTAGGCTTTCTTTTTAGAGCTAAAAAGTACTTCACATCTCATCAGTTATTAACACTACACAAAGCACAAGTTAGGGCAACACTAGCCAATACGGTTCTCATGTTTGGATTTCAGCCCCAAAACACACTTTAGCTCTATTGGATTCAATTCAAAGAAGAGCGATTCGCCTAATTGATGACCAGAATCTGACCGATTTTCTTGAAACACTAGAGCACAGGCGTATGGTTGGTGACTTGTTTCTTTTCTACAAGTACTATCATGGGAGAAGCTGGCAGTAACTAATAGGATTGATCCCCCCAAGGGCAAGATTCTTGAGGCCTACTAGACAGTCGGAGACAGCAAATTCCTATGCAGACTTCTGTCTACGGAGACTCTTTTTTTTTTTATAGAATTTCCAAGTTATGAAATTTGTTACCCAAAGGAATTTCCCCAAAAATTACAACCTATCCTTGTTTAAGAAGCCGGTTCATCTTTTTTTATTTCCGCATCCTACTCGCAGTGGTTTGAAAACCCTTTGTTACCCTTTGCGAGTGGATTAAACTTAAAAATAAAAGTAATAACACTCGATATTTTCCTACAAGAGAAATTATATGCTAGACCCTATTTAAATAAAAAACGTCATATGGTCCCTTTGTAGTGGTAAATTGGTGACAAAAAATCGTAATATTCACCAGTTTTAGTTCGCTGGGGCGGTCTTTGGGGATGGCAAGCAGGGCAACCGCCCGGGGCCTCGCTCTTGTAGGGGGCCTCGCGCACTCGCGCAATAGCACGAATTCTAATGTGGACTCGCTGCTCCCTTGCGTGGTAGTTATCGCGCTGATATCTGTCTCATTCGCTCCAATGAATGTTCTTTTCCTTCTCTTTCACACTGACGAAATTTCGTATCAGTATCACAAGTGCTGCCAACTGTAGGGGCTAAACAAAATCTGATAGTACTCCATTTTCTTCGTGTTTACGATTCGGGGAATTCCCGTGTTTTATTTCAGCTGTCAACTGTCATCGGATTATGCTTTTATATTAGAGCAGTCGTCGTCATTTCTAAATCCCTGATCCTTTTAAGACATTAATGCACCTTATTTATCATAATTAATAGTTTGTTATCTTTCTGTTTAAACATTGAAGGACAAAACTTATCCCCTGAAGCCAAGAAGGATTTTTTTGAAGATACCCAAGGACCGGTCTGCTCCACCAAAAAAAATCTTTGTTTTTAGTTTCCAATAAACAATTTTAAAAGTCCAAATATATTTATTTATGTCTTTGCATTTCTAGTCAAGCATCGTCATTGAAATTCATAAGCGTAGGCATGATTTAGTTCAGGGAGGGGCAAGAATCATTTTGAAAAATTGATAAAAAAAGAAAACCGGAAAACGTTCCGAGTATATGTATATTTTCATTTAACTACATGAAGCGAGTAATCGAATTTTCAGATTAACTTAGAAATTTGGAAATAGACTCGAACTTTGCGAAAACAGTCAGAAAATTGAATCTAAAATAAAAACTGATCCTTTCGACAAATTTTAAAAACTATCCAAATTTCAAAGATTTCAAAAAATAACGATTTTAAAAAATACCGTCGAAATGTCGAGAAAAAGGTTGAAATCTCTTAAAGAAAAGGGAACCTTTTCAAGAGAAATTTTAATTTTGAAAGAGACGAGGAAAACGAATTTTCGGAAAAAGTTGGAATGTTTAGAAATTCGTGTTTAAAATAAAATTCTAACCTTTCGAAAAATCTCAAAAATTGTTAAAAATTCGAAAGAATTATATTTTTAAAGATGGAATTTTGTGAAAAAAGATGTAATTTTTAAAAAAAGTTGGAAATTTAAAAAAAAATGTTCACTGTAAACGGAAATTTTCAGAAGCATAAAACATCCCTATTTCTAGTACGAATCAAAATTTCCAGAATAAGACAACTTTTGAGAAACATGTAATTTTCGGAAACTTAAATTTGAAAAAAAAATCAGAAAAAAAACGAATATTAAAAAAATGAAAGTTTAATTTTGAGAGAAAAATGTAGAATAAAGTCGTAATTTTCAAAGTGACCAATTTTTTTGAAAAAATCCTATTTTGGGAAAGGATTTTTTAGAAAACCGAAATTGAATAAAAACCCAACCTTTCAGAAGAACTCGAAATTTCTAAATATGCCAAAATATTTCAAAAGACCAAATGTTGTGAAAAAATTTGCAATTTCCAAAAACGCTTTTCTCGAAATGTTTACTTTTTTTATTCTAATTTTGATACAATGTTTAAATTTCAATAAAGAAATTGAATGTACAAGAAATCTTTTTCTCGAAATTATCTAAAAATATTTTTCGCAACATTTTTAATTTTTGATAATATGCCGACCTAATTTAGAGAAAACAGACGAATTTCGAGAAAACTGAAATTTAAAGGAAAAGCCAATTTCGAGGAAAAAGTCCAGAAAGTTCCCGAAACTAAAACATGGCATGAAATAAAAGTCAATATTTCGAAAATAAGGCGAAATATGAAGATGAAATTTCTAATCAAATTTAAAAAAGTCAAAATTCAAAGCAAAGACAAATATTCAGAAAAGTGGTCTAATTTTGATAGAAAAAATGATTTCCGAAAGAAAAGCCCAAAAAGTGAAATTTTGAGAATAAAATCGAAATTTCTGAAAAGACGAAATTAAACTAATTTTAAGAGAAATTCAAAATTTTTAGCAAAGTTGAATATCGAATTTTGATATAAAAATATCGGGAAAAAGGCAAAATTTAAGAAACCTGTTAAAAGTTCTGAAAAATCAAATTCCAAATGATCAAAATCTTCAGAAAAATCCGATGTTAATAAAAATAAAGGAATTAAAAAAAACGAAATCTCTGAAAAGCAGTCGACATTTCTAGAAAAATTACCAAATGAAGCATCAAAGATCGAAATTTTCCAGAAAAAATTTAAACTTAAGGAAAAAGTGCAACTTTGAGAATAGTAGTCCGTTTGTGGAAAAAAACGAGTCTTGAAAAAAAAGTCAAAATTTTAAGGAAGATACGAATTTCCAGGAAAAATATTCAGTTTTCCAGGACCATACAGGATGGGATTTCAGGATAATTTTAAATTTGCGGAAAAAGGCGGATTTTAAGAAAAATATCAAAGTTTCGATTTTTCTAAATTTGTTTTTTTTTGGAAATTTCGATTTTTTCCCTTGAAAAACAAAAAAAAGATCGAAATTTTGAGAAAAAAGTCAAAATTTAGTAAACACTCGAAATTCTTCAGAGAGAGTCAAATTTTGTCGAAATTTTGGAAAAAGGACAAATTTTGAGAAAAATGTAATTTCTAGATTTTTCTCTTGAGCGCTTGAATCAGAGGCAGACATGCGCCCTGTTCTGCCCTACCCTGAGTCAGAAAATGTCCAATATTGAAATAATCGTCGAAATTTTGAGAAACAAGTTGTATTTCCCCATTCCAGGGGAAATTTTCTCGGAATTTTTGTCTTTTTACAAAATTTCTAAAAAAGCCATTACAAAAATTTCCAGATAAATATTGTTATCAAAAAATCTATCAAGTTTTAAACAAAAGGGTAAATTTTGATAAAAAAAGTCGAAATTTTCAGAAAATCAAAGTTTAAAGAGAAGTCGAAGTTTCCGGAAAAAACTAATTTTGAGAAATGATAGAATTTCGAAAAATAAAACGATGAATTTTGAGATAAAAATTCGAAATTTTTAGTTAAGTTGGATTCTGATAAAATAAATCGAATTTTAGGAATACATTTGAAATTTCCAAAGAAATTTATGAAAAAAGACGAATTTCGTGAAATAAGTCGAAATTTCGAGAAAATATCAATAGCTTAAAGAAGGACGACTTTTGTCGAATGGAAATTTTTTAGAGAAAGTCTCCTCAGTTCAATATGAATTTTCGGTGGGGGGCAAGTCGGGTCCTGCCTAGTGACGTCACACAACATTTACGGAGTCGCCTGTACCATAAATACTTTAAAGTGCAATAACTTATTCAAATTTAAAGATATTGAAATAATTCTTACGCATTTTTTTAAGTTTATTTTATACTATCACGTAACGTTAAAATTAGTAGTACTTTTGACAAGTGGAAACTTCCTAATTCCACAAAGACGAGGGCCTCTTAAAGATCTACCCGCCCGGAGCCTCGCAATGGCTAAGGCCGCCCCTGTTAGTTCGAGTGTATTTATAGCCACCGCCATAAAAGAAATTAAACGGAATAGGCTTGCCGCCACCCCAGAGCCGCTCATAATTCGAATAAATGATGGGTGGGTCAGGTTAACAATCCCCATCAACAGGTTGCCATGGTTTCTCGTCGATGAAAAGAGTGCCACAGTCGTTGGGGGTTAATGCCGTCGGTTGTCTCTATGCTCTTCATTGGTTTCCTGATGGTGTGCAAAATCAAAGTTTTCCAGGCCGATGACGTGTCAGTCGTAGTACTGTAAATGGCCTCTTATTCTCTATTAAATGAGCCACCTAATGCCTTTATTATTCAGCGCATAGAAGGTGTACGTTTAAGTTTAACTTGCAACATGCAAATGCAAGAGGCCCCAGTGGGAGCAAAATAACTTGATCTTCATTTACTTTTTCGCGCATAGTTTAAAATTTTGATATTTTCGAAAAAAAACCTCGAAATTTTTAAAATAGGTCGAAAATTTTAAATGAAAATTGGATTCTTCAATTATTAAAAAGTTAACATTCTGAAATGACTCCAAATTTTCGATAACAGTCAAAAAACAAAAAGAGACGACATATTTAACAACAAAAAAATCGAGCAAAGCTGAAGTTTAAAAAACGTAAAAATGTGAGATAGCATTAAAAAAAAACTTGAATATAAAATGTTCCATTATTATTTAAAGTTTTGATTGCAAATTTTTCGACGTATCAGGAAAAATTAAAAATTAACAGAAAAATTTCAAAAATTAGAAATTTTGACATTTTTTCGTTATCTTTTGAATTTTCGAGTTTTTCCTGGAATTTTCGATTTCTGGCCTAGTTTACCTAGCTTCTCCTGCTTAAACAGAACTACTTTTCAGAGCGGGTCTACATAACTAAAAAAAACTTATGCGGTAACTGCCATTGGACAAAATGATCGACTAACTAAGAATGAATTAAAATATTTCACAAAATTCACCTTTTTAGTCAAAAAGTCAATATTACACTAATGGTCGCTAGTCAATCATGATCAAATCTCCAGTAGAAAGTTAAAAAAGCTACGAACTCTACAAAGTAGCACGAAATCTAATCCTTCGGTTTATTTCTTCGTAACGAGATTTTTTACTTTTTATTGGACCTTAAAGTTGAGAACTTTTGGAAGCTTCAAAGTTGGGAAATAAGTACGTGTCTGGCACACTTAATTTATCATCGTTCGTTCTTTTGTTGTCTGTTTTGATCGAATATTATTGATGTTGCAGGATAACTTCGTGTTGGTCGGCCGCAGGATGCTCTCAAATCACAGTGATGATGGTTCCACGGTGGATTTAGTGTCTCCTGTCACATTGAGTGGAGAATGGTCTCGCCTCGCACGTCTCATATTACTCGCCTCTTTAGCTTCGATAGGAAGCATAGGAAATGTTTTTATGATAAGTGCTGTGATGATAGAGGACTATCTCAGGAAGCGAGGTAAGCAACGCCTATGCAAACAAATTTGTCCTCCGTCGGGAGAAAATCCAATATTACGAGGCCTCGTATATTGTTTTCTTGCAAATCTGTTGGCATTAGTTGGGTTAGTATATAAAAAAAAATGGTAATATAGAGTTACATCCCAACGCACTCTTACTACGTCTTTGCTCTTTCGTTCATACATAGCATTATAACCCCCAAGGGTAAAAATGTCTTAATTATGCTCATTGAAATTTTGAGAAAAATATTTTAAAACAATTTCCACTTTTTCTCAAAATTTGTCTTCTTTCACAATTTCGACTTATTCTCAAAATCTGACTTTTTTTAAATAAATAATTTTGACTTTGTTCTAAATTGCGACTGTTTCCCCAAAATGTTGTACCTTTTCTCGAAATTTTAACCTTCTTTTCAAAATTCGTCACTTTTTCGAAATTCCCCTCAAATGAGGACCATTTTGGAAAATTTCGACTTTTACTTAAATTCCATTCTCTAGTCTGATTTGTTTCCAAAAATTGCTCCAAATTTCGATTTTTCTAGCGAAATTTTTCTTATTTTCGAAAGTTTCAGAAAAAAATATTCTAATTTGACATTATTTGGAACGTTTCGAACGTTTTTTGATTCGCTTTTTTTTCCTCGAAATTATTTCACCATCCTTCTTAAAATTCGTAAAAATTTCGAAAAAATCTCCACTTCGATGAAAACTATAAATTTAATAGAAATTGGAAAGTTCGAAAAAACATTTAATGAAAAGAAATCGAAGTTTCGATTTAAAAAATGAAATTTTTTAACTTAAATTTCGAAACATTAGAATTTCGAAACATTAAAATTTCGAAACATTGAAATATCGAAAAACTTAAAGTTTCTTAATTGAAATTTCGAAACAGGTTTTTTTTCTCGAAATTATTTCATCATTCTGCTTAGAATTCGTGAAAATTTATGAAAATTCTGATATTTTTATTTTGTCTTATTCACGAAATTTCGATTTTTTTAAATTTCCACGTTTTTCTTAATTTCATCTTTTTCTTAGAAATCCTTTAGCTTTTAAAGTCTAAATTTATTCTCAAAGTGTAATTTTTTGCCTAAAATTTGCACTCTAGGAAATTTTGACTTTCTCCAAGTTCGAGTTTATTCTTAAAATTCTTTTTTTCTTTTGAAGATACACATTTTTTTTAAAAATTGAATCATTGAATTCGTCTTGTTCTCGTTAAGTTTGGTCTCAAAACTGAATTTTTTATCCAAATGGAAATTTCGACCTTTTTCTCGAAATTGCGTTCTTTTTCGAAATTCGATTTTTCCCCATTTCTTCATATTTCTCCAAATTTTGACATTTTTGTCGAAATTTCATTTAATTTTTCTCACTTTTTCTCATCATTTGTCTTCTTTCACAATTTCGACTTATTCTCAAAATCTAACTTTTTTTAAATAAATAAATTTGACTTTGTTCTAAATTGCGACTTTTTTCCCAAAGTGTTGTACCTTTTCTCGAAATTTTAACCTTCTTTTCAAAATTCGCCACTTTTTCGAAATTCGCCTCAAATGTTGACCATTTTGGAACATTTCGACTTTTACTTAAATTCCATTCTCTAGTCTGATTTGTTTCCAAAAATTGCTCCAGATTTCGATTTTTCTAGCGAAATTTTTCTTATTTTCGAAAGTTTCAGAAAAAGATATTTTAATTTGACATTATTTGGAACATTTCGACTTGTCACTTGAGAGTTTTTTGATTCGCTTTTTTTTCCTCGAAATTATTTCACCATCCTTCTTAAAATTCGTAAAAATTTCGAAAAAATCTCAACTTCGATGAAAACTATAAATTTAATAGAAATTGGAAGGTTCGAAAAAGTTTTAAAAGTTTCGATTTAAAAAATGAAATTTTTTAACTTAAATTTCGAAACATTAGAATTTCGAAACATTAAAATTTCGAAACATTGAAATATCGAAAAACTTAAAGTTTCTTAATTGAAATTTCGAAACAGGTTTTTTTTCTCGAAATTATTTCATCATTCTGCTTAGAATTCGTGAAAATTTATGAAAATTCTGATATTTTTATTTTGTCTTATTCACGAAATTTCGATTTTTTTAAATTTCCACGTTTTTCTTAATTTCATCTTTTTCTTAGAAATCCTTTAGCTTTTAAAGTCTAAATTTATTCTCAAAGTGTAATTTTTTGCCTAAAATTTGCACTCTAGGAAATTTTGGCGTTCTCCAAGTTCGATAGTTTTCTCAAATTTTCGAGTTTATTCTCAAAATGTCGAGTTTATTCTCACAATTCGTCTTTTCTTTCGAAGACGCACATTTTTTTTTTAAATTGAATCATTTCAAGAATTTTGAATTCGTCTTGTTGAATTTGGTCTCAAAACTGGATTTTTTTTCCAAATGGAAAATTCGACCTTTTTTTCGTTAAATAAAATTAAAAAACTTTTTCTTGAAATTGCCTTCTTCTTCGAAAATCGATTTTTCCCCATTTTTTCATATTTCTCCAAATTTTGACGTTTCTGTCGAAATTTCATTTATTCTGAAAAATTATTTTTTTTTTCAAAATTTAACTAAATCAGGAAAAGTTACCTTTCTCATAATTCGATAATTTTCTGAAAGTTTCAAGATTATTTTTAAAATTTGTCCATTTTCCGTCATTTTTTCTCAAAATTGGTTATTTTATTTCATAATTGGAACTTTTTTTCTTGAAATTTAATTTAATCTGAGAAAATTCGAAAATTTTTTCAAAGCTTAAAGTTAATTTTTAAAATTTGTCTTTTACTTCAAAGTTGTAAAATTTTTTTTAATTGTACACTTTTTTTGATAAAAATTTGACTTTTTCTAAAAAATTTGGCCTTTTCACGAAATTTCGAGCAATTTTTGGGAATTTTGACTTTTTTATATTCGTTTTTCCTGTATAGTTTCTTTACGCTTCTCAGAATTTTTACATTTTATCGAAATTGAACTTTTTTCAAAAGTTTTATTTTATTCTGACAAATTTACGGGTTTTCTTAAAATTTGACTTGCCGAACTATGAAAAAATTGAAGTTTTCTCAAAATTTGACTTCCAGCTGAAATTTCTATTTTTTATAGTTCGACAATTTTCTGAAGATTTAGAATTTATTTTTTCTTTCGAAGTCATAGAATTTTTCACAAAATTCGTTATTTGTTACATTTTATTTTTTTAATTCGCCTTGTTCTAGAAATTTCAGTTTGTGCTCAAAATTGGACGTTTTTTTTTGTACCAAAATGTAACTTTCTCTAGGAAACGAAGTTTCTCTAAAAATAACCATCTTTTTTCTCCAAATTCGATGTTCTTACAAATCTCTTTATTTGTCTGGAAACGCTTCACTGTTTTTGGCAAAGTTTAACTTTTTTTGCTTCAAAATTTTATTTTATTCTTAAGGATTAAACGCTTTCTCAAAGATTGACTTTCTATATAAAATTTCTATTTTTCAAAGTTCAACAATGTTCCCAAGGTTTCGAGTTTATTTTCCCTTTCGAAGTCGTAAAATTGTTCACAAAATTCGTTATTTTTTACATTTTATTTTTTTTTAAATCGCCTTATTCTGGAAATTTCAGTTTATGCTCAAAATTGGACGTTTTTTTGTACCAAAATGTAGCTTTCTCTATGAAACGAAGTTTCTCTAAAAATTACGATCTTTTTTCTCAAAATTCGATGTTCTTACAAATTTCTTTATTTGTCTGGAAACGCTTCACTGTTTTTGGCAAAGTTTAACTTTTTTTGCTTCAAAATTTTATTTTATTCTTAAGGATTAAACGCTTTCTCAAAGATTGACTTTCTATATAAAATTTCTATTTTTTAAAGTTCAACAATGTTTCCAAGGTTTCGAGTATATTTTCCCTTGCGGAGTCGTAAAATTTTTCACAAAATTCGTTATTTTTTACATTTTATTTTTTTTTAAATCGCCTTATTCTGGAAATTTCAGTTTCAAAATTGGACGTTTTTTTGTACCAAAATGTAACTTTCTCTAGGAAACGAAGTTTCTCTAAAAATAAGGCCCTTTTTTCTCAAAATTCGATATTCTTACAAATTTCTTTATTTGTCTGGAAACGCTTCACTGTTTTTGGCAAAGTTTAACTTTTTTTGTTTCAAAATTTTATTTTATTCTTAAGAATTAAACGCTTTCTCAAAGATTGACTTTCTATATAAAATTTCTATTTTTTAAAGTTCAACAATGTTTCCAAGGTTTCGAGCTTTATTTTCCCTTTTCGAAGTCGTAAAATTGTTCACAAAATTCGTTATTTTTTACATTTTATTTTTTTTAAATCGCCTTATTGTAGAAATTTGAGTTTGTGCTCAAAATTGGACGTTTTATTGTACCAAAATGTAACTTTCTCTATGAAACGAAGTTTCTCTATAAATAAGGCCCTTTTTGCTCAAAATTCGATGTTCTTACAAATTTCTTTATTTGTCTGGAAACGTTTCACTGTTTTTGGCAAAGTTTACCTTTTTTTGTTTTAAAATTTAATTTTGTTCGGAAGCATTAAGAGATTTTCCCAAAATTTGACTTTCTATATGAAATATCTATTTTTTAAAGCTCAACAATGTACATAAGGTTTCGAGTTTATTTTCCCTTTCGAAGTCGTAAAATTTTTCACAAAATTCGTTATTTTTTACATTTTATTTTTTTAAAAAATCGCCTTGTTCTAGAAATATCAGTTTGTGCTCTAAATTGGACGTTTTTTTGTACCAAAATGTAACTTTCTCTAGGAAACAAAATTTCTCTAAAAATTAGACCCTTTTTTTTTTTAAATTAGATATTCTTACAATTTTCTTTATTTGTCTGAAAACGCTTCACTGTTTTTGGCAAAGTTTAACTTTTTTGTTCCGAAATTTTATTTTATTCTTCTTAAGGATTAAACGTTTTCTCAAAATTTGACTTTCTATATGAAATTTTTATTTCTTAAAGGTCAACAATGTACCCAAGGTTTCGAGTATATTTTCCCTTGCGGAGTCGTAAAATTTTTCACAAAATTCGTTATTTTTTATATTTTATTTTTTTTTAAATCGCCTTGTTCTAGAAATTTCAGTTTTTGCTAAAAATTGGACGCTTTTTTGTACCAAAATGTAACTTTTTCTAAGAAACGAAGTTTCTCTAAAGATTACGAACTTTTTTCTCAGAATTCGATGTTCTTACAAATCTCTTTATTTGTCTGGAAACGCTTCACTGTTTTTGGCAAAGTTTAACTTTTTTTGCTTCAAAATTTTATTTTATTCTTAAGGATTAAACGCTTTCTCAAAGATTGACTTTCTATATAAAATTTCTATTTTTCAAAGTTCAACAATGTTCCCAAGGTTTCGAGTTTATTTTCCCTTTCGAAGTCGTAAAATTGTTCACATAATTCGTTATTTTTTACATTTTATTTTTTTTAAATCGCCTTATTCTGGAAATTTCAGTTTGTGCTCACAATTGGACGTTTTTTTGTACCAAAATGTAACTTTCTCTAGGAAACGAAGTTTCTCTAAAAATTACGATCTTTTTTTTTAAATTCGATACTCTTACAAATTTCTTTATTTGTCTGGAAAAATTTCACTCTTTATGGCGAAGTTTAACTTTTTTTTGTTTCAAAATTTCATTTTGTTCGGAGAAATTAATAGGTTTTCTCAAAATTTGACTTTCTATATGAAATTTCTATTTTTTAAAGTTCAACAATGTTCCCAAGGTTTCGAGCTTGTTTTCCCTTTCAAAGTCGTAAAATTTTTCACAAAATTCGTTATTTTTTACATTTTATTCTTTTTTTAAATCGCTTTGTTCTAGAAATGTCAGTTTGTGCTCAAAATTGGACGTTTTTTTGTACCAAAATGTAGCTTTCTCTATGAAACGAAGTTTCTCTAAAAATTAGGCCCTTTTTTCTTAAAATTCGATATTCTTACAAATTTCTTTATTTGTCTGGAAACGCTTCACTGTTTTTGGCGAAGTTTAACTTTTTTGTTCCGAAATTTTATTTTATTCTTCTTAAGGATTAAACGTTTTCTCAAAATTTGACTTTCTATATGAAATTTTTATTTTTTAAAGGTCAACAATGTACCCAAGGTTTCGAGTATATTTTCCCTTGCGGAGTCGTAAAATTTTTTCACAAAATTCGTTATTTTTTACATTTTATTTTTTTTTAAATTGCCTTGTTCTAGAAATTTCAGTTTTTGCTCAAAATTGGACGCTTTTTTGTACCAAAATGTAACTTTCTCTAAGAAACGAAGTTTCTCTAAAGATTACGATCTTTTTTCTCAGAGTTCGATGTTCTTACAAATCTCTTTATTTGTCTGGAAACGCTTCACTGTTTTTGGCAAAGTTTAACTTTTTTTGCTTCAAAATTTTATTTTATTCTTAAGAATTAAACGCTTTCTCAAAGATTGACCTTCTATATAAAATTTCTATTTTTTAAAGTTCAACAATGTTTCCAAGGTTTCGAGTTTATTTTCCCTTTTGAAGTCGTAAAATTGTTCACAAAATTCGTTATTTTTTACATTTTATTTTTTTTTATCGCCTTATTCTAGAAATTTCAGTTTGTGCTCAAAATTGGACGTTTTTTTTGTACCAAAATGTAGCTTTCTCAAGGAAACGAAGTTTCTCTAAAAATTACGATCTTTTTTTTTAAATTAGATATTCTTACAAATTTCTTTATTTGTCTGGAAACTCTTCACTGTTTTTGGCAAAGTTTAACTTTTTTGTTCCGAAATTTTATTTTATTCTTCTTAAGGATTAAACGTTTTCTCAAAGTTTGACTTTCTATATGAAATTTTTATTTTTTAAAGGTCAACAATGTACCCAAGGTTTCGAGTATATTTTCCCTTGCGGAGTCGTAAAATTTTTCACAAAATTCGTTATTTTTTATATTTTATTTTTTTTTAAATCGCCTTGTTCTAGAAATTTCAGTTTTTGCTCAAAATTGGATGTTTTTTTGTACCAAAATGTAACTTTCTATAAGAAACGAAGTTTCTCTAAAAATTTCGATCTTTTTTCTCAAAATTCGATGTTCTTACAAATTTCTTTATTTGTCTGGAAACGCTTCACTCTTTTTGGCAAAGTTTAACTTTGTTTGCTTCAAAATTTTATTTTATTCTTAAGGATTAAACGCTTTCTCAAAGATTGACTTTCTATATAAAATTTCTATTTTTTAAAGTTCAACAATGTTCCCAAGGTTTCGAGTTTATTTTCCCTTTCGAAGTCGTAACATTTTTCACAAAATTCGTTATTTTTTACATTTCATTTTTTTTTAAATCGCCTTGTTCTAGAAATGTCAGTTTGTGCTCAAAATTGGACGTTTTTTTGTACCAAAATGTAACTTTCCCTAGGAAACGAAGTTTCTCTAAAAATTAGGCCTTTTTTTCTCAAAATTAGATATTTTTACAAATTTCTTTACCTGCCGGGAAAGATTTCACTCTTTATGGCGAAGTTTAACTTTTTTTTGTTTCAAAATTTCATTTTGTTCGGAGAAATTAATAGGTTTTCTCAAAATTTGACTTTCTATATGAAATTTCTATTTTTTTAAGTTCAATAATGTACCCAAGGTTTCGAGTTTATTTTCCCTTTCGAAGTCGTAAATTTTCTTACAAAATTCATTATTTTTTACATTTTATTTATTTTTTTATTCGCCTTGTTCTAGAAATATCAGTTTGTGCTCAAAATTGGACGTTTTTTTGTACCAAAATGTAGCTTTCTCTATGAAACGAAGTTTCTCTAAAAATTAGGCCCTTTTTTCTCAAAATTCGATATTCTTACAAATTTCTTTATTTGTCTGGAAACGCTTCACTGTTTTTGGCGAAGTTTAACTTTTTTTGTTTCAAAATTTCATTTTATTCCTAAGGATTAAAAGTTTTCTCAAAATTTGACTTTCTATATGAAATTTCTATTTTTTAAAGTTCAACAATGTTCCCAAGGTTTCGAGTTTATTTTCCCTTTCGAAGTCGTAAAATTTTTAACAAAATTCGTTATTTTTTACATTTTATTTATTTTTTTAATCGCCTTGTTCTAGAAATATCAGTTTGTGCTCAAAATTGGACGTTTTTTTGTACCAAAATGTAACTTTCTCTATGAAACGAAGTTTCTCTAAAAATAAGGCCCTTTTTTCTCAAAATTCGATATTCTTATAAATTTCTTTATTTGTCTGGAAACGCTTCACTGTTTTTGGCGAAGTTAAACTTTTTTCTGTTTCAAAATTTTATTTCACTTTAAAAAAATTACTGTTTTCTTAAAATTTGACTTTCTTAGAAAATTTTGCGTTTGCTCGTAATTTTATGTTTGTTTTCAACATTCGTCGTTTATGCCAAAATTTTGCTTTGAACATTTCAAGTTGAGCTTTGTTTTTAATTTGACCGTCTCGGTAAAATGTCTCCTTCTCAAAATTTTTCATTTATTTTCAAAATTTCCACATTTTTTTTAAAAAGTCATCTTTTATTGGCTTCTCTTTTCTCAAACTTCGACTTTTTTCTAGAAATTTTGATGTCTGAAGTGAAAATGTTGATAAAGATATTATTTTCAGAAATGCTGACTAAATATTTCTTGGAAACTTTCAATTTGTTTGGCTACATTTTGAGTCGTGTTAAAATTTAAATTATTACGTCAAAATCATCAAAGATTGGCATGATTTCTTGTCAACCAGTCGGTGATCACATATTTTTAATTCAAATTCGAAAAGTGGTAAAATTTTGAAAATAATTTAAATTTCCAAAAACATAATTTCATTAAAAATGTTTCGAAATTTTCAAAACTAGTTCGAATTTTAATAAATCAAGTTTCCGAAAAAAGGTGCAAAATTTTGAAAAAGTTTCAATTTCGAATAAAAGTCAAAAAATCAACTTTGAGTAAAAAAGTCAAAATTTTAAAACAAAATCTACAAATTTCTAAAATGTCTCCTGATTTTTAAAAATTCTACTTGAAAAAAGGTCAAATTCATTTTAAAAAATCAAAGTTTAGAAATAATTCTTTAATTCGAAGAAATCGACACTTCGAAATCTGTCAAACTTTCGAAAAAATTAGAAAATTTCAAAAATAGTTGGAATTTAAAAAAAAAGACCGAATTTCGCAAAAAGTGGACATTTTCAAAATAATGTCAATTTTGAAGAAACGTTAAAACTTCGAAAAAAGTTACAATTTAGGACAAATTCGAAAATTCAAATTGAACCTTCGCAATTAAAAAACAAATTAAATTAAATTAATGTAATTAATTTTAACTCAATATTTGAAAAAACAATAAAAATTATCAGAATTATGTAAAAAAATATGCAAAATGTCGATTTTAATTAAAAATATGTTCACTTTAAACCCGAGATTAAAGCTTTTATTTAAAATTTCCCTCAAAATTGAAGTTTCCCTCAACATTGAAATTTCCCTTAAACATTCAAAATTTGTAGAAAAAAGATTGTAATTTAATTTTTAATTTCCAATTTTTCTTTTCGTAAATTTTGAAAGAATAATTTTTTTCGAACATTTTGGCTTCATACTCGAAAATTAAACTTTTTCTAGAAATCTCGACTCCCTTTTTCAAATAATTCTAAACTTTTACTTTTTTTGAAACGTAAGCAAAGTGTCTTGTTGCGAATTCCTCCGAATTATGCTCTAGTTTTGTTACATTCCAGCATCGATTTTTATAGGCAGATGAAATGAAAAATCTTTAGACGAGCTCATTTATCGTCCACCCACGCGAAACGTCATCGAGCTTTTACCCACATAGTCGACAACTGACAGTTATGCAATAAAACTCCTCTGCTTAATGCTCTCGATTTTGGCCCCTAATGAATTCTTCGACAACCCACGTTTTTATTTGTAAAATAGGACGATTTACCCGGGATATGTCATTAAAATGGCCAGTAAAACTAGATTTCGCAACGGAACTTACGTCGAAATTGGCCTCGAGCGACAGCCATCCAAGGGAAACTCCAATTCGAGGGGGAATTTTAATTATATCCAGTTTTTAATTTAGTTCGGAGGAACGCCTCCGGTCGCGAGCGGAAGTGAAGATTTTCGCCAAGTTGGGAATTACTTAATTTCGCCTTCGAAGTCGAGCTTTTTAAGGAGCACTTCCGCTTTGTAATAATTCTAAACTCTTAATTAATCCTGAAAAATGTCATTTTGCCCACGGACGTTAGAATTAATAGTTAATTGATTAACGCTAACAGTTTATGAGAATATTAAAAAAAAAGGATATTCAGCGCTGGATTTACGTATAAGCTCTGGCTTAGGGCCCCAAGAAAAAAAAATTGGCACTGGAGAGTTAAGCTAGAGTTTCCTACAAAACGGCAACGTAAAAGAACGGCCGTTATTTGACCGCCGCTTTATGCTATGGAGCGGTCGAGGACAGAACGGTCGCCTTGACGGTGAACATCGATGTAAAGTAAGAAAAGCTTTGCAGTAGAGTACGTCGGCCGAGACTAGGGCTGTAAAATTGTCACGATTTGAGCTGTATTCAAGCTGTATTCAAGTTATCGACCTTTATTAAAAATATCTATTTTTTTGGTGGAACGGACTGATCCTTCAAAAACTGAAATACAAATCTTGTCCGCGAAACCAAGAAAAATTAAAAAACTATTCCAAATTTAAATTTATATTTGTCAATTTCTTATAGTTCAAGTCTCAACTCATAATTTCGAGAAAAATGTCTATAATTAAAGAATAAGTCAACATGTCGATAAAAAGGATTAAGAGGTTGCTAGAGAAAAAGAGCGAGAAAGACTAAATTTTGTTTAAAGTCGAAATTTTAGAAAAATTAATAATGAAAAGTACCTACAAGTTTAAATTTAAAACTTCAAAAGAAAAAAGTTAAAATATTGAAAAAAACTAAATACATTAAACAAAACTTTCGAAAAATTTTACTTTTGCTAGAAATTTTGGAGTTTTCAGCAACATTTCCAGGAACAAAATTGAATACTTAAGTTTAAAGTCAAAACTGAATTAGGGTAGAAAATTTGAAAACTCTTTTTTAAAATAAATTTGAAGTTCTTTTATTGAAATTGTGGCTGGTCTTTTTTATTTTCGTTTATTTTTGTTAATTTGATTTTTTTAATCGACAGTTCTAGAAAACACAGTCGAAACAGTAAAAATCAATTTTATTGGAAAAAGCGAATCAAAGTCAAACTTCGATAGAGAACCAAAATTATAAAAGAAAAAGATCCCTCAAATTTTCGATTTTAATCGCCAAAGATCGTATCTTCTAGAAGTTTTCAACTCTAGGGTATATAATTTAAGATTTTCATGAAAATTCCTAATTTAAATTTGAAATATCTAAACCCGAAATTCCGATTTGGTTTTTTAAAAACTTTAAATTTTTCTTGAAATTTGAACTCAAATTGAACTGAAAATTGAATTGAAAATTTTAAACTTGAAAAATATAAAATAATTTATTAAATTTTAGGCAACGTTGTAATATTAAAGCAAAAAATACATCACATTTTCCAAATTATGTCCAAAAATCAATTTTTAAAGACTTTTAAAAATCAAAAAATGAGTCACCTGGAACTGAACCGAAAACCGAAAACCTGAAAAAACCGTTGTTTTTATCGGAACGAAAACTGAAACTGAACCGATGTAATTTTTTTGCCGGAACGAAAACCGAAAACCGGAACGAAAAACATAGTGGTTCGAAGCCCTGATTAGGTACCTGTTTTAAAAAAAATATATTTTTTTAAATCACTTAAGCTTAGATTTTTTCTTTTCTCATTTAATAAATCCAAGGTTAATTTATAGGCAGATATTAAAGGTGTTGCTTCAGTGTCAAGAATTCATGTTTTAATCAGGTTGCAACAAAGCAGCAAGAGCTGAGTGGCTTTTTGTTTTAGGTAACACATTCGTCGTAAACGTGGCTTTAGCAGACTTCCTCGTATCAGGTCTAGTGGTGCCGTCCTCAGCTGTGGTCATATTGGCCGAAATGCACAACAACCTGGCCGTGTGCCGATTCCAGTGGTTCCTGGCCGCCCTCTGCGTGATGGTGACCCTTTTGTCGCACGCCGCCATCGCCGTCGAAAATTTTTTCCGTCTGTGCTTCTCGGCCACGTTCTACGAAAAACTAACAACCGGTAAAATAACAGCAGTATTAATACTACTTTGGACTGTATGTAGCATAACCTCCAGCCTTCAATTCGCTCCTGATCTATCCTTCGATTACTGCACACGCAAAACTCCCGGACTTTTATCCTATCAAGCCACGGTGGCGGCCGCTTTAGTTTTCCTTCCGTTGATCCTGTCTATCCTCTGCTACACCACCGCTTTGCTAAGGCTGCGCCAAACCAGGCGAAGAGCCTACAAAGCCCCGATCACTTTCAAGTGGGACTACTCCTTGATGCTAACCAACCTCTACAGTTTCCTATTCTTCGTAGTGTTCTGGTTGCCCTTCGGGGTGGTCTTAATGGTGAATTCATTGCATAAAGTAAACGATGGTGTTTTCTATAACTTAGCCTGGCTAGGTATTAGTAAGTCTTGCGTTAACAGCATCCTGTACTGCATCACAAATAGACATTTTAGAGGTGCTTACGTGAATTTATTCCATTACTGCTGCTGCAAGACTACGGTTTCGTTTTCGCGAAGGCAGAGGCCCGAAGGGCTGAGACCCTCGGGCGACGTCAGAGTGCATATCATACCGGGTTATAACATGTATTGTAGCCCGCAGAGAGCTCGCGATGGTCAGGGTAAGAGGACTGCTGCTCGGTCGAACGGGAGGGACGTTTACGAGTTATGATGAGAAGATTCCTGCGCCGCTATTAAAGGCGTTTGGATCTAGATAATTTACGGCGGCCACGTCAAAATTTAATGTGCTTGCACTCGGATTGGGTCGCTGTTATAGCCAAGCTTTAAATGCGTCGTTGTCTAAGACTAAACTACTAAATTTTGTACATTGTGTACGTTATGGGATGTAGTGACCCACTCCGGTTTGGCACAATGAAGTTTATTTAACGTCCAGTAAATTAATTTATTCCAAAGAGTCTTGCAAATGCAACATATATGTTCGTAGTACATCAGTATTTTAGATTTAGTTTAGTTTAGTTTTTAAATTTGAAGTATTATTAGTTAATTATTATTAGTTAATGTGCATGTAGATTAGAAAGAAATTTTAAAGAATTTAGCTTCTCATAAATCTATAAAACAGCAGCTGCGGTAATCGTTATTTTGGCTTTACAAGAACATCCAAGAACTCGTCAGTTGAATTTAATTGGGAAGGCTTCCGTGCCCAGAGTGTGTTTAAGAAACGCAAATCTAGCCAAATTCAAGCCCAAATCTAGACCAACTTTCCCCAAGTCTAGCCCAACTTTCCCCAAATCTAGTCCAAATTTACCCAACTCTAGCTTGAACTCGAGACTAACTAGTTTCAACTGGAGCTCAACTCAATTACAACTAAAGTTAGAATGAGTACGAGTCTAAACTAGCTGGCGCTCGGGCCCAAATTAGCTTGAACCCGAGTCTAGCTTGAGCTCGAGACTAACTAGTTCCAGCTGAAGCTCAACTTAACTAAAACTAGAATGAGTACGAGTCTAAACTAGCTTGAGCTCGGGCCCAAATTAGCTTAAACTTGAGGCCAAACTAACTGGTGTACGGGTCCAAATTAACTTGAACCCGAATCCAAACTAGCTAGAGCTGGGGCCAAATTAGCTCGAATCCGAGTGTAGCTTGAGCTTGAGACTAACTAACTTCAGCTGGAGCTCAACTCAACTACAACTAAAGGTACTATAAGTACGTATCTAAACTAGCTGAAGCTCGGGCCCAAATTGGCTTGAACCCGAGTCTAGCTTGATCTCGAGACTAACTAGTTCCAGCTGGAGCTCAACTCAACTAAAGCTATGGCTAGCTAAGGCTAGAATGAGTACGAGTCTAAACTAGCTGGAGCTCGGGCTCAATTTAGCTTGAACACGAGTGTAGCTTGAGCTCGAGACTAACTAGTTTCAGCTGGACCTCAACTCAATTACAACTAAAGCTAGAATGAGTACAAGTCTAAATTAGCTGGAGCTCGGGCCCAAATTAGCTTGAATCCGAGTCTAGCTTGAGCTCGAGACTAACTAATTTCAGCTGGAGCTCAACTCAACTACAACTAAAGCTAGTATAAGTACGAATCTAAACTAGCTAAAGCTCGGGCCCAAATTAGCTTGAACCCGAGTCTAGCTTGAGCTCGAGACTAACTAGTTTCAGCTGGAGCTCAACTCAACTAAAGCTAGAATGAGTACGAGTCTAAACTAGCTGGAGCTCGAGCCCAAATTAGCTTGAACACGAGTGTAGCTTGAGCTCGAGACTAACTAGTTTCAGCTGGAGCTCAACTCGATTACAACTAAAGCTAGAACGAATACAAGTCTCACTAGCTGGAGCTCGGGCCCAAATTAGCTTGAACTTGAGGCCAAACTAGCTGGTGCTCGGGTCCAAATTAGCTTGAACCCGAGTCCAAACTAGCTGGAGCTCGGGCCCAAATTAGCTTGAATCCGAGTCTAGCTTGAGCTCGAGACTAACTAATTTCAGCTGGAGCTCAACTCAACTACAACTAAAGCTAGTATAAGTACGAATCTAAACTAGCTGAAGCTCGGGCCCAAATTAGCTTGAACCCGAGTCTAGCTTGAGTTCTAGACTAACTAGTTTCAGCTCGAGCTCAACTCAACTAAAGCTAGAATGAGTACGACTCTAAACTAGCTGGAGCTTGGGCCCAAATTAGCTTGAACACGAGTGTAGCTTGAGCTCGAGACTAACCAGTTTCAGCTGGTTACAACTATAACGATTACAACTAAAGCTAAAATGATTAAAAGTCTCACTAGCTGGAGCTCGGGCCCAAATTAGCTTGAACTTGAGGCCAAACTAGCTGGTGCTCAGGTCCAAATTAGTTTGAACCCAAGTCCAAACTAGCTGGAGCTCGGGCCCAAATTAGCTTGAATCCGAGTCTAGCTTGAGCTCGAGACTAACCAATTTCAGCTGGAGCTCAACTCAACTACAACTAAAGCTAGTATAAGTACGAATCTAAACTAGCTGAAGCTCGGGCCCAAATTAGCTTGAACCCGAGTCCAAACTAGGTGGAGCTCAGGACCAAATTAGCTTAAATACGAGTGTAGCTTGAGCTCGAGACTAACTAGTTTCATCTGGAATTCAACTCAATTTCAACTAAAACTAGAATGAACAGAAGTCTCACTAGCTGGAGCTCGGGCCCAAATTAGCTTGAACTTGAGGCCAAACTAGCTGGTGCTCGGGTCCAAATTAGCTTGAACCCGAGTCCAAACTAGCTGGAGCTCGGGTCCAAATTAGCTTAAATCCGAGTCTGGCTTGATCTCGAGCCTAACAAGTTCCAGCTGGAGCTCAACTCAAATAAAGCTGGAATGAGTACGAGTCTAAACTAACTTGAGCTCAGTCCCAAATTAGCTTGAACACGAGTGTAGCTTAAGCTCGAGACTAACTAGTTTCAGCTGGAGCTCAACTCGATTACAACTAAAGCTAGAATGAATACAAGTCTCACTAGCTGGAGCTCGGGTCCAAATTAGCTTGAACTTGAGGCCAAACTAGCTGAAGTTCAGGCCCAAATTAGCTTGAATCCGAGTCTAACTTGAGCTCAAGACTAAATAATTTCAGCTGGAACTCAACTCAGCTACAACTAAAGCTAGTATAAGTACAAATTTAAACTAGCTGAAGCTCGGGCCCAAATTAGCTTGAACCCGAGTCTAGCTTGAGCTTGAGACCAACTAGTTTCAGCTGAAGCCTAACTCAACTAAAGCTAGAATGAGAACGAGTCTAAACTAACTGGCGCTTGGGCCCAAATTAGCTTGAATTTGAGTCTAGCTTGAGCTGAAACTAACTAGCTGGAGCTCAACTCAACTAAAGCTAGAATGAGTACGAGTCTAAACTAGCTGGCGCTCGGGCCCAAATTAGCTTGAATTCGAGTCTAGCTTGAGCTCGAGACTAACTAGTTTCAGCTGGAGCTCAACTCAATTACAACTAAAGCTAGAATGAGTACAAGTCTAAATTAGCTGGCGCTTGGGCCCAAATTAGCTTGAATCCGAGTCTAGCTTGAGCTAGAGACTAACTAATTTCAGCTGGAGCTCAACTCAACTACAACTAAAGCTATTATAAGTACGAATCTAAACTAGCTGAAGCTCGGGCACAAATTAGCTTGAAATCGAGTCAAGCTTGAGCTCAAGACTAACTAGTTCCAGCTAGAGCTCAACTTAACTAAAGCTAGAATAAGTACGAGTCTAAACTAGCTGGAGCTCTGGCCCAAATTAGCTTGAACACGAGTGTAGCTTGAACTCGAGACTAACTAGTTTCAACTGGAACTCAACCGATTACAACTAAAGCTAGAATAAATACAAGTCTCACTAGCTGAAGCTTAGGCCCAAATTAGCTTGAACTTGGGGCCAAACTAGCTGATGCTCGGGTCCAAATTAGCTTGAACCCGAATCCAAACTAGCTGGAGCTCGGGTCCAAATTAGCTTGAATCTGAATCTAACTTGAGTTCAAGACTAACTTGTTTCAGCTCGAGCTCAACTTAACTAAAGCTAAAAAGAGTTCGAGTCTAAACTAGCTGGAGCTCGGGCTCAAATTACCTTGAACACGAGTGTAGCTTGAGCTCGAGACTAACTAGTTTCAGCTGGAGCTCAACTCGATTACAACTAAAGCTAGAATGAATACAAGTCTCACTAGCTGGAGCTCGGGCCCAAATTAGCTTGAACTTGAGGCCAAACTAGCTGGTGCTCGGGTCCATATAAGTTTGAACCCGAGTCCAAACTAGCTGGAGCTCGGGCCCAAATTAGCTTGAACCCGAGTCTAGCTTGAGCTCGAGACTAACTAGTTTCAGCTGAAGCTCAACTCAACTAAAGCTAGAATAAGTACGAGTCTAAACTAGCTGGAGCTCGGGCCTAAATTGCTTGAACACGAATGTAGCTTGACCTCGAGACTAACTAGTTTTAGCTGGAACTCAACTCGATTACAACTAAAGCTAGAATGAATACAAGTCTCACTAGCTGGAGCTCGGACCCAAATTAGCTTGAACTTGAGGCCAAACTAGCTGGTGCTCGGGTCCAAATTAGCTTGAACCCAAGTCCAAACTAGCTGGAGCTCGGGCCCAAATTAGCTTAAAATCGAGTGTCCAAACTATCTTTAGTCCGAGTATTTAGTGGCTAAAAATTAGCTTGAGCTCGAGACTAACTAATTTCAGCTGAAGCTCAACTCAACTACAACTAAAGCTAGTATAAGTACGAATCTAAACTAGCTGAAGCTCGGGCCCAAATTAGCTTGAACCCGAGTCCAAACTAGGTGGAGCTCGGGACCAAATTAACTTGAACCCGAATCCAAACTAGCTGGAGCTCGGGACCAAATTAGCTTAAAATCGAGTGTCCAAACTATCTTTAGTCCGAGTATTTAGTGGCTAAAAATTGAATCTAAATTACGAAATATAAAGTTCATTTCTCTATTTTTACTTCAATGGGAAGTGGCTTTAGCAGTTCCTTGATAGGACCATGCCAAGGAACTACAGTGAACAAAGGTAGTCCTGTGGCAAAAATTAGAACAAATCCAAGGTCATTTCTCTATTTTTTACTCAAATGGGAAGTGGTTGTAGTAGTTCCTTGCTTGGACCATGCCAAGGAACTAGACATAAAAGTAATCCCTTGACAGCCCAATCCCCGAAGAACTACTGTTATCCAATCTCGCACACAATTTTGATTTGTGCCAATTAACACACTCGAAAAAGTAGAAAAGTTTTAGATGCATTTGGCCATAGAAAATTTGATAACGGATTATCGCAGCGGCAAAAGGTATTCCATCAAATGATCCTAGTAATAGCCTCTCTAACAAAGCAGTTTATATGAGAAGCTAAACAACTTTCGATTCTTTTGTAAGCTCCTATGTTAGTTTTTAGACAAAAAAAAGGACTGAATCTGAGCAGCCGAGGAAGCAAAAAGTGCTATGCTGAACATTTAACCCAAAACTATGTAACGAGATTATTTTTGTTAGATGTAATTTTTACAAAAATTCATAAACAAAATCAGCCTCGTTACGAATCAAAATGAGTTGTCAACGTATTGCCTTTTCTAAGCTTTAGATCGTAACAATAAATTGAAAAAAAAAAAGAAGACTGATAATTGGCATGAATAACATCAACTATTACTTCGTACTATTACTATTCTATTCGTATTATTACTATTCCATTCGTACTATTACTATTCCATTCGTATTATTACTATTCCACTCGTATTATTACTATTCTCCTAATTGTAAGTGTATGTAAAGCATAGCATTGTTTTGTTCTTTTTTTTCTCTCTCTTAGTAATTACAAACTTGAATGAAATCAAAATATTTTCGTTAAAGAATTTTTTATATACAAAAATTGATGTTAAGAATTTAATGAGTGTAATGTTCCTTTTTAGGTAAAGGCTGGTTTAAAATTTTGAACTAAACGTTGCCTTTTTTCCATCTGTGATCTCTTGAAACGAAAAATGAACATTTATTAATTAAATATGTGATAAGGGACCATGCTGAATGGGAGGATTGTAATTTTTTTCAAGTGGAGGGTTACCGAATCTTATTAAAGTGTGGTAACACCCCATTTCACTTAAAGATGTACAGATTTAATCTAATAACCATACGTCTGCGTTATATTTACTAAAAAGTTATTTTTGCTATTAAATTAATGTAAACATATTACCAATTGCCCGAATTTTTGTCGTATTTATCAAAAAATATATATGTTATATAGATGGTATTTATGTCCATTTTTATATGAGTATATCTTGATATATCATCAACGTTAAACGTAATAAATGTCATTTAGCTCGATCAATGTACAGTTTTTCATTTCTATTTCAGCTATTTTTTTTGTAATATAAATCGCCCGTACAGCACCTAAATCAGAAAGATGTCTTAAAGATATCATTTTAGCGATATTTTTAAGAGACATAGAAATGTTAACATTTAGATAACTTTTTTTAGTCATCAGATTACTGACATCTAACAGATATAAGATGATTTTGTTAGATGTCACTAGGATGAGAAATCTTTATGTTAACATAATGTTAACTTTCTGACAATATTTCTCGATGTCAGATGATTATAAGAACTCTTTAAGAGAGCTTATTGCTGAGCGGGCGTAGATTAATTTTAACTTGATGTGGGACAAGTAATTGCAGTCTAGATGTTTTAAATTTGTGTTGCGAGATGAATCCTTCCATAATAGAGGATAGTATTTTTTAACTGGGCCACAAACTGGTTTAATTTTATGTCCTAATTGCGCTTGTTCCACCTCTTATTTATTATTTTTGACTGTTAAAATATTCGGTTTACATATTTGTGTTTATATTACTCTTATGCTTAAAATAAATTTTTGTCAGCCCATATTTTAAGTAAAAAGTATGAAGCAAAATGAACGCATTATTCAAGTTTGAGTGTTTGAGGATTAAATTTAAGTTTAAAGTATATTACCAGTGGAAACTAGGTTTAACATTAATCCAACCTGGACTTAGGTATGCAAACGATAGTTCCATGTTTTGAAAACATCGATGTATCGTTTGTAGACATCGATGTTTTAACATCGATGGTAAAGAAGCATAAAAAATATCGATACATCGTTCAGTTCATAAACGATGCTTGAAAAATCGATGTATCGCATCGCAAAATTTAAATATTTGAAACCCGATTTTTAACACAGTAAATTGATGATGAAACGTCTATTCATGTTAAAATTTCTTTTTTTTTCTTTTTTATATTTTAAAAAAAATTATTTTTAAGTATTTTTAAACGTTCGTCATTTTCGCAAATCTACTCTCACTTCTTTAAAAAATTCGAGTTTTTTTTTAATTTTGGAAAATCTGAAATTTTGCTGAAAATTTTAATGAAATTTTCAACATTTTCAAAATTTTGACTTAATTTCTTCAAAATGTTAATTTCTTTTTCAAAATAGTGGCTTTTTAAAAAAATTTCCACATTTTTCAAATCTCTATTTTCCAAAATTCTAAAATTTGTAATTTTCTAAACATTTCACTTTTTGACAAAAATTTTTAATTTTTTTTTTAATTTTAATGTTTTTTAAATTGTCGTTTTTTTTTTTAATTTTGACTTCATTATTAAATTTCAACAATTTTGAAAATTTCTTTTTTTGAAAAATTTTGTTTTTTTAACTAGTGCGACTCCAAAAATTTTCAAAATTCGATATTTTGTCAAAACTTTGTTTTTTTTTTAATTCCGACTTGTATAACGTTTGGCATTTTTACAAAATTTTGCGTGACATTTTAAAAAGGGTTTTATGGACTTTTTCAAAAAATCTATTTTTTTAAATTTCAATATTTCAAAATTTAGACTTTTTTTGAATTTCCGAAATTCCTCAAAATTTTAAGTTCTTTTTCCAAATGTTGGTCATTTTAAAAATTTTGACATTTTTGATGTTCGTTTATTTCGTAAAATTTCAAAATTATGTATTAAGCCAAATTTAATTTTTGTAAACTTAATTTTTTTCCCGAAATTTGAGCTTTTTTGTCCTTTTATAAGAAATAATTAGAGAAATTAGGCGTAGAAATACCTTCAACTAAAACAAAAGTGTTCGAAACTTTGAGAGTTTGAAGGCGAATTTTCGAGTTTTTTTCTAGAAATTTCGTGTTTTCTCTTAAAATATCAACTTTTTTCACGAAATTCCAACAGTAAAGTCAAAATTCGAGATTAAAGTCGAAATTTTGACTTTACTGTTGGAATTTCGTGAAAAAAGTTTGATATGTTAAGATAGAACTCGAAATTTCAAGAAATTTCCAAAAAAAAGTCGAAATTTTGGTTATTAAAATTTTTAAAAATAACTGGACAATACAATTTTTAATTTTTGACATCGAATAAGCTTTCAGAGAATCCGACTGGAAATTTACACCGTAAAATGTAAACTTTGATTATTTTCCAAATCTCGTCATTGATTCTGAAATTTCAATTTTCTTCAAGAAAAATTCAGTTTAGTGATGGTTTCTTTCCGGAGATTTTAACTTTTTTTTTATTAAAATTTTGATTTCAACATCGAATTTTAATTGGAAATTTCAAGGGAGAAGTTCAAATTTAAATAGAATTTTTTTTAATCAGAATTTTTAAAGAAATCTACAATTTTGGATCAGCCGAAACTTTGACAAAATAAATTGAATTATTTAAAAAATTTTCAGTAAAAAATAGATTTTGTAAAAAATTCAAACACGAAATTTTGCGAACAAGTAGAACTTTATGGATTAAAGTTTAAATTTCGAGTCTTGCGTCGAAACATTCAAAAAAATTGAAGATTGAATATTTAAGTAGGAAATTTTGTGAAAAAATCAAAATTTTATTAATACCAATCCATTCTTACTGGAAATTTTTTGGAGTTAATCTTGTTGTTAAACTCAAAATGTTCAGACATTTTCCAGAATATTTTTTCCAAAAATTTGATTTTTTTATTTAATTTTAAATTCGGGTTTTATTTTAATAAATTTTGAATTTATCTAAAAAAAAGATCGAAACAAAGTTTTACACTTTAAACTCAAAAATATGTTTGTAGATTTACAGATAAAAGTCAAAATATCGAATAAAAAAGTTGACATTTCGAATAAAAGGGTTGACAACGAAAAAAAAAGTTGAAACTTCAAAACAAGCTTAATTATTTTGTTAAAAATTTTGAGTTTAACATCAAAATATTATCAAATTCAATTTCAAGATTTCCATAGCTTCTACAAATTTTAAACTTTCATGCGAAATGACGAATTTAAAGTCGAAATTTTGATTTTAAATATTGGAGAAAGAAATATTTTAAAGTTTTTTGCCAAAATGCTGAGCTTTTTCTGAAGATTACCAATTTTTAGTTTACAATGTTGAATTTAAATTCAAAATCTGAGGATAAAATTACTCTAGAACGACAATTTTGACAATTGACAATTTTTCTACTAAAATTTTGAATTTATTTTCAGTTTGGAGCCAAATTTTGGAAAAAAAACTTATAAATATAAAGATGAAACAGGATATTTGAGCCATTTTTTTACTTTTGGAGTCTAACCACAAAATATCTACGATTACACGCCACCACCATCTGCCAATGTTGCATGCCTAACCTAAGTTCGTGTATATTTATGGTCGCAATTTTGAGATTAAAATCGAAATTTTGACTTTAATCTAGGAATTTCTAGAAAAAAGTTGAAATTTCGAGATTAGGGGCAACATTTCAAAAAAAAAGTCGTATTTTCGAGAAAAAAGTCGAAATTTTAATTAAATTTGAAATTTAAAAAACATTCATTTTAAATTGATGTCCTTTTCTACACTTTCCCAATTTTTACTTCTTAAACTCGCAATTAAATATTTAAAAATCATCAGAACACATCGATGTATCGATATCGAATACCGATGTTTAAGACATCGATGTTTCATTGAAAAAAATATCGATGTTCAAACATCGATGCTTTTTTGAACGATGTTGCATCCCTACCTGGACTGAGTCTGAATCTGAATCTAATTTAGATCGAGCACAACTAGTTTAGACTTGAATCTATACTAACTTAGAGTCTGAACTCGACTCGACTCGGCTCGACTCGGCTCGACCCGACTCGACTCGACTTTAAACTAACTTGATCTCGAATTCAAACTTCGTCAGGGTAATACCCGAACTCGAGATTTAGCCAAGTTCATCTTGAAGGTAAAACCGACTTAATCTCCACTTATAAAGGACTCGATTTGAATCTTTAATTCGAATCTAAACTGCATTCAATTTGAGTGTAAATTAGGTTGACCTCGAATTTCAGGTTCGAGGCCTCGAATTTAGATTCGAGGCCTCGAATTTAGATTCGAGGCCTCGAATTCAGATTCGAGGCCAACCTAGTTCGATTTCAAAACTATGGCCAAAGCCCTGAATTTAAGCTCAATCAGTTTAAATTCAGGGCGTTTGGCCCTAAGCATATTCAAACTTAATGCGTTCAATTTTGCTGTGAGTTAATTTTTTTCTACTATTGAATATTAATGAATATCTGAGGCTTTAAATTAACCAAAACCCCGCGCACTATATAAATTTATCTATAACAGATTAAGCGGTATTCTAAATGGTACATTACATATATTCTTGTAATATTATACATAACCTTGTAGGTGTTGTGATAACAGATATTACTAGTTATATACCTAGATACATTTCAGTATAAAAAAAATGTATTTCTGGATTGAATTCTATCATTAAAATCTAGGTTTAAGCGCCCCAAATAATCTGTTCTTATATTTATTGATATTTTGTCACCTTAAAATTCCGTGACCTTATCAATTTGTAAATCCAGGAACAGTGTATTCCTTAGGGATTAACAAAGCTCGCTACAGCTGAGGATAATTAATTAATTTTCGGTTCGTTGACTTAGTAAGTAGAAATTAATTTTTATATTCCAATATTAGACAAATGTGTACATTCCATTATTTTGACATCAATTTTTTTCTAATCGTCAAGACTGACTTAAAAAAATAATATTATTTGGATTATGATTAGTAGAAATAATGCACAAAGATGTATTTTGATATTCCGCCAACATGCTTTACTTGGTAAATATTTAGACTGTGTAAAGATGTATTATTAAATGTAGATTTTTATAAGTTGTCATAAAAATGAATATAAAAATCTAATTTGGTGTGGTCTAATTTTATTACCATTTCCTCGCCCGCGTCCTAATAAACTCATTTCATTGGACGATTAAGTACAATTTTTCTCTATCAATAGCCTCCAATCACAAAACTAATACCTCCAATCAGTAAATCGACGTGTCTTCGTTTTTTTGATTTTTATTTTATCGATATTTTCAACGTGGGAAATTCTAATTGGCGCACCTTTTATATTTACGTATACACAGAAGAACTGACGGAAATACATATTGTTACGCGCTTATCGGTTCGAATTGATTAACACGTGAATTGAATAATACCCACTTTATTTTCAAACTCAACTCGGATCACTACAACTGAACAATTAACTCACTTATTGACTTCTAACTGCTAACTCACTACTTAACTACACCGACTCTAACTAACTCAAGGGAGAGCTGGCCGCTTTATATAGTTTTGGCTTCCAGGTTCCAGAAAAATCTCGCACATAAGGCTTATCGTTTGCCGAAATTTCTGGAAGGCTTATCTGCGGTTTGCTTCGTTATCGCGGCCGCTTAACATGCCAAGAAAACTACAGCACTAGATGGGAAATCACTTTATACACTCGTCTTTCTTCGTCTCCTCGGATCATTTTGGCAACTTTCTCAAGCAATATTCGCAGTAAAAAAAAATCCTGATTAGAAAAACTATGCCTCAGTGTTGGTCAAATTCTCATCATCAATTAGTCGAATTGTTCTTCCTTGAATTGAATCCTGAAGAGGCAAAGAGCTTTGAGGCTGAACTCCAAATCTGAGAACAGAGTCCTCGTGTTGGCCTAAAGCTACGGTTTCTTACAGAACGGTAACGTAAAAGAGCGACCGTAATGTTACGTCGAGTCACGTCACCAAAAACCGTCCACGTGCTTCTAATGGGCAGTGTTTTCCTACAGAACGTTAGGGGCTACCGCTGCGAAAAAGTACATCGATCCCACTTTCGAAGCGACCGTTGTGTACGGTGAGGATACTGCAAGCACGATTTAATACGTTACGTTGCCATTTTACGTTGGAATGTAGCTACTATGATTTATTTACCTTTTTTATTATTATGTGTATATGCAAGATGTTTTATACAATATTATATCTCCCTTTTATATTATTCAATTTTTATTAAATAAAAAGTTTGAAAATACCAAATGACCTAGAATTTGTTCTTCAATATGATGAAAAATTTCCATACTTTTTGAAACAATTTTAAAATTTTACAGACATAATCTTTAAAGTAGAAGACTAAGAACATATTTAATTAGGTATATGCAGGGGCGGCTCGTAGCTAAAACTAGAGGGGGTACTGCGACGACGTTTGCGTTAAAATTGTGTAAAAGCAAATGAGTTAAAAAAAAATTAATAACATAAACCACCTCTGTTGCTTCTCAATAGAAATCTCAGCTTTAGGAAAATTTAAAAATGCAAAATTTCGAGGAAAAATTGGAATTTTGTGATTAAATAACGAATTTTATCTGTTTTTTAGACACTTTCCTGAACTTGAAATATATATTTTTTAAAACTGATATTTTTTTTCTTTTTAAATATCAACTTTTTGAGAAAAATGTCGAATTAAAACTGAAAATTAAAGAAATAGTAACAAAAATTTCTATTTTTAAAATTGTTCGAAGTTTTGAAACAAATTTCGAAAAAAAACTTGCAGTTCAATTACAAATAAATTTCCAAAATGTGAATTTTAATTACAAAGGATCGACTTCAAGCTGAAATATTTGATCTTTGAAGTTTCCCTGGGAACTTAAAAATTACTAGAAAAAATTTAAATTAGAACATTAAATTGTGAATTTTTTAAGATGTTGAGTATTTTTAATTGCGAAATTTCGACTTTTCTAGAAATGTTGATTCATTTTTAAAAAGTCCTACTTTAAAAGTCGAAATTTTGAGAATATTTATGACAATTAATTTATTTTTAAAAATTGTTTTTGTTCATTGATTCCGACATTGCTATTTTTTCAAAAATTTTATATCCAAAAAACAAATTTCAACTTTTTTCTAGAAATGTTGTCTGCTTTTATCCAAATTTTGAGGTTAATCTTTAAATTTCAATCTATTTTTTATCGAAATTTGACGGACTTGACAATTCCAAGAATAAATTTAACAAATAAAAATAACAGTTCTAGAAAAATTGGAAATTTCGATTCAGAATTTCTTCTGTTGTACAATATAGTGGTAAGTTTTTTTTAGCGAAATATCAAATCGCAAAAAAGGTTGAAATTTAGAAGGTTCATTTTTTCTTGAAATTCAATATTTTTCTCAAAATTGAAAATTACTTTTTTTTTAATTTCTTCGTTTTTTCCCAAAATGTTAACATTTTTAGAGAAATATCAGGGTTCTTTTCTAAAAATTTTTTGTCAAAATTTCCACACACACACACACACATGAAAGCAATCACTAAACACGTACTTAATCGATTTAAAAAATGTTAACCCCAAGCGGGGTGAAAAAGGATATTTAACTGAACATTGAAATTTAAAATTTTTTTTACAAGGCAAAAATTGGGTTTTGAAAAACAATTTTGCTCGAACAAGGCAACATTTAAAAAGTCGAAATTTTCGAAAAACTTTAAAAAAATTTCGAAACAAGACACATTTTTAAGTCCTAAGGGGGTAACAAACGGTTTTATTAAATATTAAAAAATGTCAGCACTTTCTTTTGTAAGCTAAAAATTAGGTTTTCTAAAACAATTTTGGCTCAACAAGACAACATTTTGAAATGTCGAAAGTTTCAAAAAAAAATCGAAAATTTTAATAGTTAACATTTTGAAAAACTGTAAAATGTTTTAAAAAGTCGAAATTTTTAAAAAAGGTTGAAATTTTTAAATCAGGACGAAATTTTAAAAAAGGTCCAGATTTTCAAAAAAAACGAAATTTTCAAAAAAATCTAAAATTTTCAAACAAATCGAAACGTTCAAAAAAATTTTTCAAATAAAAGCCGAAATTTAAAGAAAAGCCGAAATTTCGAAAATAAGTCGTAACTTTCAAAAGTCAAAACTTCGAGAAAAGATCAAAAATTTAAAAAATAATTGGAGTTTTTAATAAAAAATGAAAATCATCAAAAATCAAAATTTTCCAAAAAATTTGGAAAATCGAAATTTTCCAAATTTTGGGAAAAAACTTCACATCAGAATAGTCGAAATTAACAAAAAAAAAATAATCAAAATTCGAGAAAAATCAAATTTAAAATAAAAATCGAATTTTCAAAAAGGCAAAATTTTGAAAGATTCAACATTTAAAAAAGTTTAAATTTTCACAAAAAGTAAATATTTTAATAAAACCGTAAGTTTTCAAAACAGTAGAATTTTTGGTAAATTTCAAAATTTTCAAAAAAAGTTAAAATTGAGAGAACAAATCAAATTTTTGTAAAACGGTCGAATTTCAAAAAATAAATTGTAAAATGCGGAAATTTTTGAGGTTGAGTTTGCAAATAAATTAAAAATATGAGAAGAGCCAAAATTCTCACAAAAAATTAAAATTTCTAGGAACATCCGAACGAAATTCTTAACAAAAGTGGAAATTTTCAAATTTTTCAAAATCCTGAAAAAGGTCAAAATTTTGAAAGATTCCAATTTTCGTAGAAAGAAAATCGAAATTTCGAGAAAAAATTTGAAATATCTGTACAAAAAAGTCGAAATTTCATAAAAGTAATCCATCGGTTATTACTTTTTTTCAGAAACATATCAAAATGCGGAAGCAATGGAAAATTTTCCTAACATTTTTTCGTTTCTTTCCAAAATCTTGACATTTTTATAAAAATGTCAGAATTTTTTTCCAAAAGTTGTTAGACAAAATTATAAAATAAACTTTGAAATGTCAAAACGCCGTGAAAAAACCTAACATTTTTAAAAGCAAATTAGAGGAACATAAAAAATCGGGAGAAGTTGAAATTTCCAGAAAAAATTTTAAAAACAAATTTGCTGGAAAAGTAGAAATTTCGAGAAAATTTATTTATATAATATATTTAGGAAAATAAAAACTTTCCAAAAAACTTTTCCAACAAAAAAATCAAAATATTAGAAAAAATTAAAAATGTTTCTACAATACAGTGGAAATTGCGAAATCGGGTAAAAACTCAAAGATTTGGCATTATTTTTTTTTCAGAGAAATATCAAAATGTGATGAGTTGGATCTATATTGTTTCTTGAAATTTTCATTATTGTCTCAAAATTTTGACACTTAGAGAAATTTAACCTTTTTTTTTCAAAATTTCAATTCTTTCTCGAAATATTGATTTCTTTTTCAAAAGTTTTACAAAAATTAGTTTTTGAAAATGCGTTTTTCATCAAAATTAAAAATAACATAGATTTTAGAAGATCCTAACATGAAAGAAAGATAAGGTTCCTATAAAAGAAATCAGAGAAAATTTAAAATTTTAATAAAACAGTTTTTAATAAAAAGTCTTTAAAAAAGACCCAACATTTTGAAATAAAAACTTGAAAGCGGAATTGGGGTTGCTGCAGTTCCTCAGTGCATATACGCGAGCCGCCACTGAGTATATGTCAGTTTATAAATTGACATCTTTAGAGTTTTTATTCGTGTTTACTGCAACATTACATTCTGAAGGATTTTTTGTTGAAAATTTTGTCAGTACCTTAGTCTTCACTAGGAATTTCAATGTAATGTAAACAATATTTAGAAAAAATTACCATAGCAATAGCCCCTTTGCCTGCGGGGATTTTGATGGCAATAAATTCAATTCAATACAGGGTGTTTTCGAAAAAATGCCATAACTTGAACGATTTTAAGAAAAATAGTATATATCTGCATAGGCCCGCTTTATTTTTAAGATACAGGGTGCTAAAAATTAAGAAAAAATTAGGTTTTTCCCTTAATACCGTTTGAAATATTTTTTTGAATTTTGGTAGATAATAAGTGGGCATAAAAATGCATTTTCTGCAAGTAAAATATTTGTTCTACTTCTATCAGTGGCGTCCGCAATAACCTTTCCCTGAGTAATCTTAACGAAAAAAATGGCAAGTCACTTTTGCATTAAAAAATCATTTACCTTTAAAAAACCATTATGTTGACGTATTTCATGCTATGGCTTTATTAATTATTAAAAATATTTATTTAAAAAAAACCATGTATATCTAAGTTATCTAACATAAATTTTCCCTAATAATCCACAATGACCAAAGTTCTCTTAAAATGACATATTACTTTGTAGAAAAGGATATCAAGGGCCCATTGAAATGCAAAGAAATTCATTTTTTTTTTATCAAAAACCATTCATCGGACAAAAAAAGTTAAGAAGAAATTTGTTATTAACGAATAAAAAGTATTAATGAAAACCTTATCTATTTTGAAAAAAAAATCAGTAGCGTGATTTTTTTTCTTTTTATTTTGATTAAAAATGTTCAAGGACATGTTAATCGAAAACTTCGCTCTAGGAAAAAAATCTGGAGGGAATTTTTACCAAGAAATAAAGGATGTTTATGAAATTTGTACCTCTTTTGGGAAATTTTGCATTATAATGAAAAGATATCGATATGGTATCTTTAGCTTTTATTCATGTTCATTGCAAAATTACATTCTGAACAATTTTTATTCAAAACTTTTTTCAATACCTCAGATTCGTTAATGTAAATAATATTATGAAATAATTATGGTAATAATAACCCCTTGACCTGCGGGGATTCTGATGGTTGTAAACAAGCAATTAGAGTATAAGAACAAATCTGTTGTGAATGAATCATTAGAGATTATCAATTTTAGAGAGAAATTTTTTCTTGCAAAACAACATACTTTATACGTTCATGAGACAGATTTTTAGTTTTCAACTACGTTGCCAATTAAAAAAACATCATGACCAAAAATGATTTTTGCCGATCAAAAAACCTCTAAATATAACCAAAAAAAAAAACACCCTAAAATACAACCTTGTCTACTAAAATAAAGAAAAATACGTTCTCTAAAAATAATTTTTGTCAACTAAAAGTGAAGTGACACGTGTTTCAAAATTTCTTTGTCGACTAAAAGGAAAACAACAAATAAATATAGTTTGTGACTAATAAAAAAATTACAGAAAATTAAAACAATACAGCTCAAATCGTGACAATTTTACAGCCCTAGTCTCGGCCGACGTACTTTACTCCAACGCTTTTCTTACTTTACATCAATGTTCACCATCAGGGCGACCGTTCTGTCCTCGACCGCTGCATAGCATAAAGCGTCGGTCAAATAACGGCCGTTCTTTTACGTTGCCGTTTTGTAGGAAACCTTAGCTTTAGAAACTTTTCTCACGTACTAATTTCTACAATTCTATTCTATCTATTTACACTTTACATTACAATATTACTTTTCAATGGCACGTTTACAATTAAAAAATAAAAACTGGTACCACTGTTTACAAAAAAATCTCTTCTTTTCAAAACGCTACGCCAAAAATTAGTTCCTTAGAAAATTAACCTAATGTTATTAGTTTAATTAGAAAAACTGGAAGCTGCTGAGTTACTCGATACCAATTCAAGAGATTAAAGGGTGCAAGGTTTTTGCCCACTTCTTCTGGAACACTTGACTCCATTAGAATCATTGGGAAACGCTTTGGTATTGTCGGTGAGTGAGGGATCCTTGGGGACTACTTTGAGATCCTTGGGGACTACTTTGGGATCCTTGGGGACTACGTTGGGATCCATGGCGACTCTTGTAGAATCTGGTGGTGTCTTTCTAGAATTTGTTGGTGTTTCTTCAGAATCTTTGGGTACTTTTTTGGAATTAGCGTGGATTTCTGTCGCAACCTTGTAAGATTGAAAGGTGGAAAATTCTATGTCGACTTCTTTGGTATCATTAGGAAATTTTCTAGAACACTTGAGGTCTTCTTTGGATTCATTTTGAACTGCTTTAGCATCGTTAGTAGCTTGGGGGTCCTTGGGGACTACGTTGAGATTCTTAGGGATTACGATGGGGCTCTTGTAAAATCCTTTAGTGTTTCTTTAGAATCCTTGGCAACTTTTTTGAAATCAGCGCGGATTTCTTTAGTTTATTTATTAGCTTTATCGGAAAAACTGGAGGCTGCTGCGTTACGTGATAGCAACGCGTGAGATTGGAGGGTGCAAATTATGTGCCGACTTCTTTAGAATTATAAGAAATTTCTCCAGAACAGTTGAGGCCTTCTTTGGAACTTCGTTAGCATCTTTGGTGGCTTGGGGATCGTTGAGATTCTGGAGTACTACGTTGAGATCCATAGTGACTCCTAAAGAATACCTTGGTGTTTCTTTAAAATCCTTGTGTTGTATTATTTTTGTACCCTTTTTTACTATCAATTAAAAATTTTGCACCACCACCTTAACTAATAAAAAAAATATATTACATATTACGGATCACAAGTTAGCGTGAGAAAAGAATTATATATCGAATTACATATCGAAAATCAAATCTGACTTTACCATAATTTTGTACCTTTTTTCACCATCAATTAAAACTGCTGTACTGCCACCCCAATTAAGAAAAAAGATATTTTGAATATTTCGGATCACAGTTCAATCAATCCCTTTCATGTTCTGGTTCCAATTGTTCCAATGGTTCCAAATAGTATCAAATTATATTTTAGTCAGATATCATTTTTGATGCAGATATGTACTTGTTTGTGTCACGCTGATTTGTCATACGAAATATATAAAATATTTTTCTTCTTATGTTTGGTAGTGGTACGAAATTTTTAAGGGTACAAAAGTAATACAAAATTAAGGTATGGCCAGATTTCATTTTTGATGCATATATGTACTTGAGTTTGTTACGTTGACTTGAATTCCGAAAAATTTAATATATTTTTTTTCTTCATTTTGGTGGTGGTACAAAATTTTTAACTGATGGTAGAAATAGATACAAAAATGGTACAATATTATGGTAGGGTCAAATTTTATTTTTGATGTAGATATGTACTTCAGTTTGTCACGTGGACTTAGGATCCGAAAAATTTAAAATATTATTTTTCTTGGTTGGGGTGGTGGTACGAAATTTTTAAGGGTACAAAAGTAATACAAAATTAAGGTATGGCCAGATTTCATTTTTGATGCATATATGTACTTGAGTTTGTTACGTTGACTTGAATTCCGAAAAATTTAATATATTTTTTTTCTTCATTTTGGTGGTGGTACAAAATTTTTAACTGATGGTAGAAATAGATACAAAAATGGTACAATATTATGGTATGGTCAAATTTTATTTTTGATGTAGATATGTACTTCAGTTTGTCACGTGGACTTGGGATCCGAAAAATTTAAAATATTATTTTTCTTGGTTGGGGTGGTGGTACAAAATTTTTAATTGATGGTCAAAAAGAATACACAAATGGTGCAAAATTATGATATGGTCACATTTTATTTTTGATGTAGATATGTACTTCAGTTTGTCACGTGGACTTGGGATCCGAAAAATTTAAAATATTTTTTTTCCTAGTTGGGGTGATGGTACAAAAATTTTTATTGATGGTACAAAGATAGTAGAAAACTATGGTATAGTTGGATTTTATTCTTGATGTAGATGTGTACTTAAATTTGTCACGTTTGCTTGAGATTCGAAAAAATTTACAATATTTTTTTACTTAGTTAGGGTGGTGGTACAACATTTTTAATTGATGGAAAAAAAATACACAAATAATACAAAATTATGGTATGGTCACATTTTATTTTTGATGTAGATATGTACTTCAGTTCGTCACGTTGGCTTGAGATTCGAAATATTTAAAATATTTTTTTGCTTAGTTGGGGTGGTGGTACAAAATTTTTAATTGATGGTACAAAAGGGTAAACAATCGTACAAAACTAAAGTATAGTCGGATTTTATTTTTGATGTAGATATGTACTTCAGTTTGTTACGTTGGCTTGAGATCCGAAATATTTAAAATATTTTTTTTCTTAGTTGGGGTGGTGGTACAAAATTTTAAATTGATGGTACAAAAGGGTACAAAAATAGTACTAAAATATGGTATAATCAAATTTGATTTTTAAAGTGGTCGTAATTTTCACGTTGACCTGGGATCCGAGTTGTGATATCGTTTTTCTTGGAAATTAAAACGGTACAAAAATTAAAACTTGTGGTACAAAAAGGTACAAAAATAGTACAAAATTATGGCATAGTCAGATTTGATTTTGAAGGTAGTCGTGGTTTTCACGTTGACCTAGGATGCGAATTGTAAATTGCCATTTTCAGTTTTTGGGTTGCGGTACAAAATTTTTTTTTAGCGGTACAAAAAGGTACAAAAATAGTACAAAATTCTGGTATCAATAATTTACTTTTCGGACATGGTCGGATCTCAGGTCAATGGACCTCAATTAAATCCAACCTAATCGAATTTTACCCAACCTCGAAATTTGTTTTTTTTTCTAATAACATTAAAATTTGTGTAAATTTCCATTTTACAAATTAGAATCTGGATTTTAAAAATCACAATGTCGAGAAAAATGTCGGATATTCGATTGTATTCTAGAAATTATTCTATTAAAAACTGAAATTTGCAGAGGAAACACGAAAGGTCAGATTTTTTTGACATTTTTTGGTCGACCCGTTTTTTTCTCAAAATTTTAATTATTTGTCTCAGAATTGCGAAACTTGAATTTGGAACCTTGCACATTTACTTTTTTCGTAAAAATATGACGTTTCTACACTTTCCTACTTTAGACGAATTTCGTGCGAGTTCTGAATTTTTTCTTCCGAAATAGTCTCGTTTTTATATAACAACATGAAATGTAAAACGTAATTAGAAACATCGCTCTGATAGAAACGTGGTTATTTGCTGATCGTGGATACTAAAATCCTAGTTTCTAGTATCCATTCATGATGTCAATTATGATCTGTGATGTCGATGTATTTTTGTGTAAAATGGGGGCTCCTTAGATACTTCATATATATAGTCAAAGGGAGGCTCAGAGAAACTCGATAGTCTCTGTGGGGGCTGCCTTTCGAAACAAGACGTTGAAACACCATTCCATGCGCACGCCGAGCCCACGGCCATCACACTCGGTCGCCGTGTGATCGTTCTGGCGTGGGAAGTTTCGTCTAATTATGTTTCGTAGGTCCCTTCTAAGCGTAATTTTGTCGAGTTTTTTCATCAGATTCACGTTCAGTCATCATAGTCACGTTTGTCGTCAAATGATCGCAAGTAATTATGGACGTTGACAAACTCATAGCTCTTGTGCGGCAACATCCTGTTTTGTACGATGTAAATCATCACGATTACTTGCGCTTACAATTGAAAGAAGAGATATGGAAGAAAATCGGCGCGGAATTCAACTTAACAGGTACATACGTTTTTCGTTATTTTGTTATCGACATTGATGACCAAATCTTTTTTTTTAATCTAACATTTACGGATTGAAATACAAATCTTGTCCCTTGAAACCAAGAAAGATTAAAAAACAACAACCTTTTTTGTGTTTTCTTGGTCTTGGTCTTTCTTGGTTTCAGGGGACAAGATTTGTATTTCAATTTTTGAACGGACCAGTCCGTTGCACCAAAATCTATGGGATTCACTAATAATTGATATCCTAATTGATCTGATATTTGGTATTAATAATGTTAGTTGATTAGTTCACACCATCACACAGTTCACGATTTATTAATTTGTAAATAACAAGCGTTGCGTGTTGCATGTTGCATTAACCAATTAGCCATATAATTATTAAGTACATATATGGCATTAACATAGATTAGGAACATAAAATGCTCTAAAAATGTACGACCTGTGCAATACACAAAGCGCCAAAACTGAACTACTTAATGCAATATAGTGAATAGTTAGTTGCCTAACCTGTTGCTGCAATTATATAAAATGTTCTAAAAATGTACGATCTATGCAACACAGAAAGCGCCAAAACCAAACTACTTAATGCAATGTGGTGAAGAGTTAGTTGCCTAATCTGTAGATGCAACTAACTATCCACTATACGAATTAGTGGTTTAGTTTTGACGTTTTGTGTGTTGCATAGGTCGTACATTACTTATGCAACACAGAAATCACCAAAACTAAACTACTTAATGCAGTGCAGTGGATAATTAGTTGCCTAATCTGTTGATGCAACCAACTATCCACTATACTGCATTACGTAGTGTAATTTTGGCGCTTTGTGTGTTGCATAGGTCGTACAGTAGATATGCAACACAAAAAGCGCCAAAACTGGACTGCTTAATGCAGTGCAGTGGATAGTTAGTTGCCATATCTCTTAACGCAACCAATTATCCACTGTACTGCATTAAGTAGTTTAGTTTTGCGGCTTTGTGTGTTGCCTAGATCAATATTTGGAGCGTTTTATGTTCCCAATCTATGTTATCAGGTGTTAATAGTTTGGATTGGAAAACAAGTCATATTTATTGCGTTAGAATAGAATAGAAACTTTATTTTATGGAATCGTTATTGAAAAATTGTACCAAAATCTTTCTGACAAGTCAATTTATGTTTTAAACTGCGATCTTCCGATGTGACTTTTGGACAAAAACGTTGCTATCGTCATTTTTTTAATGGCAACGCTTGTTTTTGGTAGCCTTTTATTTTGCCCTTTGCGAGTAAATTAAATTTAAAAAAACGCTGATATAAACAACTTGGTACCTTACATAATAATTTTATTTATTATCGAAACTTCGACTTTTGTGTTGAAGTTTCTAATTTTTAGATTTTTTTTTTAAACTTCGACCTATTTGTATTTCTTAAAGATTTTGATTTTATTCGAAATTTCTACTATGCGCTACAATTTGCTCTAAATTACCAGTTTAACTCGAAATGTTCTAAAAATGTTGAGTATTTTTGATAATGTAATAAAAACCAAAGCCAACTTCGAAACGTTTATTCTGAAGGAATTTAAAAATCTTCAAAAAGCCAACATCCAGCTACAGTTCTATCCTTGCCTCCTCGCCCATTCGACCGTCGCCTTCGCCCCTCATCAATCGTCGGTGCTCGGTGATAAGGGTGACTCTTGCGGTCTAGCCAGATGTCGATCACAAATGTTGCGTTCTTTTCCCAAAAGTTAACTTTTTCAATAAAAGATCTAACATTTTTTAAAAAAGTCCAAATCAATACAACAAAGTCAAAATTTCCAGACAAAATCCTAATTTTAAAATAAGTCGGAACTTTCAAAAAAGTCAACCCTTTGAAATGATTAGATTAAAATTTTCAAAAAAAAAAATCGAAATATTTGAAGGTAGAAATGTTGAATAAGTCAAGGTTATTAAAATAGTCCAAATTTCGAAAATTATGCTAAAATTTCGAGAAAAAGTCGTAATTTTTGGAGTCAATATTTCAAAAGGGATCGAAATTTTTAAAGAAACTTGGAGTAAAGCCGACATTTTTTAAGAAACAGGTAAAAAGTCTCAGAAAGGCTAAAATTGATGTTTGACTTTTTTCAAATCATATTGCCCTCGGGTCCGGAAATTCTTCTGGCGGGCCTGAGTCGTAATCCTCAACATGTAAAGTAGGAAAGTAGCACAGTAGCACTGATAGTGAGTTATCTTGAATTCTACTCTAGTAAACTTCCAAAAAGTTAAATAAACTTTGTAACACCGCAGTCGTGATGCTGTGACACACAAAGATGCCGCGCATCGCTGTTGAAAAGCACTGGTTTAAACAAACGCAGTTGCAATAAATGCAGAAATGTAAACAATGAACATTTTTGCTCTAGCTACGACTTTCACTGGCGATACCTTGTTTATTGTTAAGGTGATTCTTATAATAATGACATCTATGCTTGTCTTATTCCTCTCGTCTTCTTGTCAAGCACCAGAGTTTGTTTCGCCAGCGTTTCTTGCGAGTCAGACCACAAACTGGCCAATAATTTCTGATTTCATTTTTGATTGTAGGTGGTAAAGTCAAAAACGAGTGGAGAAAACTAAGAGAGCGCCACAGGGAAGCCCTAAGGCGACGAGATATCAAAATTGGATACACGCCCAACCCTTCCAGGCCTTGGTTTTATCAGCATCAGATGGAATTCTTGGTGCAACATATGAAACATAAACCAGGTTCAAAAACCAAGATGGAACAACTTTTAAAAAGAGACACTGACGATGAAGAGGATGACATACATATTGACGATGGTACAGGAGGGGACGCCAACAGTTGTAGTGAACCATTCACTAGAAATGATCCAGCAACGAGCGACTATATGACAGATACTTGTGTAAAGAAGTCGATAGCTACAAGAAGCGAATTGCCGTTAACGTTTGAAAACTATAGAAATTGCGACGATTTAAACTCACAGTATGATAGTGGGGGATTGAGTACACAAAAAAGTGACTCTTTGTATCAATTTTTTATAGCGATGTATAGTATCACAAAGGAACTACCCCATGTGTACCAGCGGCGAATTCGTAATAAGCTTTATGAGTTTGTTTCACAGGCAGAGGAGCAGTATGAGTTTGACAGATGCATGTCGCCTCCCACTCTTACTAATCTGAAAGAGTCTCTTTCTACTTTCTCTAATCTGAAAGAGTCACCACAAACGACCCCACTTCCTTTTATCAGAAATCTGAAAGAGTCACCGCAGCACTATCCAGAATTTTTAAAAATAGTCCAAGCGAACAATGTCTCCGATGATTCTGCCATGTCGTCGACTTCATATCACTCTGTAGACTGATGTATGATTGTAAAAGTGTAAATAATTTGCAAGATTATCATTAATTCATTTACGAATCTAAAGACTTGAAGGAAATAAATTTTATAAAGAAGTAATAGCTGTTGCTTTGCTATTTTGAACGTACTCTATAAACGCCATCTATGTATAGAACACCACTGCAGCCCTAAGATCTTTTGATTTCGGTGACTGTCCCTAGCCATGTTTGTCTGTTTACAGATTTTCTTTCGAGTTCCTTGTCGTATGAAGATGAAATTTCAAGTTTAAAATCCTTATGGACCTATTTTAAGATAAAGCCCATGAGTTTTAAAAATTGAAAATATTGACAATGTCAAAAATGGAGAATAGTAAAACTTCCTTTTATATGAAATGATATATTTCTTGAAACCTCCAGAACTAGGAGACTTTAATATTTACAAACTATGTATTAAAAATTGTGGCAGAAAGTCAAACAATTCTACTTGGGTATTCCTGCAACTATGCCACTTTCTATGCCACACTCATTTTTCCCACGAAGAATTTTGAAGTATCCATTTTTCCCCCAGTCGAAGTTCCAAGAGTTTGCTACCAACCAATAAGGCTCGTCGCCCTCAACTCCCCATCCTAAAATTTTAATTGCATGTCCCGCAAGTCCATTGCCTTTAATATGTCGATATACACCTAATTACAAACAACAAACTGTATATAATTTCTTTTTATCGGTATCTACACATACTTACCATGTTTATAATGAAGAAAGTCCTCGTATACACCAAAACTTGCTTCTACGGGACCGTTGGTCATAATTTCCATCTGAATTTGCTCTTGGCTACTTCCCACAGTATAAGCTTTTAGACCAAAATTACGATCATTGTCATAAGGAACCGCGTATCCTTTTTGACATTCGTGAACGCATTTCGGGGTTTGTTCATATTCTTTTTTACAGTGTGGTCTGGGGCCATTCATATAGTGTTCGCAAGGCGCTATTTCATAAGGTCGGCAACCCTAAAGACAATAATAAATTAATAAACAAGAAGAGTAATACTACACCAATATAAAGATTAGCAATAATTAATAAATAGTGTATTGGAATAGGCTCTAACTGGAATCTGACAACGCCCCGGGCATTTACAGACGGGGGTACCCCCAGAAAATTACCAAGGGGACTACTGCGGATTCCCAACTTGAAATAGTGGAAACCTATAATTTTTTCCTTGAAACTAGATTTCAAAATTTTGAGAAAAGCATTGGAGATTTCGAAAAGAAATTGTATTTTACATATAAAAAAAACGTTTACCCTTGAAAATTCAATGTGTATCGTTTCGGTAACGAATTGTTTTTCCTTTAAAAAAAGTAGACCAGTTTCTTAATTAAATTATAATTTTTCAGCAACGTAGAAGGGGTACAAGGAGACTCTCTTATGAGCTGCCACGCGTCCCAAAACGAACAAAAAGGTTATCTTTAAATAAATTTATGTTGCTTAGATGTTACTAACCTGATTTGACCCATAAGGTCCACCTGACACGATTCCTTTTTCGACCCAATATTGCCATGCATCGTGCATTCCACCACCAAAGCAGCCTCCACCACAACTTTTACAACAAGAAATCAAATCGTCAGCTGATAACCTGGAATTCACCGTGCCGTTGGAATGGATACAAATTCTGTCGGACATGGCTTCCGCGGCACCAAACGCCTGAAAATTTTGCAATTCTTTAGTACGTAACAAGTTTAGAGGGTTAAGATTTGACAAAATGAGTTTGTGGTTCCCAAATACTGAATCTGATAATGTTGTGTGCATTAGATTAAAGTTTTTGGGCTCCTCCAGAGTGACCCTTTCGGCTAAACGTCAGTGGTCGACTCTCGGTAGAGCTACCGATAGTCCACTACATACGTTTGGGGTAGCCTAGGTTTGCAAAATGGGACAGAAAACATAAAAAATAATTGAAATACAAATCTTGTGCCCTGAAATCAAGAAAGATTTAAAAACACAACAAAGGTTGCTCTAACGCGTTTCGATAGCGATGGTTCTTGGTTTCAGGGGAGAAGATTTCTATTTCAATTTCTAAACCTTTACTTGCTAAATTACCCTTATTAACTTACCCAACAAGATCCGCACGACCCTTGGTCCCTTATCTCTTTTATAGTTGGGCAATTGGGCCACTTTTCTCGTGCATCAAAACTAGTTGGAATTTCGATGCCTTCGAGATTGTGCTCTAGCGTTGGTAAATTGTGGTTCAAGGGCAAAACTCCCATGAGATTTCGAATGTAGCTCATGGGGATGTCAGGGTGAAAATTTCTGCCTGCTATCCATGAGGATTGGGCGTCATTTATCGATTGTATGAATTCGTCACTGAGAGGGTGAGGTGTCTGAAGACACAAGACAGTCCCTGCTGCAGCTAGTAAGACCACCAGATGTTCCATATTTCATGAAACCGTAATAATTGATTGAGAACTTGACTGTAATTACAAAATTTGGTGGAAAAATAGAAATTAGCTTGGTTAGAATTTTTTTCTAAAGTACCACTATTATAAAAAAAATTGAAATTGCTCCTACTGATAAAAAAAATTAATAAAATGTACGCAATTGTATTATATGAAAAAGTTTGATAATAGCTTAAATGTTGACAGTAATACTAGATAACATGGGCTTTAATTTTACGAAAATACTAAAAAAAATACTGCAAAACAAACTGTTGTATCTCTTCTTTTCTATTAAAATACTTACCTCTTTTTCTGGCACATAATAACTTCATTATTTATGCACTCCTATAAATACTACTTTTGGATGCACGTAAAAATCGTAATATGTTTATTTAGTGCTATAAAATTTATTATTGGGTATCGTTTTTTTAATACTGATAACCACCCTTTCTTGATCAACCAGTAGAGAATAGATTTAAATAAATAATCCTGCGAATCCTCCGTAAACGATTTCCTTTCCAAGGTTTCAAGATCACATTTTGAATGAGAGCTTGATATTGTTAGGCTTTATCGCTTCGATAATCAAACAATGTGTGAAACTCTACTTAATTTAAAAATTTCGCCTTTTTTGAATATTTGGATATTTCAAAATTTTTCGCGATGTTGATCTTTTCTAAAAATTTTAACATTTTTCTCGAAATATCAAAAATTTAGATATTTTTAAAATTTCAATTTTTGTATAATAATTTCGCCTTTTTTTGAAAAGAATCAAATTTTTAAAATTTTCGAAATTTCAAAAATAATGTTGATTCATTTTTCGAAGTTTCTTTTCTTTAATAAAATTTTAGAACATTGAAATATTGTATTTAGAGAAAAAGTTTCGCAAGGCGACTAGAAAATGAATATGAGGGCAACAGACGACGTCTGAGGTGCAATGGGAGTTTAGTAGTTTCCGGTTGCCGCTGCTTACCTTTCCTTAGGTTGGAAAACTACCACTTCTTATGGGGGGATGACTGTTAAGTAATTGAAATTTCCAACTTCGTGGAATGCTTTAATATTCATAAATATTAAACTTTATTAACTTTCTCAATTTTGTTTGGTGGAAAGGACTGGTCCTTGGTTATCTTCAAAAAGTGAAATACAGAACTTGTCCCCTGAAACCAAGAAAGATTAGAAAATATCTTTGTTGTTTTTTTAATCTTTTCTTAGTTTCAGGGGACAAGTTCTGTATTTCAACTTTGTTAATTTTTAATATTTGTTACTTTTTAATTGATAAAAAGTTTAATAGTTATGCACGTTAAGTAATTATTCAGAAATTGAATCCTGAAAGATTCGCTACTTGAGATTACAGTCTTTCACGTCCAGCAAAGCTTCAAAACAATCCATGAGTACTAACTAATCCAACTCTCTCGATATCTCTCGCATATATTGTTAATACAGGTCCACAAAAAAAAGTGGTGTGTGCTGGAGGCCGGACTAGGATTTTCTGTGGTATTTTTTCCCAAAAAACCATGACACAATGTTGAAAAAGATCGACATTTTGAAAAGAGTTTAAATTTTGGAAATAAATCAAAAACTATAAAATGCAACGAAATTTTTGCGAAATAATTCAAAATTTCGTCGATAAAAAAAATCGATATTTGCAGGTAAAGGCAAAATTTTAAAGAAAGTGGAAAGTTTTAAAATCCAAAATACTGAAAAATTATAAAATTTCGAAAAATTTCAACATTTTTTGAGAAAATTAGGATTTTAAAAAATCAAACTTTTGAAGAATTATGTTAACATTTTGAGAAAATACTGTAAAAAGTCGATCTCTCCAAAAAATTCAAGAATTTTGATAAAATGAAAACATTTTCATAAAGACCTTTATAAAGGTAAATATTTTGAAAAATAAAGTTGAAATTTGAAAAAAATTGTCAGAATTTTCAAAACATATGAAAACATTGAAAATATTTATAATCACAAAATGTCTATAACACAAAATATAGACTGGTATCGGCCTGCCTTCACCTCATGAATATGATAAGGCCAAGAAAGGCCGAAACCGTTCTATGATTGTGGTTGTAAATGTCTTCAACTTTTAGCACGTTCGTACTTTTTTACTACAGAACATTAATTTTAATTATCTTTGTGCCAAAGTGTAGAAACATTAATTTGATAAGTTCTTTTTTTTTAAACGAATAGTTTACGATCACGTTTTGCAAATAATTATAATCGTGATGAATGATTTTGTAATAAATAAAAACTCACAAAAATAACTTCACGATGGACCAGTGGTGGTTCATATTAAAACTAGCATAAAAATATTGACATTTGGTGGAAAATTAAATTTAATAATGAAAAAATGTATTTTTTTAGTCCAATTATCAATATTTTTTTAGTACTTTATGGGATAATTTGAAACAAAGCTGACGATGCAATGATAATAAAGGTCCATTTCATGCAAATGGTTGTTTCAACAAACCACAAATCTGTCAGTTCTGGAAGCTGCTTATTAAAAACTTTTTAATTATAAAAGTCGGTCACCAATATGATCAGACATGTAGTTCTTAGTTTGTTGTTGTGATTCACTCCCTGACAAACATTTGTGTCTTCAGCTGTTAGCGTTACTCTTTGCGAGTGGTTTAAACTTAAAAAAAAAGGTTATGCATGGATTAGTTACACGATTATATCCGAAATATTGGTCAATAAGAATGACAAATTTGAATGAAAATAGTTAAATCATGACGTCGAATATTCAGTTCATGCTCGTATTGGTTTCAGGGGACAAGATTTGTATTTCAATTTTTGAAGATAATCAAGGACGAGTCCGTTTTACCAAAATTAAGATTTTACGTTTTTTTCATGTCTCTCCCAACCCTAGCTGTTGGAATTCAAATAAAATAATTCTAGAACTAATACACTGCAACGCATTGTATATTGATGGGATAGAATTTAGAATAAAATTGTAGAATTTAGTACATAAGAAAAGATTCTAGAATGATTTGTTGATAAGGGGAAAGCGACCGCGATAACGAAGCAAATGGCAGATAAGCGTTCCCGAAATTTCGGCAAACGATAAGCCTTATCTGCCGAAAAGTTCTAGAAGCCGGGAGCCAAAACTATATAAGGCCGTCAGCCGTCCCTCTAGTCAGTCAGTTAGTGTTAGTGTAATTAGTGAGTTAGTAGAAGTCAATAATAAGTAAGTTTATTGTTTAATTGTGGTGATCCAAGTTTAGTTTGGGAATAAAGTAGTTATTATTTTCAATTCACGTGTTAATTAATTCGAACCATGATAAAGCCCGTAACATCTAGTGTCAGAAGCGGAATTTTTATTGCGCTTTATTACAGAGAAATTCACCAAGTGTTCCCGCAGTTGACTTTATCTCGGACGTTCTAAACTGTTAAGTAGTTATACGGGAGCCGTCAAGAAAAATCTTGAACATTCTAGTTCGTTTTATGGAAACGAGATTAAAATCGGCCAAAATGGAACAACAAATGCAAGCGTTATTCGCAATGTTTAAAGAACACGATGAAGAACGAAAACGACAAGATGAAGAACGAAGACGACAAGAAAAAGAACAAGATGAAGAACGAAGACGACAAGATGAAGAACGAAGACGACAAGAAGAAGAACAAGAGGAAGAACGAAAACGACAAGAAGAACAGAAAAGGAATGCAGGAAAACAAGAATTGCATAGTCTATTAGTAAACATAACCGAAAAAGTGAGAGTAAACGTTGGAAAAATGAAAGAAGAAGTGAAAGAACAAATTACCGAAATGAGAGAAGAAATGAAAGAAAAAGTGAAAGAACAAATTATCGGAATGAGAGAAGAAATGAAGGAAGAAGTGAAAGAACAAATTACAGGAATGAAAGAACAAATTAGAGGATAAATGCAAGAAGCAATTAACGAAGTCAAAGAAGAATTCAACAGCAAGCTTCTTGATTTGGAAAATGCAACACAGAGGGATATCAGCAACATCAAAAATGACGTGAAGAAGTTGCTAAGTGGACAAAGCACACAACATGAATTCGAAAGTGTACCTACTATTTCTTCTCAAAAGGTAAAACCTCCGACCTATGATGGAAAAACATCCTTCCAGACCTACAGAAAACAGTTCGAAGTTGCTGCTAAGGCCAATCGGTGGACGGAAGAAGCAAAGGCGACCTCATTGGTGGTAAACCTGCGCGGAGATGCTCTGGAATTACTCCGAACTCTATCTGATCACGAACAAGCCAACTATGAAGATCTAGTTAGGGATTTAGGGCTGAGATTCGGAGACCACCATTTGCAGCAAGTTGTTCAGTCACAGCTGCTAATGAGAAGGCAGAAAAGTGGCAGCACCCTGCAGGAATTCGAGGCTGACGTAAGAAGACTGGCGTACATCGCCTATCCAACAGCACCAACCGACTTTCTGAAACTCCACGCAGTTAGAATCTTCATAGAAGGAATAAAAGACCCGGAAGTTCAGAGAGTGATACGCCTGTCAAACGTCCGAACATCAAGGAAGGCACTGATTAGAGCTTTGGAGGTTGAAGCCGCTTACAAGGTTTCAAAGCCAGGGGCGTCACGCAGAATTAGGAAGGCCGACATCGAAGAGGCCGCGAATGACCCCGATCTCGCAAACATTATAAGCGCAAACACGAAGAAAATCAAGGGAATGAACGCAAACATAGGCGCTAGCATAAAGAAAATGGACGCGAGCATCCAAGAACTGGTAGGAACCCTTAAAGGCAAATCTAACAGAAGCACATGTTACAACTGTGGCAAACCGAGGCACTTCAAGAAGGATTGCAGGTCAGCCCCAAGAAGTCGACAAGCCCCACAGCAGAAAATTAAAATGAGCCAGTGGGAAGGGTCACTCACTGGCTGGTGTCGAGCAACGAAGCAACGAGGCCCCAAAACTTTTTCCATCAAGCAAATAAAAAGGACCATGGAAAGTTTGGTAGTGGCAGCCAGCGTAGACGGAAGGAATGTACAGGCAACAGGGGACACAGGCGCCATGGTTACTTTGGCACGAAGGAACATCCTACCGTCGCAAGCGAAAGTACTGTCGCAAAGAGTGGTCCTCAGAACGGTTACGGGAGATACTGCGCCAATTATAGAAGACTGGTCATGATTGGTCTGGGAAAACTGCGGATTTTACATCGGGTGTTGGTGGCAGATATCGAAGACGAGCTGATTCTGGGGATGGACGTAATCAGGCAACACGGCTTTACTTTCGACCCAGCGCTGAACATTTTAAAGATTGGAAATGAAGAGCTTATCCTGACTACACCAAAGGACACTCCAAAGGAGGTAAGACTGTTTGCCTGCGAAACAGCTGTAGTACAGGGAAGCAGCGAGAAGACGGTTATGGCTGTGATGGAAGGAGATTTGGGCTGCTGCGTTGGATTAGTGGAACCGACTTATAACATTTCCAAGAATTTACTAGTGGTGAGATTCGTGGTTCGAACATCTTAGAAGGTATCTGTGCCAATGTGTTTCCAACAACACGCTCAATCAAGAAGGGTAGTACTCTGGCAGTCTATACCCCGGTGGCCTTAATAGGTTTCTTGGGAGACAATTGTGCCCCAGTGCAGGAAGTGAAGACTGGGCAAGTCAAGTTGGAAGTGGACTTCAAACACTTGTCCAAGGAAGAAGTAGTTCTGGCTAGATCATTTCTCAAGAAAAACCACGGCGTTTTTACCGATGGAGACCAAAATCTTGGAAGGATGGACGTAGTTCGACACAAAATCAACACCAGCGATGCAACACCTATTCGTCAACCACCTAGAAGATTACTAGTGGCCAAGCAAGAGGAAGTCGTGGGACTGGTTAAGAAGATGATGAAGGATGAAGTCATCGAGGAGTCCATTAGTCCATGGTCTTCCCCTGTAGTCTTGGTTACAAAAAAGGACCGGTCAACAAGATTCTGTGTTGACTATCGGAAATTAAACGACGTCTCTAAAAAGGATAGCTACCCCTTGCCAAGGATTGATGACACCTTAACAACCTTGTCTGGGTCCACCTGGTTCTCAACTTTGGACTTAAAAAGTAGATATTGGCAAGTGAAAATAGACCCCAACGACAAATAAAAGACGGACTTTGCATCTGGGAGTTGATTATATCAGTTCGCGGTTATGCCTTTTGGCCTGTGCAATGCACCGGCTATTTTCGGACGTCTAATGAAACTGGTATTTCGAGGACTCACTTGGAAAACCTGCTTGGTTTACTTAGATGACGTCATGGTGATCGGCAAGAGCTTTAAAGAACATCTGAAAAATCTTCAAGAGGTCTTTGACAGATTAAAACAAGCTAACCTACAGCTGAATTCGAAGAAGTGTTCTTTGTTCCAAAGGAAAGTAGAATTCTTGGGCCACACTGTATCAACCGCGGGAGCAGAAACGAATATCAGCAAGACTCAGGCAATCCGTGACTCGCCAAGACCCAAAGATAAACATGAATTGGGGTTATGCACCTATTACAGAAGATTTGTAAAAGGTTTTGCCAACATCGCTACATTGACTAACGGAAGGAAGAAGGCCGTACATCTGGACTCCTGATTGTGGTACTGCTTTCCGAAAACTGAATTCCGCCTTGTGCACTAGCCCTATCTTGGCTTCAGCAGAATGGAAAGTTCATGTTAGACACTGATGCCAGCAACGTCGGCAATGGGGCTGTGCGGTCCCAAGTTTTGAGTATAAAGTCGAAATTTCTCTCAAAATTTCGACTTTATACTCAAAATTTCGACCTTTTTTTATCGAAATTTCGACTTTTTTCGCAAATTTCGACTTTTTTTCTCGAAATTTCGTCTTTTTGCTCGAAATATTTCGAAATTTCTACTTTTTCTCGAAATTTCGACGTTCTTCTCAAATTTCGAATTTTTGCCTGAAATATTTCGAAATTTCGACGTTATTTTCAAATTTCGACTTTTTCGTCGAAATGTCGGCCTTAATCTGAAAAGTTCGACTTATTTCTCGAAATTTCGTTTTTTTTCTCAATTTTAGACTTTTTTCTCAAATAAATATCGACTTTTTTCTCGAAATTTTAACCTTAATATCGAAATTTCGACATTTTTCTCGAAATTTAGGCTTTAAACTCAAAATGTCACTATTTTTCTAGAAATTTCGACTTTTTTCTCAAATTTCGACTTTTTTCTCGGAATTTCGACTTCGTTTTTCTCAAACTTCGACTTTTTTTCTAGAAAGTTCAACTTTTTCTCGAGATTTCGACTGTTTTCTCGAAATTTCAACCTTAATCTGAAAAGTTCGACTTTTTTCTTGAAATTTCGTTTTTTTTTCCTCAAGGTTCGACTTTTTTTTCAAATATCGATTTTTTTCTCAAAATTTCGACTTTATATTCAAAATTTTGACCTTTTTTTATCGAAATTTCGACCTTTCTTTATCGAAATTTCGATATTTTTCGAAAATTTCGACTTTTTTTCTCGAAATTTCGTCTTTTTGCTCAAAATATTTCGAAATTTCTACTTTTTCTCGAAATTTCGACGTTATTCTCAAATTTCGAATTTTTGCTCGAAATGTTTCGAAATTTCGACTTTTTCTCGAAATTTCGACGTTATTTTCAAATTCCGACTTTTTTCTTGAAATTTCGGCCTTAATCTGAAAAGTTCGACTTTTTTCTCGAAATTTCGTTTTTTTTTTTCTCAATTTTAGACTTTTCTCTCAAATATCGACTTTTTTCTCGAAATTTTAACCTTAATATCGAAATTTCGACATTTTTCTCGAAATTTCGGCTTTAAACTCAAAATGTCGACTATTTTTTTTAGAAATTTCGACCTTTTTCTTAAATTTCGACTTTTTTCTCGGAATTTTGATCTTAATCACGTTTCGATTTTTTCTCGAATTTTCAATTTTCATCTCGAAATTTCTAAAAACAAGATCAAAATTTGCTAACTAAAAATAGCAATTATTGAACGCACCCTACTACAAACTGTCAAGATTGTTGGGAAAGAGGAGTGGTGGGACGCAACTGTCATCTTCCTAATTTGATCAGAGTGTAGAAATTTTGACTTATTCTCGAAATTTCGAAAAAAAATTCGATATTAAAGTCGAAATTTCGACATTAGTCTCGGAATTTTAAGAAGAAAGTAGAAATGTCTAAACATTTTTGGGAAAAAAGTCAAAATTTCGAGTGTTAAGTCGAAATTTCGAGTTTAAAGCCGAAATTTCGAGTTTAAAGCCGAAATTTCGAGAAAAAAAATCGATATTTAAAAAAAAAACCGAATTTCTGACAAAAAAGTCGAAATCCCTAAACATTTTTTTATAATCAGTATCCTTTTTACGCTTTTGTAAAATGTCGAAATTTTTAGATATAATTTTTTTTAAACAATGCCTTCCTATGCTTTTGTAAAATGTTGACTTTAAACTAAAAATTTCGACTTTTTTCTCGAAAATTCTACTCCATGCATACATATGTCAAGAAAGTCGAAATTTGGGGTAGTAAAAAATTGAAATTACTGAAGGTACCCTGCTGCTAAGTGTCAATATTAAATTGTAAAAGGGTTGGTGCATGTATTGGAAAGCCTTGAGCTCATTGCCAATTTTTAATAAAATGTCTACATGGCTATTTTGCTTATCATAAGCTCAATAGTTGGCAATTTCGAAAATTATTTACATGCTTAAATATACAATCAGCCGTTTTTCTACTGATATTTCAATTCGTATCATCGTAAATTTTTTGGGGAATATTCATTTCGGGGAGGGTCCGGACCCCTTGGACCCCCCCCTGGCTACGTGCCTGCTAATAATGATAAAATTTTTATGTACCAGTTAAATATATTACGATTTTTGTGTTCATCGTTTATAGTATTTATAGAAGTGCAAATGCAATAAATGTATTATTTATCAGGTAAAAAGTTACACATTTTAATAGGAAAGCAAGTTTTTTTTTGGTAATAGTTTACTTGGTAACAGTTTATTTTATTGGTAAAATTTTATTAGAGTCATTCATAGTTTATTGGCTTTGTCTTTGCCAGTTGCTTCTTCCACATATCTAGTGTTAGATTCGTGTTCCTCCTCCATAATTTAAACACCAATAACGGTAGCGAGTAGCGACACACAAATTATAACGATAATAAAAGGTAACACAAACTTCAAAATATTAATTGAACGAATGTTAAGACAGGTAACGATTTATCGATTAATTGAACAGGAATATCGAATTAACAATCCACTTCCGCCAGGCCCGAGTGACGCTGGGAGAGTATTCCCGCAGCCGGGACAAGCTGAGATTGGAATTCTTTCCTGGTGATTGGCGCCACGAAATATAAACAATGCGGGCCAACTCTGGTTGCTTACACTAGATTTAAGTTACCTTGGCAATTTATTATATTGTTTAAATTGTAAGACAATGTTTTTCAGTGTTGAGTCACAAGCAGCGATTGAGAAATTAAAATTCAATGTAATAGCTACTTTAGGCAATCATAAGAGATTGCCAATCCTTAACAGAAAGTAAATAAAGCATGGAAGAAGCAACTGGCGGAAAAAAAACCAATAAACAACGAATGACATGAACACAACTTCCCAAAAAAGATACAGAGAATATCTAGTTTATTAGTGTTTTTTATAAAATTAAAATTTATGGTTTTGAACATTATTGTTAACGAACGGATGATTTTTCATTCTCTTTTAAATATCAATTTCAAGTGGAAGCTTTCGAAAAAACTAGTCTGTATTTCTATTATCAATTCTTCATCATTTTTCAGGTTTAGTTAGGTATGAAAGTTTTCATAATATTGCTGATCGCAGCAGCGGCAGTTTTGGGGTTTCATATACCTCATCCCCTCAGTGACGAATCCATACCATTGATAAACGAAAGCCAATCTAGCTGGACAGCCGGAAGAAACTTTCACCCTGACATTCCCATGAGCCACATTGAAAAATTGATGGGCGTAGTGCCTTCAAATAAGCAAAATGATAGTCGCAATCCCTTGCCGATATTGGTGCACAATTTGGAAGGAGTCGAAATTCCAACTCATTTTGATTCACGAGAAAAATGGCCCCATTGTCCTACTATAAGGGAGATAAGAGACCAGGCTTCGTGTGGATCATGTTGGGTAAGTTGACTATAATCGATAATTGTGTAAAGTTAACAAGTTGCCAAAATATTTTCGCAGCAAACAAATATTGAATTCTGCATGTCTCAATTCTTCTGGAGCTAGAATTTCAGTTCATGACTGTCGCATCTAATCCATAGGTGCTTCCGTTCTAGACTAACGGATAATATGGAATGTGTGCTTTTTAACATTCCTGATCCATGTCAGTAATAAAAGTGTCAACATATAAATCATTTCATTATTACAACCACTTCCTTTCCACTGCAATAATTAGGAACCACTGATACTTCTGGAATAAAACCCCCAATTTATAGAATTTGTGCTTTACCAACGTTCTTTCAGGCGTTTGGTGCCGTGGAAGCGATGTCCGACAGAGTATGTATCCATTCCAACGGTAGAAAAAATTTCAGATTTTCAGCTCTGGATTTGCTTACATGTTGCAAGACTTGCATGATTATGATGGCTGCCATGGTGGCGGATCGCAGCAAGCATGGAAATATTGGGTCGACATAGGAATCGTATCCGGCGGACCTTATGGATCAAATGAGGTAAGTAACATCTAAGTAATGTTTGGCAGATGTGTGGTCACGACGTATCGATAACGATTGTTTTTTTTTAAGTTTAATCCACTCGCAAAGGGTAACCCCATTATGCTTTCAAAGCACTGCGAGTAGGATGCGGAAACAAGGATAGATGGCGATGAACCGCCTTCTTAAACAAGGATAGGTTGTAGTTTTTGGGAAAAATTCCTTTCGGTAACAAGTTCCATAACTTGGAAGTTCTATAGAAAAACGAGTCTCCGTAGACAGAAGTCCTCACTGTGTCAAGCTGGACAGCACAGGAATTTGCTGTCTCCGACTGGCTAATACGCCTTAAGAATCTTGCCCTTGGGGGGATCAATCCTATTAGTTCCTGCGAGCATCTTTTTGCTGTATCAGTGGTTTTGACCATTGAAAATTATCCATAGTAATGTTAGATAGCGTTAATAATTTTTTATAAACGGTTAAGTCTACACAACAAGTATTACTCGGAAGATGATAGCTTGGCTATCGAAACGCGTTAGAGCAACCTTTGTTGTATTTTTTAATCTTTCTTGGCTTCAGGGGACAAGTTTTGTATATCAATTATTAAAACCTAGATAATTGAAACCTAGAGCAGCTATTTTTTCTCGCTTAATAAAATATTCCAGTTATCCAATTTCCCAGGATATTCAGCTTAATTCAAATAATTGTCTCATTCATGATTTGGTTTCTACCTTGACTTAAAATTCCGAATTTAATCGTCAGACCACTTTTTTAAGGAATTCTCAGATTTCCAGTTTAAACTTGCACTTTTCTCGACATTTTATGTTAAAGCTCAATTTTTAAAAATTAATTTGAATTTTTATCCACTGTCATAGTGAATTTGACTCGAGAAACTTTTTATAAATCTTTAGTTTTTGCTCAAATTCGATTTTTTTGCAAAATATACAAATCTAAGTTTTCATATTTTTCCGAATTATTCCATTATTCAAGACTTACTTGATAGTTCTTGAAATATCGTAATTTTGACAAATTTTTTATTATGAATTTAGTTTTGATAGATTCGAATTTTAGACCGTTTCTAGAATTATTTCCCTGTAATTTTAGACATTTTCCCTTTAGATTCGAAATTCAGACTTTTTCCGAAACATGTACCGGGTGGCCAACTAAGGAAGGACGCCGGCTATATCTCAGCGACGAATCAGCCCACAATTTTGAGAAAAACATTTCAATAAGAAAAGTGGCCCTGAAAAATAGCTATAAAATATTTTTGAGGTTCTAAAATGACCGCTAGGTGGCGTAATACGTGGAGCTAAATAGAAAATTAGGATTTTCTCGAAATTTTGCTTAATTAAGGTATATCGAAAATTCATGCATTGTAATCCTAGAGTGGTTTCAATATATTTTTGTTCTATACTCTTTCTTCTATTTCTAAAAATAAAGTGGTAGGGAAACTTTAAAAAAAAAAAATTTAAATACCATTTACTTCAGTTAGCCTAAATCAAATTTCACAAATGTAATCTCTGTAGAAAGAGGGTTATTTAGTCTATCGCAAGCACTTTCATGTGTTTTTATTTTAAAATTATTGTCGTTGCTACATCACGTTATATAAAATGGTAACAAATTTTGCCCTTTTTCTAAAAAAAAAAAATGATATGTCAATTTTGATATCCTAAAATAGAGAATTAAAAGCTCTACATATCAGTGAAAAGCGCAACTAGATACCTTTTGTCTAACAGGAGATATTGGTAAATAAAATTTCAGTAACGTAAAAGCTTGATGACGTTGGTTACCATTTGGACAGTAGCGGTTTGCGTATAGGCACTGTGGAACTGCAGCACCCCCAATTTCTCTTACGAGTTTTTTCTCAATATTTTCCGAATACTTTTCCTTAAACCATTTTTTGTAGAGATTTTAAATTTTCTCTGATTTCTTTTTATAGAAATGTCAAGTTTCTTTTACGAAGATACGGGACTTTAAAATCTATTTTAATATTATTTCTAATTTTTGTAAACATTTTGAGAAAATATTTAAAATTTCAAAATAACATCTAAATCAAACTCTTCTTGCATTCTAATATTTCTCTAAAAAAAATTAATAGCGAATATTCGAGTTTTTACCTGAAATCTCAATTTCAACTTTTTTGTATAAACATTTTGAGTCGCTTCTAGTTATTTCGATTTATTTAAGAAAATTTTAATTTTTTTTGCTCTGAATTTTCCATTTTTCCCAGATATTTCATAAAAAGAAATTTGTTATAAATTCCTATTTTTTATAAAAATTTTGTCGTTAAAATTTTATCTGGAAATTTCAACCCCTCGAGATTTTTTATGTTCCTCTAATTTGCTTTAAAACTGTACAAATTTTTTCACTAGACTTTGATATTTCATAGTTCATTTTATTTTTCTAATTTTAATAAAAGTGTTTAGCAAAAAGCCCTGAATTTCTATAAAAATGTCAACATTTTGGAAAAGACAAGAAATTTTAAGAAAAAATTCCTCCTTTCGCATTTCGAAATTTTTCTAAAATGAAATAACAACCGAGTGTTGGATTATTTTCGTAAAATTTCAATTTCAACCCTTTTATAAAGATATTTCAAATTTTTTCTTAAATTTCAATTTTCTCTAAGAAATTTTGATTTTTTTCCCATAAAATTTGTAAACATTTTATACAAAAGATTTTTTTTTTAATTCCAACTTTTGCTCGTAATTTTGTCTTTAAAATATTTTTTCTTGTAAAAAATTTGATTTCTCCAATCTGTTTTAGAAATGTTGAAGTTTTTCACGAAATTTTATATTTTATTTATTTATTTTATTTTGTAATTTTGATAAGAAACTGAAAATTATTAAGTGCTAGCGGGCCCTGGTTAACTTCGTACCACCTCAAAATTAATAAATATTGTGTTAACTCATTAGCTGAATGAAATTTTACATTAAAATATTTAATAGGGTCGCCCGTTTCCAGATGAATTCTACGTGAAAAACCGCTAAAAACGAACCATAATCAAAACAGATACAGTGCCATCTGCTGAAAACTGATTACAACACATTTATGGTTAGTGTAGGTTGAAGTACATTTCTGTCATTTTCCTGTTATGATTTAGAGATGGCGTTGTACACGGATTCCTCATAAAACATGTGAATTTTTTCAATATTTTAGTCTTTATTCTGGTATTTGAAGTTGAATTCAACAAAGCAAAGAACATAAAAATGCGTTCAACCGTTCTGGAGTTATAAATGTTGTAACTAACACGACTTTGTTTCATTTATATGTATAGATAAATTTAAAGGAAATAGACTCCAAATTTGCATAAAAATAAGAACTTTAAGAAAAATATTGAAACATCAATAAAAAATGAACCTTGTACATTTTTTGCAATTTGATGTTCTCTAAAAAATTACAACTACTGTAGGACCAAAGAAAATTCTGAATCAAAATTTCCAGTTTTTCTACAAATGTTAAATTTATTCTTAAAATTGTAAAGTTCAAATTTAAAGATTAAGAGCAAATTTTGAAGGAAAAGCAGACAATATTTCTAGGAAAAATTGAAATTTCCTATTTGTATACAAAATTTTTAAAATAAAGAACAATTTAAGAACCAAAGAAAAAAAACAATTTTTAAAAATAAATTAATTGTCAAACATATTCTTAAAATTTCGACTTTTAGAGTGAGAATTATTGAAATTTTCGAGAAAAAGACTCAACATTTCTAGAAAAGTCTCAAAATTTAGAAAATAAAAACAATAAAAATATTGCAAAAATTTAATCACCAATTTATTGCTTGAAGTCAATATTTTGAGATTAAAATTTAAATTTTGATAATTTATTTGTAGATAAACTGCAAGTTTTTTTTCGAAATTTGTTTTAAAGCTTCGCACAGTTTTAAAAATGGAAATTTTTGTTGCTAGGAGTAATATTTATTTTAATATAATAATTAATAAATAATAAATATAATAATAATAGGAAAAAATTTAAATTTAAAAAGAAAAAATCACCAGATATAAAAAATAAAGCCAAAGTTATCAAAAAAGTCAAAATTTGGAAAAAATTTTCATAGAAAATCAAATTTCCAAAAGAAAATAACGATTTTGAAAAATTTAATATTTTAGAAAAAAGATAGTTGACATTTTCAGTAATTTTGCGAATGAAAAAAGGCAAAATTTTGGAAATATATCGACATTTAAAATAAATTGGAGAATATTTAATTAAATTTTCAAAGAAGCTGAATTTTTGAATATTGGAGAAAACTCAAAATAATCAAAAAATTCGTAATTATCAAAAAGGTTGAAATTTTAAAAAGGTAAAATTTTGGAAAAAGTCTAAATTTTGAATAGCTCAAATTTAAAATAAAGATCATTTTTTTAAAGATAAAAATTTAATTGGAAATGTTCAAAAAATTTATAAATACTATTTTGAAAACAGTTCGAACCTTTAAAAAAAAAGTCAAGTTTTCAAATAGAGTCGACATCTTTAAAAAAAAATCGAAATTTTACGAATTGGTCGAAAATTTTAAAATGAGTTTTTTAGAAATGTCTCACTTAAAAGAAAAATCAAAATTTCTAAATAAAGGATCGACAGTTTGCAAAGAATGGCGAAATTTTGAAAAGAGTTGAAATTAAAAAAATAATCGAAATTTTTAAATTTGTAATCTTGCAAAATACCAGGAAAAATTCGAACATTCGAAAAAAACGAAATTTTCAACAAAGTGCAGATTTAAAAAAAGGGTAAAATTTTTAAAAAGGAGTCGAAATTTTTTGACACCTTGATCTTTCTAAATTTTGAGAAATATACGAAATACATAAAAAATTTAAGGATAAGGACAGTTTCTCTCTGAAGATGACAGTTTGGCTGTCGAAACGCGTTAGAGCAACCTTTGTTGTGTTTTTTAATCTTTCTTGGTTTCAGGGGACAAGTTCTGTATTCCAATTTTTTAAGGATAAGGCAAACATTTTTAAAAACTTTCAAATTTCCAAAAGAAGTCAAAATTTTGAAAATGAAGAAATTTTCAAACAAATTTTATAGTCCAAATTAAAAAAAAATCAAATCTTTGAAAAAGTAGACACATTCAAAAGATCTGAGAATGATCAAGTTTTTAAAGTTTTAAATAATTAAGAAATGTTTACTCAAATTATCAATAAAAACCAAATTTTTCGAAGCCGGAATATTGAAAACAAGTCAAAAGGTCGAGGTTGTCAAAAGTCGAAATACTGAGAAGCTAAAGGTTTGAAAAAAGTTTAAATTTTTGGTAGTTAAAATTTTGAACCAAAGTTGAAGATTTTTCAAAAAAGATTGAAATTTTAGGTCAACAAAATTAAAATTTTGAAAGAATGTTAAACTTTTCACAAAACGTCAAGATTTAAAAACAAAACAAAATTTTGAAAACATTTCTAAAATTTAAAAGTAACCAAATTAAAAAAAAAACAAAAATAGTTGAAAATGTGAAAAATGTCGACATTTTATAAAATGTCTCCATTTCAAAAAATCGAAACTGCAAAAATAGACGAAAATTTGAAAAATGTTTGGCATTAAAAAAACAGTCGAAATTATTAAGAATCGAAATTTTCAATAAAAATATAATTTTTCAAAAAAAAATAATGAAATTTTGAAAAAGATCAAAAAAAATTTTTTTTGACGTTTCAAAGCATCTGAAACGTCAAAAAAACCTGAAATTTTAATGTAACAGAAAAATTTCCACTTTATAATCACATCTTGACTTTAAACTCAAATTTTTTACCAAAATTTTTCTAGAATTTAAAATCTCTATAAAACTCAGATTTTGCAAATTATTTTATTTTTTCCAAATTTTATTTTTGTTGTAAAGTTCTCAAATTGTTATTTTTTTCTTTCTAAAATTTCGAATTAAAACTCAAATCTAGATTTTTTCTAGAGATATTAATTTCATTTTTTTAATTTAGACTTTAATCACTTTTAGACTTTTTTATTTCTAAAACTGCTAAACTCCAACTTAGAAAGTGAGTTTAAGTTCCGTTTTTTTTTAATCTACTGTTACCGGTGTGATAGAAATGTTCTTAATTTTTATCAGTACATTAATTTACACTAAAATATCTTCAATTTGTGTTTAGGGTTGCAGACCTTACGCAGTAGAGCCTTGCCTACACTACGTAAACGGTACAAGGCCTGTTTGTACTACTGAATTTATAGATGCTCCAAAATGCGTCGAAGAATGTCGAGAAGGGTACACCACCCCTTACAAAGAGGATCGTAATTTTGGTCAAAAAGCGTATCGTATTGTGATGGATCAAAGGCAGATACAGTACGAAATTATGACCAATGGACCTGTAGAAACAGGGTATGTTGTTTATGAGGACTTTCTCCACCACAAAAGAAGTAAGTTAGTGTTTATCATATACTTAATAAGTATATGGTGCTTATTGTAAGCATTTAAAGAAGAATTCGATGTTGTCTGTAATCAGGTGTTTATCGACATCGTTGGGGCGACGTGGTTTGGGGACATGCAGTTAAAATCATAGGATGGGGAGTTGAAGGTGATGAGCCCTATTGGTTAGTGGCAAACTCTTGGAACACCGACTGGGGGGATAATGGATATTTCAAAATTCTTCGCGGAAACAATGAGTGTGGTATAGAAAGTGAAATAGTAGCAGGAATACCTAAGTAGCATTATACATTATTTGTCAAAATTTAATCGATTGTAAAGAGATATTTTTTTTATATAAGTAAATAAGAATTATTTTTTTGTTTTGGAGAATTAATCTCTCTTTTCGGGATTTTGAAAGTTGAAACCAATAAACCATTGCAATATAGTTTTTCGCTTTATAGAAACTTTAATCTTCCCAATATTCCCTTCTTAAAATCCTTCTAGTATTTCTAAAAAGCTGTAAAATTCAAGACCTTTTCACTGTGAATTTTACAAGGCGCATGGACCGCCCAAAATAATTTAGTGGATTTGTGGAGTCATTTGCAAGATTTTTGTCACCAATGACCCAATTCCTAAATATTATAGTTTATGAGAAATTAATTTCTTAAAGTCTTTTAAAATTCCTGATTCAACCTTCCAGAACCATTTTATTTATAGTTGTACAAGCGTCGATTTTATGTTACTTTTGAAATAAATTCTGATTTAAAGTAAAGTTAAGAAAAAAACAATTTTCCAAATAAAGTTTTCGATATTTTGGCAAATATGAATTTCCAGGTAAACATTTCCAGTAAACCAAATTTAAAAAAGTCGATATTATCAGAGAAAGCATAATTTTTGAAAAATATTGCAAAACTAAAATAAAGGAAGCCTGCAAAGTAGTTTGCAGGCAAAATTTCGAGAAAAAAATTAAAATTTAGGAAATATTTAAATTTTCTAGAGAAACACAAAAGAGCAAAAATATCCAAATTTAGGAATTAGATCGAAAATAAAAAAAAACGACCAATATGCTGCAAATCAAGTCGAAGTATTCAAAAGGTGATGTTTAAAAAGTTAAAATTTTTAGAATAAGCAGAAATTTGAAAAAAAAAGGATAAAAATTTCGAAAAGGAAAAGGTCGTTTGTAAGAGAAGGTCAACTTTTAAGTAAAAACGCGAATTAAAAAAAATTGAAATTTTATTAAAAAAAGCGATTTTTGGAAACAAATTTGAAATTACGGGAAAAATAGGAACACTGTTGATTTTATGGTTGATTTTTATGATAGAAGTCGAAATTGTGAAAAAACAGCAAATTTGACGACGACGAACAACTAATGAATTAAAAAGACTGAATTTTTTAGAAAAAGCAGATTTTTTTGAGAAACAACTATTGTGAAATTCATAAAAAAACGACAATACTTATTTTGGTAAAACATAGAATTTACAAAAGATCTTAAACGTTCGTGAAAAAAATATCGAATTGTCAGAATAAACTTTAAATTTTGAAAAAACATATATTTTGAGAAATTTACGGAAAAATACATAAAGACATAATTGAAATTCGGCAAAGCAATTCAAATGTTGAGAAAAACTATATTTGAAAGACGAAATTTCGATTTTTGGGAAGAAGTAGCAATTTCGCGCCAACTACGAAAGCTGTAATAATATGAGAAATTTCAAAAAAAAAGGTCTTTAGAGCCTTTTACTCGGCAAGTACTAGGAACAACCCACCGTGGCTGAAAACTAATTTTCTTATCAAAGTCGAAAGAGGGTTCTTATCAAGTTGCGAAGGACAGATTTTAGGTGCAAAAGTTAAGATTTTTGTGAAACGGACTGGTACTTGGTTATCTTTATAAATTAAAATACAATTTTTCAAAAAGTCGAATTTAAAAAAGTAGAATTTTCGAGAAATATCACAAAAGGGTCTAGTCGTGAAATTGCCCCCACCGGGAACTATATCATGATCTATCTCATAACTTATAGGGTCACATTAGTAATCACTATATGTCAACTTTCCCCCTCCATTTTCGGTTACTAAGGAGATAATTAAAAAAAACCTTCCTTACGCACCTTTTTTTCTAAGCGACATATTTATTAAACTATTAAAGGTAGCATAGCAAAACAAACTGATGGTGACGGTACCCTGTAAGGTTTATTTTACAAATATTTTTAGGATAGCTAGCCCCCCTATAAATATTAATAAAATACAAATAAAAATTTTAAGTATTAATTTTTGTAGGGTCTCTTTAAGTGACCACTCTACAAAACGCATGAAAAATGTGTTCATATATCTTTCAACAGTGTACCAAGTTTCGTTAAAATCCAAGTGGTGCAACATGTCAAAAAAATTAAATATGTCTGCCCATAACCTCTGCGCCTGCTGCCTCGTATATTTAAAATGAATATAATTGTCATCCTACTTAGAAAACGTTTCCATATTGAATGAAATACTTTTTGAGATTGATTGAGGATTGAAAGTTCATATTAATTTAAGTACTAATATTTTTTTATTTCCAAGTTACAGGCTGTTTCATTATAAAGGAAAATAAAATTAGTTTTATTTATATTTCGAAAACCCTTTGACTTAGCTTTATAAAATTTGGTATACATTATCAGTACTTTAAAGGCCAACTTCTGCATTTATTAAGTTTTTTTTAAACGCCAGGGGCGCACGTTAGGGAATTAACATTAAACTTTTATATGAGAAAAGTGGTACGCCACTGGTTTTTAAGGTTTTGAAAAAATGAAAGTTTAAAAGTGGTCACCAAATACCAAAGAATGTATAACTGAACGCAGGGGATCATTTCCAAAAGATAAAATCTATTAACAAAAACTAATAACACTTAACATTTTGTCTTGAAATAAAATTCAAAAAATAAACTTTGATATTTCCTGAAACTTTTCTCAAAATGGCCAAGGAATTTTTTATAAATTAAATGTCTAGAAAGTCAGAATATTTTAAAAAAGGGTGAATTTTGAACCAGTGCTAATGTAAAAATTTTGAAAAATAAACTTAAGTCATTAAACTCATTTTTTTTCAAAATTTCGACTTTAATCTTGACATTTTTAAACTAGTAAAAATTTTATAAATCAAGTTTTTCTAAAAATATGAATTTAAAATTGAAATGTCGTGATTAAAAGTAAAATAAATTCTTAATTAAAGTTGATATTTGATAACTAAACTAAAAATTTCAATATTTTTTTGGAAATTTTTACTTGGAATTAGAATTTTGGAGAAAAAAGTCGAATTTTCGAAATCGTAATCGAAATATAAACAAATCAACTTCATAACAAAAAATTTTGAATTAAGCTGCTAGGTTAACGTTATTAATAAAATCCTGAATTTTTCAACTTAAAAATGCTCAAGTTTTAGTGTAAAACTCGAAATTTATAAAACAATCGATATTTTGGACATTTTTTTTAAGTTCAATCGTCATGTTAGAAAAATTATAGAAGAAATTCATAAAAATAACTTATTAAAAAATATCTTCTGAAAATAATGGCCTATAAGATATTTTGATTTTTTAGTAAAAGGCCTAACATTCAAAATTTTATTCAAAAACCGAATTAAGAATTTAAATTTTCAAATTCCGAAGCTGTAAAACTATTATTGCAAAATACAAGTTTTTCTCAAAGTTTTGTGTAAAATCTCAAAAAATCCCTTGTATAAATTTCCAGTTCTTCCCAAAATTTGAATTTTTTTTCAAAATAGGGAATTTAAACTTTAAAAATTTGCAAATTCAACATTATTTTAATAAAATTCAAAACGTAAGATTGAAATTTCAAATAAAAAAAAGAAATTTCAAGAAAAGTTTAAATTTTTCTAGAAACGAAATCTCAGATTTAAATGTCAAAATTTGGAAAAAAATTCGAATGAGTTTAAGGTAAACATTTTAAGGTTTAGGGAGAAAATTCGAGAATGAACTCGAAATTTTAAGAGCTTCTTTATTTGAAAATGTTATACTCCTTCTGAATATCCTGAGTATAACCTAAAATCCATCATTTTTGGCCTGTTAATGCCTTAGAGTATTTTACCTTTTTGGTGCCTTCTTTAGCTTTCCGTTTTTGCCTAATTTAACATTTTGCTCACCTTTTTACCTTGCTTGACTGCGCTTAAAATCGGTCTCTAATAAAAAGAAATGGCGCCAAATTTGAAAAAAACATCCTTGCATTTCGGTACGAAAACAAAATGATCCATAAAAAATGGTTTTTAAAAAGGTCGCACATCTGGAAAATCCAGTTCTATTTAGTGTAAAGCCAAAAAATTTCGGGTTGGGGGGGTTGCAGCCCCCTTTAAAAAAACCTTCCTCAGGCACCTTTTTTTCTAAGCGACATATTTATTAAACTATTAAAGGTAGCATAGCAAAACAAACTGATGGTGACGGTACCGTGTAAGGTTTATTTTACAAATATTTTTGGGATAGCTAGCCCCCCTATAAATATTAATAAAATACAAATAAAAATTTTAAGTATTGATTTTTGTAGGATCTCTTTAAATGATCACTCCACAAAACGTATGAAAAATGTATCCATATGTCTTCTAACAGCGTACCAAGTTTCGTTAAAATCCAAGTGGTGCAACATGTCAAAAAAATTAAATATGTCTGCCCATAACCTCTGCGCCTGCTGCCTCGTATATTTAAAATAAATATAATTGTTATCCTACTTTAAAAACGTTTCCATATTGAATGAAATACTTTTTCAGATTGCTTGAGGATTGAAAGTTCATATTAATTTAAGTACTAATATTTTTTATTTCCAAGTTACAGGCTGTTTCATTATAGAGGAAAATAAAATTAGTTTTATTCAAATTTCGAAAACCCTCTGACCTAGCTTGATGGAATTTGGTATACATTATTAGTACTTTAAAGGCTAACGTTTACATTTATTTGGTTATTTTTTAACGCCAGGGGCGTACGTTAGGGTATTAACATTAAACTTTTATATGAGAAATATGGTACACCGCTGTTTTTCAGGACTTTGAAAAAATGAAAGTTTAAAAGTGGTCACCAAATACCAAAGAATGTATAACTGAACGCAGGAGATGATTTTTGCAAACTTATAACAATTCATACACGGGGTGACTTAACAAAAACATAACACAATCCAATAAAGTTTGTGATTTTGTTTTGCGACAAAATGAGAAAATAGTTAGATTATTTTTGGCGGGGAACCGTTTTTTGCAGTACATTTTATAGTTTTAAATGCAACCCCCCTGCTAGGATTCAAGTTGCACATCAAACTTGTTTTTTTATTGTCTTTGCAACCATAAGTTACTTTTTGAATTTCATTAATTTTAGTTTGAAGATATATTAGGAAGTATTCCCTGTAGCATGCAAACTTTCATTATCATTTTCTTTAAAACAAAGCAGTTATTTAGACATTGGAAAATAATTCTCCTAAGGTGCCTATTATAAAAGAAATTATTTCACTTGCAAGTATTGTATTTAAATAGACAATCTGTTGAATTGTAGAGGTTCTCTATTAAAATAATTTTATAAAAATAATGTATGTTTTTCTATAAGAGGTTGGTATCTTTAATTGACCGATAAATAAATAATGATGACGATAGGTGGCAAAATTGTTCTGAAATTAGAAACAAAATTTCAATACAAAGGATACAGAAGCTGCGACTAATAAAATACGGAACTAAACGTAATATGATCTACCCTTTATAACAACATGTCATCAAAAAGTACCTGTCTCTACATCTTATTTTGAATGAGATATTCAGCAATTCATTTTTTATTAACCAAAGATCTCGTCTCGGAATTTTGCTACTAATTTCAGAACAATCCTTACTGGAGTGTTATTTGTCGAAAAGATGAGATATTTATTAGTTATTTTTATAAAACAATTTTATCACTGGTACCTTTCCCGCAATCGAATAAATCATTTTAATTAGATATAGCATGTCAGAGTAAATTCACTTTCTTGTCACAATCGCAGAGATACTGCATGGTCTATCATCGGAATCTTTTTTTATTCCTATATAGAACAAAATAAATAAATAAACCAGAATAAAAGGTAAACATTTTACTGAATCTGAATGACAAGCACGCTATCTTATATCTTAAAAAAATAATCAAATTAAAAATAGATAGAGTATCAAATGGGTTTTCCAATGATTTGCAACATGGACCCTTTTCCATTAAAATTGTTGAAAGAGATACAAGCCCTGTTTGGGAAGTTGTGGTTAAAACGACTAAAGTTGTTTAGATTCAAACAAAATCAACCTATTTTTCCATTTTCTTCAACAATAAAAAGAATCCTAGAATGTATTGGCTCTGTTATTTTTGTTGCTTTACTTGGTATATAAATTGCTATAAATTTGCGAAAGTGTTTTCCTGCTTTTAGTTATACATTTTTTGGTACTACATAACAATTTTTAATGTTTCATCTTTTTTAGACTTTAACATACAGTGACATGGCATTTTTGTCATATGAAAATTTAATATTAATATTCTAACGTACGCCTCTGGAGTTTGAAAAAAAAGTGAATAAATGAAAAAGATTCGCTTTAATATACTGATACTATGCATCAAATTTTATGACGCTTAGTCAAAGGATTTTAGAAATATAAATAAAAATAATTTTATTTTCCTGTATAATGAAACAGCCTGTAACTTGGAAATAAAAAAGATTAGAACTTGGGTTCATATAAACTTTTATTCCTTAAGTAATCCACAAAGTTATATTATTCAATATGGAAACGTATTTAAGGTAGGATAATAATAATAATTACATTTACTTCATATCAGCAGGCTTAGATATTATATGCAGACATATTAAATTTTTTTTTGACATGTTGCACCAACTGGATTTTAATGAAACTTGGTATGCTGTTAGGTGACATATAAATACATTTTCTGTATTTTTTGTAAAGTGGTCACCCCAACAGACATTATAGAAATTAATAATGAAAATTTTTATTTGTGTTTTATTGATATTTCTAGGGGGCTAGCCCCCCTAAAAAAAATTATAAAATGGATCCTGCAATGTACTATCACAAACAGTTTGTTTTCCTTCGCTACCTTCAATAGTTTAGCAGATAGATCGCTTAGAAAAAAAGGTGCCTGAGGAAGGTTTTCTTCAATTATTTCCATGGTAACCAAAGATGGAGGGGGGAAATCCACCTATATTAATTTCTAATTTCTTTACGTAACGACATAGATCACAGTATAGATTCCCGGTGGGGGCAACTTAGCTGTGGAAGTACGGCTAGACCCTTTTATCTTCAGAAAGGGAGGTTATTTCTGACACATTTTGAGCTGTATCTTTAAGGCGATTAGACTGAAAATTATTAAAAAAAAATATTTTAGGATCCTTAGAGACAGCTCTGTCAAATAATACCTCACACGATATATTAACTAAAACTAGATTTTCCGGATTTCAACTTAACCCTCTATTTTAGCATAAAATATTTTCTATTTTTAATCGTTGGCTGGCGAGTTATCGAAAACTAACGCTGTGTAAAATTTTAAATTTCTACGCTTTACATAGCCTTCGAGAAAAACCGCTTTGTAACAGACCGACGAACACGAGAAAGGGTTTATAAGGGTTCCGCTTTTTCCTTTTAAGGCACGGAACTCTAAAAAAGTAAAATTAAGAGTTTAACTTGATGTGTGAAAATGGTTTCTCTAAAATATTATTGGACTTCAAATTTTTGACCTTTGTTCCAAACATATAGGTTTAAATTTAATTTTTTAATATTTTATCCTAAAATTTTGCTTTAAATAATAAAATTTGTTTCACTGAAACACAAAAAAAAATACCTTCTGCATGCATTACAATTGAAAGTAATATTTAATTTCTCTTTTAAAAAGGTTTGATGTTGAAATGTTGCTGGTTTACCTGATCAGTTGCCCCATTCGTAAAAGTCACGAAGCGCCACCAACTTTGCCACATTTTAATTATGTGATGTCATATATCAAATTAATCAGAAAAATCCTATTGAATTCGAAAATGATAAAATTTAACGTGGCGTCCATATGAAATTATAAAGTTGTCATAATTTTAATAGTTTATTTCAGAAAAATTAAAATACGTCAATGGAAATATGTTAAAAAAGAAGTAAATCTGGTTTTTGATTTTTTTTCGAAGGGATTTCAAATAAACAAGTTACGAATTGGAATTGAATTGGTTTTTGAACGGTTAGACAATAAATTGCGCACTAATTTGCCCATTTAAGCTTTTTTGTATCTCTAATGGTTTCAGAATTCCTTGCAGTGAAACTCGATTTAGTTCAGTCTGCTGTATATGTACAGGGTGCGGGAGTTAAATCCGGACAAATTTCAATTTGAATTTCGCGCTATATCGTAGTTCTGTTAGAAGTCGCGATTGCGGTTTTCGAAGGCTATGGGTGTCTAGTAAACATATATAACCTTAAAATAGCCGAGATGCTGGGAACAAGTGCGGAGTACAATGGAAGAGTCGCGATTATTGAAAGCCTTCGCGCTGGGCGTTCGGCGGCCGAGATCATTCGATTCTTCGGGTACCCGAGACCAACAGTTTAAGATGTTTTGGCGAAATACAATGCTTCAGAGAAGTCCAAAGAAGGTTTCGCTGACCCGGCGAGAACGAGGGAACGGTTGTCACGACATCAGGCCGCCAAATTTCTTTGAAAATGGACAAAATATTACAAAGCAAGTTTATTTGAATGTTTTAAAGGATGTTGTGGTACCGTGGATGGTAACTGCGGCCGCAGGGAGGCAATATGTTTTTCAACAGGACGATGTACCGGCTCACACAAGCCATTTAGTTCAAAACTGGCTCTCAGACGATGCGGACGTGTTCTGGTCCAAGGAGTTTTGGCCCCCGAATAGCCTGGATTTGAACCCCCTCGACTGTTATGTTTGGAGCGTTGTTGAACGAGTTACCAATAAGTCACGGCACCCTAATGTCGCGTCTCTACGCGCAGCTATCGAAGCAACATTCGCCAATATCGACAGCGCTGCGTTACAGAGAGCGTGCGGGCGCTTCAGGACAAGAATGGAGGCGATAATTGAGGCCAACGGCGGTTATATTGAGTAATTGTACTCCTGACAGGTCACACGAATTTTGACTGAAAACATGTTCTTTTACATTTGTTCTTTGTGTCAATATATTTGATTTGAAGACAAAGTTTTATTTGTCCGGATTTAACTGCCGCATCCTGTATTCTTCATAGTGGTCATGGTATATTATATTAAAATCTTATAGCCAGTGGAAGGTTTTAAAATCTTTCACATTCGACTCCATGTATTATCATTATTTTACCTTAATAAATCTTTCACTTTTTTAGGACCCTGTATACTTTTTTTACAATTCCTATATGGTAAGTTTTTATTAATCTGTATGTAAAGGGGTGGACACATTAATTTAGCTTTGATACACGCTTTTTACCATTAATAGTTTTATGATTCACGTTTTTTAAAAATAATTGTGATCGTGAATAATGATTTTGTAATAAATAAAAAATAATAAATAACTTTACGAAAAAACAGTGGCGGATTATGTATATGTTGTTATGTATAAAATATTGTCACTTTATGGAAAATTAAACGTGATTATTAACATTTATTTAATTTTCAAAGCCCATATATTTTATAATCTTATGAAATATGGACTTTTCAGAGATAAATCTATAGTCGAGAGAGGAAATGATGAACATCCTCTTTCCAAATGGCGATTTGGAAAATTTTACCCTTGACAAATGCAAATGAAGACGCTTCTTTGCCTTCTGGAGAATTTGTTCTTCTTACCTTATCGCGATATCATCATAAAGGACGAAATAATGAATAATGAAGATTTACAAAAGTCAGTTAAAAAGTAGCAAACTTATAGACGCAATTGTTATTCCATTCATATTGAATCAACAAAATATTTAAAAACTATTTAACGCCCTCGTCCCCCACCAAGTATTCGTTAATAGTTGCTATTGGATTTTTCCACTGAAATGTTCATTTTTTTTTCAATATTTTTTAGTTTTGTAGGCCGATTCAAAAATAGAAAACTTATATTTGGAACCAAACTTTTTTTTTACAAAGCATCTACTGAGTGAAGTTGCATTAAATTTTGGTCTTTGGGTATTACAGCTAACCTAACTTGTAGCATTGGCAGAACGAATAAATCGTTTTTCCTAGACCAAAAAGAGGATGGAAAGTTCAACGCACAATTCTTCAGCTTTTCAGCGTAAAAAATGAAGTTGGTTGAGTGTTTTATTTTTTATTTGACGAAGATTTTTTCATGCTGTAACAGGTCTGTAACTAGGGGGCTGCAGCTTCCACCTCCCGACATTTCTTGGCTTCACACTAGATAGAACTGAAGTTTTTAGACGTGCGACCTTTTTAAAAAACAGTTTTAATGGATCATTTTATTTTCGTACTGAAATGCAAGGATTTTTTTTTCAAATTTGGCGCCATTTCTTATTATTAGAGACCGGATTTTAAGCACAATCAAGCAAAGTAAAAAAGTGAGCAAAATGTTAAATTAGGCAAAAACGAAAAGCTAAAGAAGGCATTAAAAAGTAAGCTAAAACTCACAATTAACAAGACACAGTCAAAATTTATTTAAAAAAATTGATTTTAGGTTATACTCAGGATATTCAGAAAGATATTCAAATAAAGAAGTTGTTAAAATTTCTAACTGATTCTCAAATTTTCACCCTAAATCCTAAAATTTTTACCTTAAACCTATTCGAATATTTTCCAAAATTTTGACTTTTAAATCCAAGATTTTGTTTCTAGAAAAATTTAAACTTTTGTTGAAATTTCTGTTTTTTATTTCAAATTTCAATTTTACGTTTTAAATTTTATTTAAAAAATTTCAAATTTTGCAAGTTTTTTAAAGCTTAAGCTTTCCATTTTAAAAATATTTAAATTTTGAGGAAAACTGCAAATTTGTACAAGTGATCTTTCGAGATTTAAACGAAATTTTGAGAAAAGCTTGAATTTTGTGATAATATTTTTACAGTTTTTGAATTTAAACATTTAAATTTTAAATTCGGTATTTGAATAATATTATAAATATTTGGCTCTTTAGTAAAAATTCAAAATCTCTTATAAGCCATAATTTTAAGAAGACACTTATTTTTATGAATTTTTTCTATAATTTTTCTAACATGGCGATTGAACTTAAAAAAAATGTCTAAAATGTCAATTCTTTTATAAATTATGAGCTTTATACTTGAGAATTTTTTTTAACAACTTTAACCCATCAGCTTTTAATTTTTTCAAAAATTTTAACATAATAAAAAATGTCGAAATATTTTACTTTGAAGTTGATTTGTTTATATTTCGATTACGATTTTGAAAATTCTATTTTATTCTCCAAAATTAGACTTCCAAGTGAAAACTTCGAAAAAAATATTGAGATTTCTATCTTGGTTATCCAATTTTAATTTTAATTAAAAAATGTTTTACTTTTAATCACGACATTTCAACTTTAAATTCATGTTTTTGGAAAAACTTGATTTATAAAATTTTTACAACCTTCTACGACGAGTTTAAAGCTGTCAAGATTAAAGTCGAAATTTTGAAAAAAAAAATTAACAGAATGACTTTAGTTTATTTTTTTAAAATTTTTACATTAGCATTGGTTTAAAATTCAGATTTCTTAAAAATATTTCTCCTTTCTATTCAGACATTTAATTAAAAAAAAATCACTGGTCATTTTGAGAAACCACTAAAAGTTTCAGGAAATATCAAAGTTTATATTTTGAATTTTGTTCAAGACAAAATGTTGAATTTATTAGTTTTTGTTAATAGATTTTATCTTTTCAAAATTAGAGATTTTTTAGAACATCTTGACTTCAAAACCTTTTTTTCCAAAAATTATGGCTCCTTTTTTCTTTGGATTTAAAGAGTAATGTCAACTTATTTCTAAAATTATGAATTTAAAAAATTAAGAATTTTGAGTTCGAACACGTAAATTTGTTATTAATTAACATATCCCACTTTTGTTCGCAAATTCAAAATTTTTAAAAATGTAAATTGAAACACAGAACTTGTCCCCTGAAACCAAGAAAAATTAATTTTTTTAATTAATTTTTCTTGGTTTCAGGGTACAAGTTCTGTGTTTCAATTTTTGAAGATAACCAAGGACCAGTCCGTTCCATCAAAAATGTAAATAATTTCAAGAAAATTTCCTAAAAATATTCTTCTTAGATAGTTTAGATTTCTATTAAAATTTCGATCCAATTTGAAAAAAATGAACAAATTTTGTGAAATACTTGAAATTTTCAGAAAAAAATTAATTTTAAATGGAAACGTCCAGAAAGATAAAATTGAATTTTAATATAAAACTCAAAATTTGGAGAATAAAATTAATTTCGGACAATCAAATTATCGGGAATCAAATTAAAAAAATCAGAAAAACAAGGACCTTGAAAAAATTCAAGATTTTTAAGAATTATGTTGCAATTTCTAAAAAAAATATTGAACTTTCTAAAAAATATTCCAAATTTTCAAAAAAAAGGTCCAATTCCAAGAGGGAAATTGAAAAAAGTTTGAAATTTTCAATAAATCATATTGAAAATAAGAATCTAACCTTTCTCAAACACCCGAGAAATGTTCAAAATTCAAAAAAAGTCCAATTTTGAGAAAGAAAAATCGCAATTTTCAAAACCATAGATCTCAAAATTTAAAATTTATTAAAGATGTTGAATTCCAAAAAAGTATTTTTATTGAAATCCCCAAAAATATTTTTCGCAACATTTTTATTAACATTTCGATGCAATTCAGAAAGAAAAGTAACATTTTCAGAACCATAAAACCATTTGATTTAAAAGTCGTAATTTATTGAAAAAGACAAATATTCGAGAAAATGACAACATTTTGAAATAAATAAACCATTTTTGAAAAAGTCCAAAAAGTAGGATTTCGAAAATAAAATCGAAATTTCGAAAAAGACAAATATTGACGACCAGACAAAGTTTAGCTAAAAGACGATTTTATAAAAATTTTAAATTTTGAAAAAAAAGGCGAATTTACCAGAAAAAAGAAAAAAATTATAGAAATAATAAATATCGGATACTGAAGTAAAAATCAAAACTTCCTGAAAAAGGCAAACTTTAAGAAACCAGTCAAGATTTTTAAACAATTCAGCATCTAAAAGATCAAAGTTTTCAGCTTAATCAATGTTCAGAAAAATATCGGAATTTGGAAGAAAAAGTGTTAAGAAAGTCGAATTTAAAAAAAAATCGAAATAAAAGAAATAGTTAAAACCCCAAGATAAAGACGATATTGTGAGAGAACTTTTACCAAAGAGATTTAAATTTTGAGAAAAAGCATTTAATCTTAGTGAAATTTCGAAGTTTCGCAGGCAGAACAGATTTTATCGAAATTCAGAAAAGGTGTAAATTTTACGAAAAAAAATTGAATGTTTATTTTCTTTGGACTCCTAGAGTCAGTGCCCGACTTTGCCTCAATGGGCGTCAGAAAATGTCAAATATTGTGATAACACATCGAAATTTTGACAAACTTCCAGAAATTTTGATTACAAAAAGGGTTGAGTTTTACAAAGAGATTTTTGTCTTTTTACAAAAATTTTAATTTCCAAAAAAAATACCTTTTTGTCAGAAGATCAACCAAATTTTGAGCAAAAGGTAAAATTTAATAAACAAGCTGAAATTCGCAGAATTAAAAAAAGTCGAGATTTTCAGAAAAAGTCGAATTTCGAGAGATGATGAAATTACAGGAGAAAAAAACGAGAAACTTTTAAATTAGAAATTTTGACAGTCATGTTTGATAAAAGAAGTCGAATTTTATGGATAAATGCGAAATTTCAAAAGAAAAAGACAAATTTTGTAACAAAAAATATACGAAATTTCAGAAAAAGGTAGAACTTTCGAAGAAATGTTTCAAGCAAAGGATAATTTTTGAAGAATTGAATACATATGAATTTTCAGTTTGCTGCATGAACCGGGGGGTGCAAGCGCCCTGGCATTCATATTTTTCTCACATGCGGCCCTTGTAACTGGCCCGCTGTAAAAAAAGGTTGCTCATCCTTTTTCTAGACGCATTTTTCATACACAAGTGCAGGTTGTGGAAGATAAATTTTAGAAAAGGAATCTCTTTCGAATAATTTTATCATCTTACCCACACATTGGTTTTCATTTAGAAATTATATATATATATATATATATATACTGCTGCAGCGGCTAACTCAGACTCCGGTCCATACACATTCCAACTGGGCGCAGGCCTATATACACGCGTTATACAGGCGTTACATTTCGTCAGTCATTGAGCCTCCACTGCCCAGCGGTTTACTCAGACTCCTAGTGTATCTACAGTTACTGAGCCTCCATTTATTTTTATACGATCACATCCAGCCTCCGAACAGTGTTGCCGAAATGACTTTACTGCGATGATGTAAGCTTTTTAACAGCTTTGGTGTCGATAAAATGCTTAATGCGGGAGAGGAATCAATTAATAGCACAGATACACAGAAAACATAACCCTGCGCTAAATTAAATATCCGAGAAGCTGTTGTGGTTAGCTGGTAGCTTTCAAAAGTAAAACTGAATCTTTCTAAATGTGTATTTTTAATACTAAAATTTATTTTCAATTCTATTTCAACTTGTTACAACTAGGATCTATTAAACATTTTGCTTAACCCTTGGAATATTGTTAAGTATTTAAATAATTCGATTTGTTGTGGTGACTTCGCTGTTTAATTATAAATTATGTGCATAAATTATTACACAGAAGAAAATTGCCGAAAATCACGGTTAACAAATACATTAATAACATTTCGAAACTTTCTCAAAAAACTTCAAGAGCAAAAATTAAGTATTGTGCTGCTGTGTTTAGAACCTGAACCAATTTAAACTGGTGCAAATATGTAAAGTATATGGGCATAACAACAATTATCCTAAAAGGATACCTTTAGTGCCTTCGACCTTCCATGTAAATCTAAAGACAAGAATACTGGAAAGTGTTTTCATATTTAAAACTTATTTTGGTTAAGTATACGTGTATTTATTACTATAATTTAAGAATTTAATAAAACATGCATGACAGCTAATTTTGTTTTTTATTTTACTACACCTCATTTCACTCGATGCAGAATATGTACTTTTCAGGGAACTTTACATTGGACGAATAAAAATAATTAGGACGTTTTCATAAATGACGTTGCTTGTGTTAATTTTTATTTTTTGATTTCTTGTTACAATTAAAAGATAGTTTTGTGTTAGTTATTACAAGTTTGATGTTTGTTTTTGCTACTAAAATTTGAAAAATGTTCCTACCTTTATTTATATATTTATATAAGATTTAGCAAACAATTAATTGCGATTTTATATCTTCAATTTAATCAATTAAACAGTTTTGGCTATTTGCACTTTATTTTCTGTATAATATAATTTTTGTTGATTGTTTTGAAATTTGAAATTTAAATAGAAGTTTCTCTCAAGGGTTATGTTTTTTCTCTTCTTTATTGCTGAGGACAATTTTGTTCATGAAATAGAGCTCGTTTTTTTGGGGATAGAAATTATTAGAGGTTAGGAGTTTCCAGCAGCAAAACTTGGGACAAAAACGTCAATTTTCAGATCGAAGTATTTAAAAACAATGAAAATTTTTTACCTAAACTTTAAATTCATGTACTTGTTACTTGAAAACCAAAACTTCAAACTCAAATTTTTGACTTTCACTTTAAATTTCGGAGATAGAGTTAAACGTTTACTTCGGGTTTTAAAATGTAGAGAGGAACATCCAATTCAAAGTTCAAATGTGCAGTTTTGAAAAGAAATGCATCATTCAGAGAAAAAACTCTTGATTTATACAATAAAACTTTAAAAACTCGAAGTTATTACCAAATTTTCAATTTTAGTCACGGAGTTTCAACTTTTAAACCTCGCAAGCAACGTTTCTTATGACGTTTTTGTGCGTACATTACGTAATGAATAGTTCTTATTCTGTAAAGGAAAACTACAAAAGACAAAAAGGGTTTTTAAAATTCTAAATAAGTTGTTATAAATAGTATTCCGGTCTTTAGATTACTATTTCGAGTAGTATCTTGGAGTAGGTGATGAAGAGATTGGTTTTGGCGCCGAAAGTCATGCGTTCAAGTCCGACGAGTTCCATTTTTTTTTGTTTTTTTTATCGATTTTTTTAAAATTTTTATGTTTTTGAATGCTTACCTTTTAATTAATGAATGTATAATAAATCCAAATAACAGTCTGCTCACAAAAAAATGTCACAATGACTGCATTGTATGAAATAATTAATACTTTTAACTCTTTAGTTCAAACTGTCATCTAAAACTTGATGTAATTAATAAGTCTAGCTGCTCATTTATTTGTGCAAGTGTAAATATATGTGAGGTTTTATTGCTTGCAAAAAAGATTAAGCTCTTGGTGTGAAACTTAAATGTTGATCACTTTTCTAGAAGTTCATGGATATTACGTTAGCAACAAGTTACACTTATTAATAAACAGCTAGACCTTTATAAACACCTCTTTAATACTTTAAGAGAAACTTTACATAGGAGTTCAAATTAAACGAAATCCTGAAATGTTCGGATAATACTGAGTGATTCATGGAGTAGTTAGCACGATTATACCAACGCATACTGCTGTTTAGATTCATTACATTACTATTAATTTTTAGGTACGCATAAAAAACATCAAAAGTTAATAAATCCGTAAAAAATCAAAAAAGAAGGAAGCGACACACGTCGGATTCGAACGTATAACCTTTGGCGTTTTAATCGATCCCTTACCAACTAAGCTAACGTTTTATAAGTTGCAAAATTTTATGAAAGACTAAAACCGTAAAGTGTAAAAAATTATAGATATCTGATATAATTTATGACAACAGCGATTTCCAATTTTCATTCAAAAAGTTTCTAGAAATTCTTAAGTTGCCATCAAATTTTTCAGTGTGAAAATTTAAAATTGGAATGTTATTTATAAACGAAACTGTGATGAAAATAATTAAACATTTTAGTTCTAACGAAAAGTGTTTATTAAACTTGGAAAAAACAATTCAAAATTCTAAATGTCGACGTTATAACTATAAATTTTATCTATTTGGGCTTCAACAGTTTAAAGTAGATAATGGAAAAAAATCAATATTTAACTTTAACATCAAAATTTGGGATTTAAATCTGAAATTTCAGCTCTTTTATTTACGTTTCAACTGTATCTCTAAATGTCCAGAAAAAAAATCAAAATTTTAAATACAGAATTACAATTTCTAGTTGACATGAGAAATCAACAATAAGCAGAAAATAACTCGAAAACCTAGTGTTTCAAATTGCGCGCGGTGTTCTTTGCTTGCGCGCTCTGTGCTCTGTCATTCAACATTAATGTCAACCGCGGCAAAATGGGGCATTTGTTTAATCAACAAGTCGACGATGCTGAAAAGGGGAAACCTGGCTGGTCATATCAATATTATCCAAACATGGTAGAAATATTGTACATAGTTATTGTTAATAGAGTTTATCGATTGAAAGGTATATCAATAACAGTGATGTCAATAACGTGAAAGTGAGCCGTGACCGATATTGACCAATACAAGATCGAAGGAGTACATAATATTTACTAGGCCCCATTTAATATTACCCTACAAGGTTGATAGGATTTTGTGTAAAGTCACGTACATATTTGTCAGTTAACAATTACGTCAAATGTACCCTCATCTTTTTTTAATTTTAATTCTTTTAATGTGGAACAAGGAAAACCAAACTCGACAAGCAAGAATGACAAAAGGGATAATTAGACACAGATCTTCTTCAAGGAATTGAAAGTGGCAAAAATTCAGTGCTGTGTTTAAATCAGATGCAATTTCATGTGCAAATTCAAGTGATGTTAAACTTTATCTCGAGCTGCTCTTTTAATGATTCATGTTTAAAAACTCAGGGTATGAAGTGTATTTGTAACTCTAACTTTAGGAATTTAGCAAAACATGCATTGCAGCCGATTTTATTTTCCATGTTATTGAACTTAATTTCGTTCGATGCATATTATATGCATTTTTGGGGGAATTTTACATGTTGCTCGAAAACAAATAACCATCTTTTTTTAGTTTGAATTAGTTTAATGTGGAACAAGGAAAACCTAACTCAACAAGTAAGAATGACTAAAAGAATATTTAAATACAAATCTTCTTCAAAGAACTGGAAGTGGCAAAAATTTAGTGCTGTGTTTAAATCCGAAGCAATTTCATATGCAAACCCGTGTTGTTAAACTGTAGCTCAAGCTGATCGTTTAATGATTTCGTGCTTAAACTAAGTGTATGAAGTGTATTTGTAATTCTAACCCTAAGAATTCGGGAAAGATGCATTGCAGCTGATTTTAGTATCCATGTTATTAAACTTATTTTCACTTTGTGTATATTATATGCATTTTTAAGGAAATTTTACATATCATGCTCAAAAACAAGTATAAATCTGTGAAATAGATGTTCCATAAATAGTTCTTTGCTAGGTGTAAGTGTACCTAGGTGTATACCTTGATAGACTGACTTAATTTTGTTTTGAAGAAATGATCCAGTATTTTACAAGTGTTACATTTAGCATGTAATTGCGATTTGCATTATTAATTAGATATAAAATTATTATTTGTTGTTAATTTTATTTTAAAATTGAACAGATAAATAAAAATTTATTTTAATTATTGCATTTTATTTTTCTTTTGTAGATTATAAATTATAACTAGAGCTATGAGCTTCATAGATAGCTTTTTATATGTAGTGTTTTTTCCAATTTTTTTTTGAATTTGGTAGTTACATAACTGGTAACATCCTCATTCTATTTTCCTCATATGACAAGATTAACATATCATTGAAAAATAATTAGGTAAAGTTGATCGTTGCAATGTTGTTGAATCAGTGATATTTTTAATACTCGTGTAATGAAACATTGAAATTCAAATAAAAAGAATATACTTTTCTGGCTCCTGATAACACTTTTTTAAATAACAACAACAACAAAAAACATTTTATAACCCCTTCCTCCTCCCAAATATTAATATGGATAACAAACTTGATTCAATTTTCATTATTGGCTTAACAGCTATTTAAAAATTGAAAAACAAATCTTGTCCCCTGAAACCAAGAAAGATTTAAAAACAAAACAAAGGTTGCTCTAACGCGCTTCGACAGCCAAGCTATCATCTTCAGAGAAATACTTACTGATAGCTCGGCTGCCGAAATGCGTTAGAGCAGCCTTTGTTGTGTTTTTTAATTTTTCTTAATTTCAGGAGACAAGTTTTGCATTTCAATTTTTGAAGATAGCCAAGGACCAGTCCGTTGCACCAAAATTAACAGCTAACATAATCAAATTTGTGGGAAAGGGTGGGGGGGGGCGACTTTTTTATTCTATAAAGTACAGCTCGTATTTTTGTCGATAGAAATTAGGGCTAACGATGTCGCGGATGTCAGTTTTCCCGCAGCAAAATGCGAAACAAAGCGATCAAGTTAAAAATAAAATTTATTAACAAGTTCCAAAAATTTCCATGCTGAACTTGAAATTAAAAATTTTTGCTTGAAAATCAAACTCTAAAACCTAAAATTTCGAATTTTATTTCAACATTTCAGAAAAACAGTTTAATGTTTGTTTCCAAATTTAAAATTTTTACATCTACATGTTAAGATTTCGAGTTTTTGCTCAAAATTTCAAATTCAGTCCAAAAATCTCCGGAAAGCTCAACTTTAAAATTTAAATTTCAACTGAAGTTCCAAATCCCAATTTTAAGTTCGTGTAAAATAAAGTTGAACTCTAAACTTAAAAGTTGCACTTTTTCTCGAATTTTGAATGTATACCTATTCTGGAAACTGCTATTTTAATTACGACCTTTACTTCAAAATGTCGACTTTACAACAAAATTTTTACTTTCTCTGAAAATTTTGAAGTTTTCTACAATTTTTTTAGTCTGGAGGTGCAAATGTTCAAAACTGGAGAAATATTTTAATTTAATTATTTTATAAACGCAACTTTGATCAAAATATTCAAAAATTTGAGTTATAATTAACCATAAGTTTGAAAAAAGTGTGAAATGTAAATTAGGCAAAAAATATCTAAATTGTAAATTGATAATGTTAAAATTTCAAGATTAGTGCGGCTTTTTTCAGTAAAGTGTTAAGATTTTGACTTTAAATGTATTGTAGATATTGAGGGAATATCAAAATTTTGAATTTTATTCCAAAACCTTAGCTTTTTTTTTAAATTTCAAGTATAACTTAAAATATTTAGAGGAAAATCAAAATTTCAAATATAAAATTAAAATTTCTAGTTTATAAAAGAAATATTTAAAAAAATAAGTCGTGTTACATGAATTAAATATTCAGTAATAAAACAACAGGACGAATATCACATTTACCGTTTAAGTCATTATGAGAGTTTATTAGTTAGGTTTAAAGGTGCAGATTGGAATATATATTCATGAAATTACATTATTAATAAGTAAATAAATATGTAAGATAACATTTCTATCGACACTTGTCAAAATCCAGAAAAGACCAACTGGATAATTTTAGTGGTAAAAAATAGAGGTAGTCACAATTAATAAAATTATCTCACTCTTTTCAATTTTCTTTCTATATGAATAAATAGCAAAAAAACTAAATACCTTTAGATTTATTATATGACACTAAAAATTTAGAAACGTATGTTTGCCAGCTAATTTTCTTATGTTCGTGTACTTTAATTTATTTCGTGAATAACCATTTCAAGACCTTGATATTTCTGAATTAAAGCTCACTTTTTTTCGCGAACTAAACTAAAGTTAAAAATAATCAATAAAATGAAAATGCGTTAATTTCTAAATGTCTAAATTTATAGTATGAACAGCTATTTTGTATGATATTCTTCTAATTAACAAAAGTTATTTGCACGTTTTTCACTTTGTGTAGAACCCAAACTTATGTCTCATTGTAAATTCGCCGATTCGATTTACGCGGGCATTTGCAGGAATGAAACAGCGCGGAGGGGTAAACCTAGAGCTAAGTGTACTGAAGTTCTCATTGGTTTGTTCAAGAGAAATGCATTTATTAGAAGCATACGACGTTGCCGATGTTTTGGAGGCTGGGTGAACCGCTGGTTTGAAATTTAGATACGCCTTGGCGATATACGAATCGATCGAAGCGACTCGTAGCGGCAAACGAGTAAACTTGATTTTATACGGCTATCCAAAAACCGGCAAGTTAAGCTCCACCGTTTTTTTATTGCAAACGCATCTAGGACCCATGTAGACCCCTCTGAGCTTGTTAAATGGGCTGGTCACTCAGCGTCCGTATATCGGACGCCGAGTTTCGCCGGACGCTGACTGACATTCAATTTTTACATTGCGGAGGCTGACTTATACCCTATATAAATGTATATATATATATATATATACTGCTGCAGCGGCTAACTCAGACTCCGGTCCATACACATTCCAACTGGGCGCAGGCCTATATACACGCGTTATACAGGCGTTACATTTCGTCAGTCATTGAGCCTCCACTGCCCAGCGGTTTACTCAGACTCCTAGTGTATCTACAGTTACTGAGCCTCCATTTATTTTTATACGATCACATCCAGCCTCCGAACAGTGTTGCCGAAATGACTTTACTGCGATGATGTAAGCTTTTTAACATCTTTGGTGTCGATAAAATGCTTAATGCGGGAGAGGAATCAATTAATAGCACAGATACACAGAAAACATAACCTTGCGCTAAATTAAATATCCGAGAAGCTGTTGTGGTTAGCTGGTAGCTTTCAAAAGTAACACTGAATCTTTCTAAATGTGTATTTTTAATACTAAAATTTATTTTCAATTCTATTTCAACTTGTTACAACTAGGATCTATTAAACATTTTGCTTAACCCTTGGAATATTGTTAAGTATTTAAATAATTCGATTTGTTGTGGTGACTTCGCTGTTTAATTATAAATTATGTGCATAAATTATTACACAGAAGAAAATCGCCGAAAATCACGGTTAACAAATACATTAATAACATTTCGAAACTTTCTCAAAAAACTTCAAGAGCAAAAATTAAGTATTGTGCTGCTGTGTTTAGAACCTGAACCAATTTAAACTGGTGCAAATATCTAAAGTATATGGGCATAACAACAATTATCCTAAAAGGATACCTTTAGTGCCTTCGACCTTCCATGTAAATCTAAAGACAAGAATACTGGAAAGTGTTTTCATACTTTAAAACTTATTTTGGTTTAGTATACGTGTATTTATTACTATAATTTAAGAATTTAATAAAACATGCATGACAGCTAATTTTGTTTTTTATTTTACTACACCTCATTTCACTCGATGCAGAATATGTACTTTTCAGGGAACTTTACATTGGACGAATAAAAATAATTAGGACGTTTTCATAAATGAAGTTGCTTGTGTTAATTTTTATTTTTTGATTTCTTGTTACAATTAAAAGATAGTTTTGTGTTAGTTATTACAAGTTTAATGTTTGTTTTTGCTACTAAAATTTGAAAAATGTTCCTACCTTTATTTATTTATTTATATAAGGTTTAACAAACACTTAATTGCGATTTTATATCTTCAATTTAATCAATTAAACAGTTTTGGCTATTTGCACTTTATTTTCTGTATAATATAATTTTTGTTGATTGTTTTGAAATTTGAAATTTAAATAGAAGTTTCTCTCAAGGGTTATGTTTTTTCTCTTTTTTATTGCTGAGGACAATTTTGTTCATAAAATAGAGCTCGTTTTTTTGGCGATAGAAATTATTAGAGGTTAGGGAGTTTCCAGCAGCAAAACTTGGGACAAAAACGTCAATTTTCAGATCGAAGTATTTAAAAACAATGAAAATTTTCAACCTAAACTTTAAATTCATGTACTTGTTACTTGAAAACCAAAACTTCAAACTCAAATTTTTGACTTTCACTTTAAATTTCGGAGACAGAGTTAAACGTTTACTTCGGGTTTTAAAATGTAGAGAGGAACATCCAATTCAAAGTTTAAATGTGCAGTTTTGAAAAGAAAAGCATCATTCAGAGAAAAAACTCTTGATTTATACAATAAAACTTTAAAGACTCGGAAGTTATTACCAAATTTTCAATTTTAGTCACGGAGTTTCAACTTTTAAACCTCACAAGCAACGTTTCTTATGACGTTTTTGTGCGTACATTACGTAATGAATAGTTCTTATTCTCTAAAGGAAAACTACAAAAGACAAAAAGGGTTTTTAAAATTCTAAATAAGTTATTATAAATAGTATTCCGGTCTTTAGATTACTATTTTGAGTAGTATCTTGGAGTAGGTGATGAAGAGATTGGTTTTGGCGCTGAAAGTCATGCGTTCAAGTCCGACGAGTTCCATTTTTTTTTGTTTTTTTTTATCGATTTTTTTTAAATTTTTATGTTTTTGAATGCTTACCTTTTAATTAATGAATATATAATAAATCCAAATAACAGTCTGCTCACAAAAAAATGTCACAATGACTGCATTGTATGAAATAATTAATACTTTTAACTCTTTAGTTCAAACTGTCATCTAAAACTTGATGTGATTAATAAGTCTAGCTGCTCATTTATTTGTGCAACTGTAAATATATGTGAGGTTTTATTGCTTGCAAAAAAGATTAAGCTCTTGGTGTGAAACTTAAATGTTGATCACTTTTCTAGAAGCTGTAGAAGTTCATGGATATTACGTTAGCAACAAGTTACACTTATTAATAAACAGCTAGACCTTTATAAACACCTCTTTAATACTTTAAGAGAAACTTTACATGGGAGTTCAAATTAAACGAAATCCTGAAATGTTCGGATAATACTGAGTGATTCATGGAGTAGTTAGCACGATTATGCCAACGCATACTGCTGTTTAGATTCATTACATTACTATTAATAATTAGGTACGCATAAAAAACATTAAAAGTTAATAAATCTGTAAAAAATCAAAAAAGAAGGAAGCGACACACGTCGGATTCGAACGTTTAACCTTTGGCGTTTTAATCGATCCTTTACCAACTAAGCTAGCGTTTTATAAGTTGCAAAATTTTATGAAAGACTAAAACTGTAAAGTGAAAAAATTATAGATATCTGATATAATTTATGACAACAGCGATTTCCAATTTTCATTCAAAAAGTACTTTTTCTAGAAATTCTTAAGTTGTCATCAAATTTTTCAGTGTGAAAATTTAAAATTGGAATGTTATTTATAAACGAGACTGTGATCGAAATAATTAAACATTTTAGTTCTAACGAAAAGTGTTTATTAAACTTGGAAAAAACAATTTAAAATTCTAAATGTCGACGTTATAACTATAAATTTTATCTATTTGGGCTTCAACAGTTTAAAGTAGATAATGGAAAAAAATCAATATTTAACTTTAACATCAAAATTTGGGATTTAAATCTGAAATTTCAGCTCTTTTATTTACGTTTCAACTGTATCTCTAAATGTCCAGAAAAAAAATCAAAATTTTAAATACAGAATTAAAATTTCTAGTTGACATGAGAAATCAACAATAAGCAGCAAATAACTGGAAAACCTAGTGTTTCAAATTGCGCGCGATATTCTTTGCTTGCGCGCTCTGTGCTCTGTCATTCAACATTAATGTCAACCACGGCAAAATGGGGCATTTGTTTAATCAACAAGTCGACGATGCTGAAAAGGGGAAACCTGGCTGGTCATATCAATATTATCCAAACATGGTAGAAATATTGTACATACTTATAGTTAATACAGTTTATCGATTGAAAAGTATATCAATAACAGTGATGTCAATAACGTGAAAGTGAGCCGTGACCGATATTGACCAATACAAGATCGAAGGAGTACATAATATTTACTAGGCCCCATTTAATATTACCTTACAAGGTTGATAGGATTTTGTATAAAGTCACATACATATTTGTCAGTTAACAATTACGTCAAATGTACCCTCATCTTTTTTAGTTTTAATTCTTTTAATGTGGAACAAGGAAAACCAAACTCAACAAGCAAGAATGACAAAAGGGATAATTAGACGCAGATCTTCTTCAAGGAATTGAAAGTGGCAAAAATTCAGTGCTGAGTTTAAATCTGATGCAATTTCATGTGCAAATTCAAGTAATGTTAAACTTTATCTCGAGCTGCTCTTTTAATGATTCATGTTTAAAAACTCAGGGTGTGAAATGTATTTGTAACTCTAACTTTAGGAATTCAGCAAAACATGCATTGCAGCCGATTTTATTTTCCATGTTATTGACCTTAATTTCGCTCGATGCATTATATATGCATTTTGGGGGGAATTTTACATGTTGCTCGAAAACAAATAACCATGTTTTTTTTAGTTTGAATTAGTTTAATGTGGAGCAAGGAAAACCTAACTCAACAAGTAAGAATGACTAAAAGAATATTTAAATACAAATCTTCTTCAAAGAACTGGAAGTGGCAAAAATTTAGTGCTGTGTTTAAATCCGAAGCAATTTCATATGCATGCAAACCCAAGTGTTGTTAAACTGTATCTCAAGCTGATCGTTTAATGATTTCGTGCTTAAACTAAGTGTATGAAGTGTATTTGTAATTCTAACCCTAAGAATTCGGGAACATGCATTGCAGCTCATTTTAGTATCCATGTTATTAAATTTATTTTCACTTTGTGTATATTATATGCATTTTTAAGGAAATTTTACATGTCATGCTCAAAAACAAGTATAAATCTGTGAAATAGATGTTCTATAAATAGTTCTTTGCTAGGTGTAAGTGTACCTAGGTGTATACCTTGATAGACTGACTTAATTTTGTTTTGAAGAAATGATCCAGTATTTTACAAGTGTTACATTTAGCATGTAATTGCGATTTGCATTATTAATTAGATGTAAAATTATTATTTGTTGTTAATTTTATTTTAAAATTGGACAGATAAATAAAAAATTATTTTAATTATTGCATTTTATTTTTCTTTTGTAGATTATAAATTATAACTAAAGCTATGAGCTTCATAGATAGCTTTTTATATGTAGTGTTTTTTCTAATTTTTTTTTCGAATTTGGTAGTTACATAACTGGTAACATCCTCATTCTATTTTTCTCATATGACAAGATTAACATATCATTGAAAAATAATTAGGTAAAGTTGATCGTTGCAATGTTGTTGAATCAATGATATTTTTAATACTCGTGTAATGAAACATTGAAATTCAAATAAAAAGAATATACTTTTCTGGCTCCTGATAAAACTTTTTTAGGTAACAACAACAAAAAACATTTTATAATCCCTTCCTCCTCCCAAATATTAATATGGATAACAAACTTGATTCAATTTTCATTATTGGCTTAACAGCTATTTAAAAATTGAAAAACAAATCTTGTCCCCTGAAACCAAGAAAGATTTAAAAACAAAACAAAGGTTGCTCTAACGCGCTTCGACAGCCAAGCTATCATCTTCAGAGAAATACTTACTGATAGCTCGGCTGCCGAAAAGCGTTAGAGCAGCTTTTGTTGTGTTTTTTAATCTTTCTTAATTTCAGGAGACCAGTTTTGCATTTCAATTTTTGAAGGTAGCCAAGGACCAGTCCGTTGCACCAAAATTAACAGCTAATAGTTTTGAATTCTATACTATATAGGTATTTTAGGGATTTCACTAGCTGGTATTCATGTAAAACATACATAATCAAATTTTTGGGAAAGGGGGGGGGGACTTTTTTATTCTATAAAGTACAGCTCGTATTTTTGTCGATAGAAATTAGGGCTAACGATGTCACGGATGTCAGTTTTCCCGCAGCAAAATGCGAAACAAAGCGATCAAGTTAAAAATAAAATTTATTAACAACTTCCAAGAATTTCCATGCTGAACTTTAAATTAAAAATTTTTGCTTGAAAATCAAACTTTAAAACCTAAAATTTCGAATTTTATTTCAACATTTCAGAAAAACAGTTTAATGTTTGTTTCCAAATTTAAAATTTTTACATCTACATGTTAAGATTTCGAGTTTTTGCTCAAAATTTCAAATTCAGTCCAAAAATCTCCGGAAAGCTCAACTTTAAAATTTAAATTTCAACTGAAGTTCCAAATCCCAATTTTAAGTTCGTGTAAAATAAAGTTGAACTCAAAAACTTAAAAGTTGCACTTTTTCTCGAATTTTGAATGTATACCTATTCTGGAAACTGCTATTTTAATTACGACCTTTACTTCAAAATGTCGACTTTACAACAAAATTTTTACTTTCTCTGAAAATTTTGAAGTTTTCCACAATTTTTTTAGTTTGGAGGTGCAAATATTCAAAACTGGAGAAATATTTTAATTTAATTATTTTATAAACGCAACTTTGATCAAAATATTCAAAAATTTGAGTTATAATTAACCATAAATTTGAAAAAAGTGTGAAATGTAAATTAGGCAAAAAATATCTAAATTGTAAATTGATAATGTTAAAATTTCAAGATTAGTGCGGCTATTTTCAGTAAAGTGTTAAGATTTTGACTTTAAATATATTGTAGATATTGAGGGAATATCAAAATTTTGAATTTTATTCCAAAACCTTAGCTTTTTTTTTAAATTTCAAGTATAACTTAAAATATTTAGAGGAAAATCAAAATTTCAAATATAAAATTAAAATTTCTAGTTTATAAAAGAAATATTTAAAAAAATAGGTCGTGTTACATGAATTAAATATTCAGTAATAAAACAACAGGACGAATATCACATTTACCGTTTAAGTCATTATGAGAGTTTATTAGTTAGGTTTAAAGGTGCAGATTGGAATATATATTCATGAAATTACATTATTAATAAGTAAATAAATATGTAAGATAACATTTCTATCGACACTTGTCAAAATCCAGAAAAGACCAACTGGATAATTTTAGTGGTAAAAAATAGAGGTAGTCACAATTAATAAAATTATCTTACTCTTTTCAATTTTCTTTCTATATGAATAAATAGCAAAAAAACTAAATACTTTTAGATTTATTATATGACACTAAAAATTTAGAAACGTATGTTTGCCAGCTAATTTTCTTCTGTTCGTGTACTTTAATTTATTTCGTGAATAATTATTTCAAGACCTGGATATTTCTGAATTAAAGCTCACTATTTTTCGCGAATTAAACTAAAATTAAAAATAATCAATAAAATGAAAATGCGTTAATTTCTAAATGTCTAAATTTATAGTATGAACAGCTATTTTGTATGATATTCTACTAATTAACAAAAGTTATTTGCACGTTTTTCACTTTGTGTAGAACCCAAACTTATGTCTCATTGTAAATTTGAATTAATTTTACACCGCGCCGGTTCGATTTACGCGGGCATTTGCAGGAATGAAACAGCGCGGAGGGGTAAACCTAGAGCTAAGTGTACTGAAGTTCTCATTGGTTTGTTCAAGAGAAATGCATTTATTAGAAGCATACGACGTTGCCGATGTTTTGGAGGCTGGGTGAACCGCTGGCTTGAAATTTAGATACGCCTTGGGGATATACGAATCGATCGAAGCGACTCGTAGCGGCAAACGAGTAAACTTGATTTTATACGGCTATCCAAAAACCGGCAAGTTAAGCTCCACCGTTTTTTTATTGCAAACGCATCTAGGGCCCATGTAGACCCCTCTGAGCTTGTTAAATGGGCTGGTCACTCAGCGTCCGTATATCGGACGCCGAGTTTCGCCGGACGCTGACTGACATTCAATTTTTACATTGCGGAGGCTGACTTATACCCTATATAAATGTATATATATATATATATATATATATATATATATATATATATATATATATATATATATATATATATATATATATATATATATAATCAATTCCCTTATACCGTAAGGTGTCGGGATTGGTATTCTCTATTTTATTAACAAAATTTTTTCCATTCCTTTTTGTTCAGCGCTAAAATTTTTGCTTCGTTTAGGTTTAATTGTCTCTTTCGGATTAATTTATCAATGATGTCATCCCATCTTTCTTTAGGTCTGCCTCTACGTCTCCGGTCCGATGTTCTTGCTTCCCATATTTTCTTTACTTGCATGTTATCTTTCATCCTTTGTATATCTCCCCACCAACCTAATTGTTTTTGTTCGACAATTTCTAATACAAGCTTAGCATCCAGTTCTTCCCTCACTTTTTGATTTCTTATGCGATCTCTTCTACTTATTCCCTTTATCGCTCTTAAGAACTTCATCTCGACTGCTTGTATCCGGCTTTTCATTCTCTCCGTTAAAACCCAGGTTTCACTTCCAAATAGTAGTATCGGCTGGAAGATAGTCTTGTATACCAACATTTTCGTATTTTTGGATATTTCTTTCTTCTTGACTATGGTTGCACACATACTGTAATATGCTTTAAGTGCTTTCTCTATTCGTTCATTGATGTTCATATCCTGATTTCCTTTATTATCTATTATTACTCCTAAATATTTGAATTCCTGGACCTGCTGTATATCCTTATTGTCCAATCGTATATTTATTTTTTTATTTTCATCTTCTGTCATCGTCATTACTTTTGTTTTATTGACATTTATTTTCATTTGCTTAGATTCTAGAGCATCTTTCCATATTTCTAAGTTAGTTTGTAGGTCTTCGGGTGAATTGGCCACTATTACTATATCATCTGCAAATGCACATTCTTTTATACAGACTTTTTGTAGATTGTAGTATCCTACTTGTAGGCCTGTTGTTTTAGTACATGTTTGTTTGAGTATGTTATCTATCAGGATAATGAATAGTAATGGGCTAAGTACTCCTCCCTGTCGTAAACCATCTCTTGTGTAGAAAGTAGAAGACTGCATATTTCGCGTTCTGACGTAATTTGCATTTTCCTCATATATGCTTTTTATTCCAGCAATTAATTTTCGGCTGACTCCTCGTTGTTCCAAACTTATCCATATTTCTTTTCTGGGTGCTCTGTCGAAAGCCTTTTCAAGATCAATGAACGCTAGATATGCCTCTCTCCGTTGTCTTAATATTTTATCCGTAAGTTGTTTCATCGTGAATATATGGTCCTGTATACTATGGCCTCTTCTAAATCCACTTTGGGATACACTTAATTGCGTTTCTATGACTAAACGGAGCCTGTTTGCTAACACCCTTTCATATATCTTTGCTACCGTGCTCAATAAAGTTATACCTCGATAATTTTGGCATTGTTTTCTATCTCCCTTTTTATATATGGGCATAATAACACCTATTCCCCAATCTTTAGGTATGTTTCCTTTTATCCATGCCTTATTACAAATGTTGTACAAGAGTTTTACACCTTTCTTTCCCATGTGTTTAATCATATCTGGTGTTATTCCATCATGTCCGGGTGCTTTTCCACATTTTGTTGCCTTGATTGCTTCTTCAACTTCCTCTATCGTAAGTACTTCAATTTCTTCATCTGCTATTGTGTCAATTGTTGTTACTTCTTTGCCTTCTTGTGTCTCTGTTTCCAGTGGATTTAATAGTTCGTAAAAGTATTCTTTCCATCTGTTCATAATTAAATTCTCATCTTTTAGCAACGCGTCTTCTTTGCTTGTTATAGTCGTCAATTTCTTTTCTTTTCCTTTTCTTATTGTCTTCACTGCTTTATAAAATAGCTTGCGATCTCCTTTATTTGTCTCCTCCATTTTTTTCCCAAAACATTCCCATGCCTTCTGTTTAGCTTCCAAAACCATTTTTTTTACTTTGGTTCTTCTCTCCTTATACAAAGTGTATTTTTGTGCGGTGTTATTATTTAAGTACTCTTTCCACGCTTGTTTTTTTAATTTAACTTCTTTTTTGATTTCATCGTTCCACCAGGCAGTTAACTTTTTATTGGCGTTGGTTGTAATCGTGCCACATGCTTGTTTAGCTGCTTCTATTACTACCTCCTTAAATATTTGCCATATGTCTTCAATATCTTTTTGTTCAATCTCCTTTTCTATATTACTTATTTTTTCCTCAAGAATTTGGTGATAACTGTTTGCTATATCTTTTTCTCTTAATCTGTATGTTTTAATATTTTCTTTTTTTACTGGTGCAGTTTCGTTTCGTTCGTTGGCACTCCTACACCTCTTCTTTTTCCTAATTTTTGCTACAACCAGGTAATGATCACTAAATATTTCCGCACTTCTTTTGACTCTTACATCCGTGATCGATTTCCTATTATTTCTTTGCACAAGTACGTAGTCAATTATGAATCTTTCTTTTCTGTTTTCCGCTATTCTTGTAAATTTATGTATATCCTGGTGTTCATAAAACGTATTTGTTATTATGAGATCGTTCAATGTGCAATATTCTATCATTCTTAACCCATTGTTGTTTATTTTTGTTTCCCCACAGTTTCCAATCACATTTACATTTCTATTCTCTCTTTTACCCACCCTACTGTTAAAATCTCCCATTACGATAATTTTACCTTTACCTGTCTCTGTGGCCAATGTTAGTTCCTCCCAGAATTGATCTTTATTACTCGCTAAATCATCTTCATTTGGTCCATACACTATTATTATGCATATTCGTTCCCCATATATATCATCAAATTCTATTTTTAGTATTCTTTCAGAAATGCCTTCCCAATTTAGTATATTATCAACTAATCCTTTCTCTATTATGCACCCAACCCCTGCCGCAGCATGTTTATTTTGTTCTACTCCACTGTATATTAAAAGGTGTCCATTTTCTAGCACTAGTTCCCCTTGCCCCTTCTTCTTCGTTTCTGTTATTGTTAATATTTGTATCCCTGTCATTTCAAATTCTTCTATTATTTCCTCCTCTTTTCCCCTTAGTCCTCTAACATTCCATGTTCCCACTTTCCAAATTTCTTTTCCTGTTTTTTCCTTTTTATTTATTTTTTCTATTGTTGTGTTTTTATGTGTTTTCGTATCCATTTTCATTGCCTTGTTCGTCATCATACTATTTACCTCTTTAGATTTATTGCTCAGTTTTTTGAATTTGTATTTTCTAATTTTTCCTTGATTTTGTTCCACTTCCAAGTTTCTCCATCAACTATTATCTTGTTATATCCCATTTTGATATTCTTACCCATGCGTTTCTCCTCTTCTGCTTTATTTTTTAGTTGTCTCTGCTTCTCCCTTTCTTTATGCGTCAAGTCTTCATTTATGAAAATTTTTTCATTAATTTTTCTAAGCTTTGATTTGTTTTTCATAATCCGTTTCTTTTCATTTTCATTTTGCAATTTTACAAGATATATATTTCTACCAATGTTGTAAGTTTCTTCAACTTTGGTTTGTATTTCTAATTTTTCTTTAAAGAAATTTTCCATTTCTGTAATTAAAATTGCATTGTCGTTTGTATTTACTGTTAGACCGTTGACAATTATGTTATTTTTCCTTTTATCTTTTTCGATCCACTCCAAATTATTGCTTATTATTTTTATATCCTTTTTCATTTTCTCGTTTTCTTTTATAATTCTCTCGTTTTCTTCTCTTAGTTTGTTGTTTTCGATTTGGATTTTTCTAATGTCGTTATTGTATTTTTTCTGTTCATTTTTTATTTCTTGCATTTCTTCTCTTATATCCTGCATCATACTTAGTATAAGATCAAGCTTATCCTCGTTATCAATTGTTTTTGTTTTTATTGGCGTTCTCGACATTTTTTTTGTTCTCGTTAAGGTTTCTTCTCGTACCCTTTTTCTCTTGCCTCCTTCGTCTGTGGAGGACTCCTCCATGTCGGCGTCTCTCATATAATTCTTGTCCATGTTTATTTCTTTATTTCAGCGCTGATTCCTAATCTGATTACTATATGTTGTGATGCAGGTCTTTTCCACGAAAGAAACCGTTCCCCGGACTATCTCCTCGAAGGTCACGGTTTCTTATCTCTTATCAGAGCTAATACAAATGCAGCGTCTTACCTTAAATTACTAATTATTATTATTATTATTACATTTAGAAATTAAATTAAAATAAATAAGCAACATGTTTCAGTTGACCTGCGTTACAATAGCAAGCAAAACTTGAATGGGACTAGGTGGGTCATAAAAGTAGTTTTAGCAGAAGGATCGCAGCCTCCCCGAAAAAAAATCCTGGTTACGGGCCTGTTCTGTAATATATTATGAAGAAAATAACTGCCTTATTCAGTTGACTATGAAGTTAATTTTTTCCTTATTTTCGGGAATAATGATTTAGATGTAATAGTAGTACTCCCCTGAGTTAAGGTGATAAATAATAATAATAAATTTTATGGTACCAAATAAACATATCACGATTTCTGTTTATAACTTCAAGTGGTATTTATAGAAGCGAATTAATAATAAATCTATTATTTGACAAAAAAAAAAGGTAAGTATTACATTTTATTAGAAAAATAAAGGATAAGGATAAGTTTTCTGGTTAAGTGATTTTTTGAAATAGTTTTTAAAATTCTATTTTTTAACACTTTGATCTAGAACATATTTGATTGTATAAATGATTCGACAAGAAGAAACCAGTTTGGAAGTTACATTGGTTTTGGTAAAGTCAAAGTTTCAAATTTTTGAGGGGGGATTTCATTTTATTTGTGGGTTCACGAGAAAAAGCCATTCTTTCTAAAAAATTGTTTTCTTCTAATGAAACTATAAAGAATTACTTTTTTTCATAAACCCAGAAATAAAAGAGAAACCTTTTTTCGGTACCCTATCTTGGGAACACTATACACTTCACATATATTGCAAATATGAAATTGTTATCAAACAGATTGCCTACATTGTGTGCGGCTTTTTCGTAGTCTATTTGAATCACTTTTGAAAAAAGTCATATCTAATAGACCAAAAAAAAAACAAATTGAAGGTGGAAAATTTGAGGAAAATATACAGAATGGACCATAAGTAATGGTACATAGAGCAAGAGTAGGTTTTTCGTATAAAAATAACGTGATTTAGCCATATTTAACTTATATCCAAAGTTGATATTAACAGAGATACGGGGTGTCAAAGTTGAAAAAAAAATTGTGATTTTTTCGCATAACTGATGAACACATTTCACTATAGACAAGAAATTTAGCATAGAAGGTTTATTTGGTCAAGAAATTCTAATTTGCTAACAGATTGTCAGTAACTCATAGGGGGCGCCACCTGCGCCACCTTGTATTATTCTAAAGCATCATAGCTTTTTTGTGCCTTCATGTGCACTTATTTTAAATAAATATTGTTACGGGCTTATCGGTTCGAATTGATTACACTTATCGAATAAGACCCACTTTATTACTGAACTCAACTTTGATCACCGCAATTGACAATTAACTCACTACTTATTTACTAATTGCTAACCCACTAACTACACTGACTTCTAACTGACTGACTCGAGGGAAAGCTGACTGTCTTTTTATAGTTTTGGCCGCCGGCTTCTAGAATTTTCGGCAGATAAGGCTTATCGAATCCGAAATTTCTGGAACGCTTATCTGGCGTTTGTTTCGTTATCGCAGCCGCTTTCCCCTTATCAGAGCCTTCTAGAAACTTTTTTTATTTACTAAATTCTACAATTCTATTCTAAATCCTATTTCATCTATTTACATTGCGTTACAATATTTTAATTTACCTACATTTTCTACGTAAAGAAGGTATACTTTCTAAATGTTGATACAAGCAACCGTTTTCAAGATATTTGCCTTCAAAGTTTGCAGTACGTTTATTTTAAGTTATGTAAATGTGAATTTTTCGCAGTAGGTTTCAAAATAAAAGTAATAAAACTGACTCTAAAATAGTTTATATCAAACATTACTCTACTGACATTATTATTACACATATTTTTTTAAATTTCTAAAGCAAATTTAAATAAAATACCAAAACAAAATTTATTTTCAAAAATAAGTATGTGGGAAATGACTTTTTTCATGTAAAGGGATTGTAAACAATTAAAAATTTGGCTGTCTTTTATTGAAATATATCCCCAAACATCTGCTTTGACCACGTAGACTATTAAAATTTTCTTGGGCGAACTCAGACATATCTCACATCTCTATGTTAGAAAATAAATTACGTCTTAATTTTTTGGATTTTCTTTATTGAGATTTTCAAAATTTAGGTAATAATATTATCAGCAAAGTAATATTTGACATAAATAACTTTCAAAGCTGTCTTATATTACTTTTTTTGAAGCCTACTTCGAAAATTTAATATCTTAATAATTTAAAACCAAGGCATGTCAATCTTTAAAGGCAAATACCTTGGAAAAGGTTGCTAGTATCAACTTTCAGAAAGTACACTTTTTACGTAAAAAAGATGGTGAAATAAAATAGCTCATTTGAAATTGGTGCATAAAAAAGTTATGATGATTTAGTATTATGCAGGATAGCGCAGGTAGCGCCCCCTATCAGCTGCCGGTAATATGTTAGCAAATTAGAGTTTGTCGACTTAAGAAACCCCCTTGTGCCAAATTTCGTGCTTATATTACAATTCATTCCATAATTATACGAAAAGATCGAATTTTTTTTTTCAACTTTGACACCCTGTATCTCTGTTAATATCAACTTTTGGTATAAGGTAAATGTAGCTAAATCACATTATTTTTATTCGAAAAATATACCATTGCTCTGTGTACCATTACTTATGGCCCACCCTGTATATATTTTTTAAATTTCTGTAAATTAAGTGGTCTGAAATAATTTCTTGTGCTAAATATTTCTTGGATTATTTGTCATAAACCAAATTAAGCAGTAACTGTGACAAATCCTTTTATTTCCTTGATGAAACTTTTTCCTTTTGTCGTATAACTAGACGACAATTTAACTAGCTTTTAAAGTTTGTTAGGATTAGAATTTTTTGCAACGCAAGTGTGACGTTTCAAGGAAGATATGTTTAAAACAGCACAACTATTTTCTAGTATCCATTCTTCCATCATATTTTCTACCTTCACCACATAATACTATCAATTCCTAATCAATTTTTTAGTCTTCACCCGGTATGAAACGTCTCGTGATATTACTTGTGGCAGTAGCAAGTGTTTTTGGGTTTAAAACACTTGACCCTCTCAGCGATGAATTCATAGAAGCAATAAATAACGCCCAACCCTACTGGAAGGCCGGCAGAAATTTTCACCGGGACACCCCCATGAGTTACATTGACATACTGACGGGCAGCCTTCCCCCGAACCCAGATAATCCGCTGACGGTGCACTACCATGATGTGAGAGACATCGAAATTCCAACTAGTTTCGATGCACGAGAAAAATGGCCTCATTGTCCATCTATAGGAGAAATAAGGGACCAAGGGTCTTGTGGGTCATGTTGGGTAAATGACTTAAAATAAATAGTTGCGTTCTTTTTATTCCACAAGATCTGTTTTGAATTTTCTTTTAGGCGGTTGCTGCTGCTGAAGCCATCACAGATAGAATCTGTATCCATTCCAACGGTACGCTGAATTTCAGAGCTTCAGCTCAAGATATACTCTCTTGCTGCGACTTTTGTGGTCATGATAATGGCTGCAGGAGCGGTCAGTCAGGCGCCGCGTGGAAATATTGGGTCGAGGAAGGTATCGTATCAGGTGGACCTTATGGATCAAATCAGGTTTGTAAAATTACACTCTACAAGCCGCGGCAACGCGCTTTATGAATTCATACTCAGGTAGAACAGGCTAATTTGTTAAAAGGCAGGAGGAATTAAATGAACATTTTGACAGAAACAGAAAAATTCTACTAGACGCTAGCATAAATTTTACGAAGGGATTCATAAAATAACACGTAACAAAATGTATATAGATTCCTACTGTATATCAGCATATTCAATACACAAAATGGTATATTCTCTAACAGCGGCGTGTTTTCAATGGAAGCCTGGGAAACACAGCTTTCCTTAAAAATGTAGTCTGTTTAAACTGAAAAGTCGCTAGTAGAAATTTTTACTTTTCTGTGTCTTTTGTTTTGCTCGAAATTTCTCAAATTGCTTAGTTTCAACTAAAATGGTTATTTATCAAATAAAATTACGATACCGTTTTCAAAATATCTCATCGTAATCGAAAAAATTCAATTTTTCACAAAATTTTAAACAGGGCTTCGAACCGGAACTGAACCGAAAACCGGAAACCGAAAAAAACCTTTTTTTGTGTCGGAACGAAAACCGAAACCGAACCGAAAAGAAAATATCGGTTTATTTCGGTTCAGTGCAGATTCAAAAGTTCAAAGTTAACAAATCCTCCCCCCTTCAATGTCAATTTTACTTTTATAGTCTCAAATTTCAACCCAATATTTTGCTTGACTATTATTATTGTGTTGTTCGCGAGTTTCTTTAAGACTACGACTTTTTTTTATTAAAATTTCGAATTTGAACTTATTTTTATTTTGTCCCCTAAATGTCGGCTTTAAATTTAAAATGTTAAATTTTTCTAAAAATATTAATGTTAATTTTTAAATACTCCGACGTTTATCACCAGCATTTAAATCAAAAATATGTAGAATTTTTGCAAAATAAATTTGGAATATTTTCTTCAATTTCACCTTTTTTCTCAAAATTCTGGGTTTACATTTTCAATTATTTCCTATTATTTCAATTGTTATAAAACATTGGTGCCTGGTTCACAGTTCCTGAGTCACATGTGGTTTGCAGTAACTTTTGATGTGACTCGCGTTGAATATGAATGAAAAAGGTATCTCATTTTGTTTAATAAATTTATGTCTTCAAAATGAAGTCAAACACTCTGTAAAAAAATCGAAATTTCAATTTTAAAATCAAAAAAAAAAAACTTAAAAATCTAACCTTAATGTAAAAAGTCAAAAATTCTAGAAATTATTCGAAATAAATTTATTTAAAAAAAATTAGTTTTCAAGCTTCAAGTTTAACACTCGAAATTATCAAAAAAGAGTTTAAAGAAAATTTGCAAAATATATAGGATTTTCAAAAGTATAATTTTCAACTTTCACTTAAAAATTGTATGCAAAACATTGAAAAGATAAACTCTTATAAAAAAACATTTCTCGAATTTTCAATTCTTAAATTTAAACACAAAATTTTGAGAAAATATCGAAAATTTGAAATAAAAAACTAAAAGTTATTCACATGAAATTTCGAGAAAATGGTCTAAATTTTGAGTTTAAAATCGAAATTTCGAGAAAAAATGAGAACTTTGGGATTAAGATAACATTTTGAGATTAAAAGCCAAAATCTCTAAAAAAAAAAGAGTCTAGGTTTCGAAAATTTTGAAAAATAATAACAAGATTCAAGTTTGAATCCACAATTTTCAGAAGCAACTCGCCTAAGAAAGTCTTAAAATTTCGGCCTTATTTTCGCATTTTGAGATGAAAGTAAAAAATTCGTTGAAATAGCTAAAACTTCAAATTAAAATTTTTGAGAAACGTTTTTCTTTAATGAATGGAACTTTTTTGGAAATTGTGACTTTTTCCTCGAAACTTCAGTTTTAACCTTAAAATTTTAAACCTAACTACTTTGAGAACCTTAGTTTTTTTCGAAGTTTTGGGGTAAAACGAATTTTTTTTATAAACTTGTATTTTACCCACGGTGTTAATAACTTCAAATTTTCAAAATCGAAAATACCAGAAGTTTCTTAAAATCTGTGGTTTTTGTTCAAATTTTGAGTTTTCTGTCAAAATGTTCAACTTAAAATTTAAATTTTTATATTTTTCCGAAAATTTCAACCTAAGAATTAAAATATTGACTTTATTTTAACTTTTATTTTAAACACTCGGGTTTTCATGAAATTTTGAGTTAGAACCCAAAATTATTTGAAGCTGATATTTTTTAATTTGATCTTCTGAGGTCAAGACTTCAAAAAAATTTTGTTAAAATTTTTCTCCTTAATCAAAAAATTTCAACTTAATAGGTAAATTTAGGAAAGTTTAAATGTCCAGAGAAGCTTAAAATTGATAAAAATTTATTTCATTTAATGAGAAATTATGAGAAAAATTCGAATATTTTTGAAAACACTAGAAATTCATAATTTTTTTACTATAAACTTTCTGTCAAAGACTGTCAAAGAACTACTAAAAGTGTTCGACGTTTCGCCCACCATCGTAGGGGGCTTCTTCAGGAACAAAGAAAGAAAAAAATAGATGAAAAGAGGAATATGAGGGAATATGCAAAAAAGAAAAAGGCCAATTTCAAAACATCAGAGCACGGTAACTCAGTATGTTCTCCATACCAGAGGCGAAACTCTTCTGAATTGAAAATTGGTACAAAGGATAAGAAAGTTTAGACAGAAGAGCACGATAACTCAGTATGTCCACCATACCAGAGACGAAACTCTTCTGACAGGAAAGAGGGAAAGGGAAACTTTATATACAACGCGTCTGTGCGATCACTTCCGAAGATTTCCGATGGCTGGTTTTCAGATGGAGGAAAGCATGTAACCTTCCTCTCTGTTGATGTTATTGGGGAATTTTTGGATTTCGATGGCCTCGCGTATCTTCCTATTATAGTAATTTGGAATATTGGATATAATTGATATATTATCAAAGGGAATCTTGTGTCCGGTCTCATGTTGATGTTCGGCAATGGCTGACTGCGAAAATAAACCAGACCTAAAACATCTTTGGTGCTCGGATATTCGCGTCTTAAAGGATCGCCCTGTCTCTCCGATGTACACTGAACCACAAGAACAAGGAACCCTATACACGCCATTAGAACAAAAGGATGAAATTTTATCTTTGGGAGATGGGAGGAGCTGTTGGATCTTTGAGGATGATGAAAAAATGGGTTTAATGTTGTGTTTTCTCAATAATTTTCCGATTTGATCTGTCTGTTACTCCGCGAACATAAGGAAGAAAGGCTTTAGAAGAAACTATTGAATTTTGTGAAGGACGAGGGGTAGGGTGAAGATGTTGTTTAATGACAGTTTCAATTAGTGTTGGAATAATCGAAGGATTTTCAGAATCGAATACATTGAATTCGAATACTTTTGAGAATCGAATAAGTATTCGAATACATATCGAATTATGGGATAATAAAATACCTACAAGAAAAATTGTCTCGGCGGCCTACTCGAGGTATATGGTGGCGAGATATGACTTTCGATTTCACTACTTCCGTACCTATGCCCATAATTGGTAATTTCCTAATTGAATGTATATAAATTTCTTAATATAAATAAATCTTGAAGCTTTAGAATTCACATATGTATCTTTAAATTTGATTGGATTCGCATATTGGCACTGTATTTCCAGATATTGCTAAATTTCAATATTAAAATTGAGAGCCAGATTTTAAAAAGTACTTTCGTTATTTAATAATTTTATGAGAAGAATGAAGCAATAAATTAAAAATTAAATACATATTCGAATGCAGGAGTGTGCGAGCATAATGCGTAACCAACCATCCCGAATAAAAATGATCTCGAATCAGTGGCGGCTAGTAGCTAAAACTGGAGGGGGTTCTGCGACGGCGTTTGTGTGTTAAAATTGTGTAAAAGCAAATTAATTCAGAAAATTAATAGCAAATCAGCTCTGTTGCTTCTCAATGAACCTCCAATAGAAACCTCAACTTTAGGAAAAAAGGCAAAATTCGGGGAAAAATTGGAATTTTGTGATTAAATAATGAATTTTATGTGTTTTTTAGAAACTTTCCTGAGCTTGAAATATGTTTTTTTAAATGGATATTTTTTTTTCTTTTTAAACATAAACTTTTTAAAAGAAATGTCGAATTAAAACTCAAAATTAAGAAATAGTATCTATTTTTAAAATTGTTCGAAGTTTTGAGACAAATTTCGAATAATTATTTGCAGTTTAATTACAAATACATTCCCAAAATGTGAATTTTAATCACAATCGACTTCACGCTGAAATATTTGATCTTTGGAGTTTCTCTGGCAACTTCAAAATTACTAGAAAAAATTTAAATTAGAACATTAAATTGTCAATTAATTTAATATTTTGACTATTTTTAATTTCGAAATTTCGACTTTTCTAGAAATATTGACTCATTTTTCAAAATTTCAGTAAGTCCTACTTAAAAAGTCGAAATTTTGAGAATATTTTTGACAATTAATTTATTTCTCATTATTTATTAATTTTTTGAAAAATTGTCTAGAAATGTTCTCTGCTTTTTCTCCAAATTTTGAGCTTAATCTTTAAATTTCAATATATTTTTAACGAAATTTGAAGGACTTGACAATTTCAAGAATAAATTTAACAAATAAAAATAACAGTTCTAGAAAAATAGGAAATTTAGATTCAGAATTTTCTTCGGTTCTACAATAGTGGTAAGTTTTTTTTAGTGAAATATCAAATCACAAAAAAGTTGAAATTTAGAAGGTTCATTTTTTCTTGAAATTCAACATTTATGTCAAAATTGAACTTTTTTTTAAATCTCTTCGTTTTTTCCCAAAATATTGACATTCTTAGAGAAATTTCAGGTTTTTTTTTAAACATTTTTTGTCAAAATTTTTATATAAAGAATAAATAAAAGCAATCACTAAACACGTACTTAATCGATTTTAAAAATGTGAATCCCAAGCGGGATGAAAAACGATATTTAACTGAACATTCAAGTTTAAAATTTTCTTTTACAAGCCAAAAATTGGGTTTTGGAAAACAATTTTGCTCGAACAAGGCAACTTTGGAAAGGTCGAAATTTTCGAAAAACTTTTAAAAACAGAATTTTCAAAACAAGACGCAAGGGGCAATTACAAAATGTCATCACTTTCTTTTGTAAGCTAAAAATTAGGTTTGCAATTTTGGCAACAAGACAAAATTTTGAAATGTTGAAAGTTTCGACTAAAATGAAAATTTCGTTAATTAACATTTTGAAAAACTGTTTTAAAAAATTCGAAATTTTTAAAAAGGGTCGAATGAAATCAAGACGAAATAATAAAAAAGGTCCAGATTTTCAAAAAAATCGAAATTTTCAAAAAATGTTTCAAGTAGAAGACGAAATTTAAAAGAAAAGCCGAAATTTCGAAAATAATTCGTAACTTTTAAAAGAAAAGTCAAAACTTCGAAAATTTAAAAAATAATTGGAATTTTAAATAAAAATAAAAATCATCGAAAATCAAAATATTTCAAATTTTGAAAAATCGAAATTTTCCAAATTTTGAAAAATCGAAATTTTCCAAGTTTTGGAACATCGAAATTTTCTAAACTTTGGAAAATAATACGACATCAGAATAGTCGATATTAACAAGAAAAAAATATTAAAATTCGTGAAAAAATTTGAAATAAAAACCGAATTTTCAAGAAGGGTAGAATTTTGAAAGATTCAACGTTTAAAAAAAGGTTAAATTTCCACATAAGTAAATATTTTCATAAAACCGTAAGTTTTTAAAACAGTACGATTTTTGGAAAATTTCAAACTTTTCAAAAAAAGTTAAAATTGAGAGAACGATCAAATTTTTGAAAAACGGTCAAATTTTAAAAAATAGATCGTAAAATGCTGACATTTTTGAGGTTGAAAATTTGCAATTAAAGCAAAAATGTCAGAAGAAGCCAATTCTCACAAAAAGTCAAAATTTTTAGGAACATACGAACGAAATTCTTAACAAAAGTGGAAATTTTCAAATGAAGTCAAAGTCCTGAAAAAGGTCAAAATTTAAAAAGATTCTAATTTTCGTTGAAAGAAAATTGAAATCTCGAGAAAAAATTTGAAATATCTGTACAAAAAAAAAAACGAAATTTTAGGAAAATAATCCATTGGCTATTACTTTCATTTAAAAAAAAAAGCGGAAGCAATGGAAAATTTTTCTAACACTTTTTCGTTTCTTTCCAAAATCTTGACATTTTTATAGAAATGTGAGGATTATTTTCTGAGAGTTGTTAGTCAAAATTATAAAATAAACTTTAAAATGTCAAAATCCCGTGAAAAAACTTAACATTTTTAAATCAAATTAAAGGAATATAAAAAGATCAGAAGTTGAAATTTCCAGGAAACATGTTAAGAACAAAATTTGCTGGAAAAGTAGAAATTTCGAGAAAATTTGTTTATATAATATATTTAGAAAAATATAAATTTTCGCAACAAAAAAAAGTAAAAATATTAGAAAAACCTAAAAATTATTCCACAATACAGTAGAAATTGCGAAATCAGGAAAAACTCGAAGATTTGGTATTATTTTTTTTTTTTCAGGGAAACCAAAATGCGAAAAAAGTTGGATACAGATTGTTTCTTGAATTTTTCATTATCTTCTCAAAATGTTAACCCTTTTAGGAAAATTTAACCTTTTTTTTTTCAAAATTCAATTCTTTCTCGAAATACTGATTTCTTTTTCAAAAGTTTTACAAAAGTTAGTTCTTAAAAGTGCGTTTTTTCATCAAAAATTAAAAATAAAATAGATTTTAGCAGATCATAACATGAAAGGAAGGTGAAGTTTCTATAAAAGAAATCAGAGAAAATTTAAAATTTCTATAAAAAAGTGTTCAAGGAAGAGTCTTCAAAAAAGACCAAACCTTTTAAGAAAAAACTCGAAAGTGGAACTGGGGGTGCTGCATTTCCTCAGTGCATATACGCGAGCCGCCACTGTCTCGAATAAAATACGCATTCAAAATGCATGTCTAAGATCTCGAATACAAGAATCGGGTACAGTATTCAACATCAGAGAAGTAGCGTAGTTAGGAGACCGATTCTTATTCAGTACTCAGCATTTCAATGTTTTGTTGTATCAGACTACCACAATCTCGAATACATATATTGTATTCGAATACATATTTTGTATTCGAATACAAGCAAGTACCCGAGAACTTATGAATCATGTGATGATGATTGCTTGCGCGAGGCGAGAACCGATTCTATTCATATTCTCACTTCAACTCACGGAGTCTGGGAGTATTCGAATACTTCAGTTAAGAATCGGATGTATTCGAGATCTTGGTAGAATCGAATACATCTCACAACTTGTATTCGAATAGCCCAACACTAGTTTCAATGTCGTGCGATTCACCCTACCCCTCGTCCTTCACAAAATTCAATAGTTTCTTCTAAAGCCTTTCTTCCTTATTTTAATTTTTTTTAAATTAAATAATGTTTTTATTTTGATACAAAATTTCTAAGAAAGCTTAGTTTTTTTCGAAGTTTTGGGGTAAAACGAATTTTTTTAATAAATTTGTATTTTACCCACGGTGTTAATAACTTCAAATTTTTAAATCGAAAATACCAGAAGTTTCTTAAGATCTGTGGTTTTTGTTCAAATTTTGAGTTTTCTGTCAAAATGTTCAACTTAAAATTTAAATTTTTATATTTTTCCGAAAATTTCAACCTAAGAATTAAAATATTGACTTTATTTTAACTTTTATTTTAAACACTCGGGTTTTCATGAAATTTTGAGTTAGAACCCAAAATTATTTGAAGCTGAAATTTTTTAATTTGATCTTCTGAGGTCAAAGCTTCAAAAAAATTTTGTTAAAATTTTTCTCCTTAATCAAAAATTTTCAACTTAATAGGTAAATTTAGGTCTTCATTATTTACGTAATTTGACTTTAACCAGGAAATTTTGAATATCAACTCGCTATTTTAACTTGTATATCGAATTTCTGACTTTAGTCGTCATGTTTATTAATTTTCTTTAACATTTCTGCGACCCAGTTTGGAAATATTTAAATTTTCAATGGCCACATTTAAAAAAAAGTTTTTGTAAAAAACCTAAAAGTTTATTAAAAATTTTTATCAATTAAAATTGCCTACTCGGATTTTCCATGAAATTTGGAGTTCTCAACATTTGCCTAAAAAATCAAAGTTTTTAAAAAATGGAAATCTCATTGGTTATTAAAGTTTAAATTTTGACAAACCTTTTTCCATCAAAATATAGACTATTCCAAAAAAAATGTTGATATTTTTCTCTTTAAATTTAGGCTACTTTTATCTTAAAAAATTAGAATTTCCAATTTGAACTTTTGATCTTCAGAATATAATAAAATTTCGAAAAGAACCTGAACATGTCTTCTTTAAATTTCCTGAAAACTTCAAAATGCTTAAAAGGAATTCAGAATTTGGATACAGTTTTTTTTAATATATTTGATCATTTTTGTAAATTTTTACATTTGTCTTAAAATTTGATATAACAGTTGGAATTTTTGTGTTTTTTTTTCTCTAACATTTCGATTTGAAGCACGAAATGTAGCCGTTTTCCAAACAAATTCAAATTCGAATATTGAAAAGTTGAAATCTTCAGATATTTTTATTTATGAATTTAGTTTGTTTTTTCGAACGTTGATCTTTGATTGAATTGAAATTTAGATTTCTTTCTAGAACTGTGAAATTGTTTCCCTTAAATTTGAATGTTTTCCTCAGAATGTCGAATTAAAACACGAAATTAAAAAGATGTCAAAATTTAACTTACAATATTAAGGTTTAAGTAATACTTTTAAGAAAGTAGTCAAAATTTGAAAAAAAACCCTCGAAATTAATGTAAAATTTTTTTTTTTCATTTTAATTACAATATTTTGACTTCGAGCATTTTCTCTAATCTTAAAATCTCTAGTATAAGTCGAAAATTTGCAAATTAATACTTTTTTTAATCTTGAATTTTTTCAAAATTCTGCAATTGCTAGGTTTTTTCTAAATATTTTATTTCAAATTAAATTTCCTAGCAATGCTAACTCTGTTTTATATATTATTTTCTAAACATAACTTAAACTTAATAAGTTTTGAGATTTTTAAATAGTTTAAACTCAATATTTTTAATACATAATGATCACAGGTTTTATATTAAAAGATGTTTGCTGTGATTCATTCTTTTTTTGTCATCACTTCAATCGTGATAATGTTTTTTTTATTTTAAAAGTTGGATTACAAACTTACAATTTCTGCATTTTCTAAAAAAAATTGACTTTATACTCAAAATTTCAACTTGAAATTTCAGGGTTTATTTTTATGAAATTCGGACTTTTGTTTCGAGATTACTTGAAATATTTTCTTTCTTTTAAATAAAAAATTAAAAATAAGTCACTCGGAGCTGAACCCAAAACCGAAACCGGAAAAAAAACCGTTATTTTTGTCGAAACGAAAACCGGAACTAAACCGATATAATTTTCTTTCGGAACGAAAACCGAAAACCGGAACGAAAATAATAACGGTTCGAAGCCCTGATTTTAAATAGTCAAAATTTCGTTGTTTTCTAGAATTTACTACTTTGATTTTTCCTAAGACTTAGATCATTTTCTCGATACATTAATTTTAAAATTTTCGATCTATTTCTCGAGTTTGTGAGTCCAAATTTTTTTTACAATGTTTTCGTTTCTTTCAAAATGTCAACTCTTTTCTTCAAACATTTTCGTTTTCGTCAAAGTGTTCTTTCTTCTTAACAGTTTGATATCAAAATTTCGACGTCAACATCACAATTTCCACTATTTTCTCAAAATTTTAGATTAAATCTAGAAAAATTTAAAATTTTAAAGTGGCAATTTTACTTAAAAAAATTCAGTAACTTTCAATAGTTCAAATTTTTGAATTAGGGTCAAAATTCTTAGAGTAATCTTGTTAAACATTTACAGGCAAAGTATGGACTTTTATCCATAAATTTTCAACTTTCTAATAAAACTTCGAATATTAGTTTTAAAGTTTAAAGTCAAAATTACATAAAAATCTATCTATAAGCATAAAAAGTGAAAAACATGACGATGTTTTCTTGTCGAAATTTCAATATTAGATGTCAAATTAAAAAAACAAAAGTCAAAAATCCTAGAGTCGAATTTAAACTCGAATATTTTGAAAAAATCGAAAATTTAACTTCCGAAAAAAAATGTTTAAAAGATTGATATTTTTGAAAAAAAATCAAAAATGGTTAACATTTTTTGAAAAAGGAAGAATGAAAATTTTAAAAAGTTTTCCCTTTGCGAGTGAATTGAATTAAAAATGAGCCAACAAAAAAGTAAAATTTTTGAAAAAAAAACTAAAATTCTTTTGAAAAGAAATACGAAATTTTGAATTAATGTCGAAAAATTGAATAAAAAAATATACTCCGAGTTTTTCCAAAAAAGTCGAAAATTTTAAAACAAAACGAAATTTAGGAAATTTTTACAAATTTCCTAATTTTCAAAAACGATCGAAATTTTAAATTTAGGTTAAATTTTTCAATGAGTCGGAATTCCACAAAAATAATGTCGAAAAGTTGAAGAAAAAAATCGAAGAAGCTCGAAATTTCCAACTTCGGATGAACAAAATTTTGAAAGGATCAACATTTTTAAAAAAAGTCAAAATTTTGATAAAAGTTCAAAATTGTTCAAGTCTAAATTCTAAAAAAGTGGAAATTTTAAATGATTAAATTTTTAGAAAAGACTGATATTTTTAAATTAACTCTAACTTTTTGTTTTTTTATTTATTTATTTTTTTGATGAAATGGACTGGTCTTTGGTTATCTTCAAAAAATGAAATACAAATCATGTCTTTTGAAACCAAGAAAGATTAAAAAACAAAACAAAGGTTGCTCTAACGCGTTTCGACAGCCAAGCTATCACCTGTAGAGAGATACGAAGATGATAGCTTGGCTGCCGAAACGCGATAGAGCAACCTTTGTTGTGTTTTTTAATCTTTCTTGGTTTCCGGGGACAAGATTTGTATTTCAATTTTTGAAGATAACCAAGGACCAGTCCGTTCCACAAAAAAAAACATAAATCTAAACATTTATTCTACTTGTTTATTGAGTTGCCGATTAAATTTGTTACTAGGGGTGCCGACCATACGAAGAAAAACCTTGCGAACATGATCCCAGAATCCACAGCTCTTTGCCTATTTGTCATCAGACAGTACCACACCCAAAATGCGTCCAAGAATGTGAACCGGGATATACTACTCCTTATTACAAAGATCGTGTTTTTGGCCGAAATTCGTATCAAATAAAGAATGATCCAAAGCAAATACAGTTGGAAATTATGAAAAATGGACCCGTGGAAGCCAACTTTGACGTCTATCAAGATTTTGGCCTATACTACACTGGAGGTAAGAACATGTTGTGACTAGCGCTAAAACAAATGTGTAATGTTTTTTGATAGGTGTGTATTACCATACTTTGGGCAAGAGAGTCGGCGGCCATTCAGTTAAAATTATTGGATGGGGAGTTAAAGACAATATGCCCTATTGGTTAGTAGCAAATTCGTGGAACACTCACTGGGGAGACAAAGGATATTTCAAAATTCTTCGTGGAAGCAACGAGTCTGGTATAGAAAAGTATATAGTGGCAGGAATACCCAAGATATAACATGTTTAGAGATGTAAAAATAAGATTCATTTTTTTTTGTCGATTTTACAAGTTTAGGTTGTGAATTAAAAAATGAAGCAAAACATTTCTTGATTTTAAATGAAATTCTACTGATACCATCTTAGATCTTCGCAATATTTTCCTTTTTGAAAATTCACCCACCCAATTTAAATCTTTAGGAAATTTTCATTGCGAAAATTATGATTTTAAGGCGCACTGATGAAATACAAGCAGTTAGTAATATATTATAAAAGTCTTTAGGTGTTAAACCCAAAATTTTAACTATGAATGCTTATAAAAAATTAAAAAATTCGGATACTGAAATTAAAAATCTAAATAGAAAAGTAAAATATGAAAATTAAACTACACTTTTCGCTTGAAAATTTTGGAAGAAAACAAAGTTAAATTCGGAATTTTAAGTTTAAAGTGAACAATATAGAAGTTCCGAAAAAAAGTTTTTCGAAATTTCAACCAAAATCATTTAAAAAAGTACAAATTTCGAGCTTGGAATTCAGTTTCCCCAAATCAAAATAAAGAGCAAAACTTTGAAATCACAGTTGCACTTTAAACAAAATTTTATTCTTTTCTTTTCAAGACTGAACTCGAAATTTCTATTAGTGAAAGAACGTGTCGGGAATGGTTTCAAAAGTTTAAAAAAGGCGAATATGACGTGGAAGACAAGGAGCGTCTCGGACCCGTGAAAACGTTCGAGGATGCTGAATTGGAAGCTTTGCTGAATGAAGATTCTTGTAGAACGCAACAGGAACTTGCAGCTTCATTAGGCGTGACCTAGTGTTGGGTTGCTACATAGCAATCTGCTACTTTGACACTGCTACTTATTGAGTAGCAGTTGGAACAGTTAACAGTTCCTAAAAGTAACTGCTACTTTTGGAACATTCAGTCGCAGTTGTTACACTTTACGTTACCCAAGCTACCTGCTACTTTACTTACTTGACTCGATTAATTCCGTGTACTTTCGGTTCGTCTGCTTAGGGAATTGCAGGCTTTATCATTGTTTCTTTCCTACAGTCGGAAGCATCTTAGAATTCTAGGGATATTTCAAAATGAACATTTTGTTCGCATTCAGCGTATTTCTTATAAAAAATAATAAGTGGTGTTGATAATTATGAAGCTTATTTTTATGTTTTTATCCTTCTTTGCCTTTAATTAGTTACTATTAGAAGATTATGTCAAATTAAAACAGCTCAATTGTACAGGGTCTTTGGTTATAAATGCACCCCCCATTTATCTTTCGAATTATGATAGATACAAAAAATTTGAATGAAAAAGTTTCTAAATATCTCTTAAATTTTTATTTGAAATAAGTTTGCAATATACAGGGTGCTACGTTTTTTCAGAATCAAAGTCAACTTTTGTTTTTTAAACGGAACACTCCAATTATTTTTTTATTTTCGAATTCTCCTAAAAATTTCACATATGTTTTATAAAACCTACCTATAGCTAAATTTAATTGTTTCCAAAATATTGATAGTTAGAAATAGCCAATATGAGCTTGATTTGATACTAATAATCAGGTATCTACGAGAAATGTTAAATGTAAAAGTTTTCAAGAATTGCCTAAATTTTTGTTTGAAATGATTTATTGATATACCGGGGGTTTTGTTTTTCCAGAATCCAAACTTAATTTGGTTTTTTTTTAAGTAGAACAGTCCGATTACTTTTTTATTTTTGAATTCCCCTGAAAATATATTTTATACAATATACCCCATATCTAAATTTAAGTGCTTTGAAAATATTGATGGTTTTAAATCGTCAATATGATCCTAGGTTCATTTCGATTAAAACTTTAATAAAAAAATGAAGTAACATAAAAAGCTGGCTTATTTCAAAATATATCAATAATAAAAAGGGAAAGAGGGGCCCATTTCTTCTATGTTAAACGGTTTCAGAGTTATACTTATAGGTTTTTGTTTTAAGTTTAGAAAATTGTCAGTTTTTTAAGTAACAACATTTTTAAACTGCTGAGTCTAAGAATAAGCTATGTCTTATGAAATACTTATCAAAGTAGTTCAAATACAACAACATAATTCGGATGTTCTATTTAAAAAACCAAAATGGATTTGTATTCTCGAAAGCTAAACACCCTGTATATAGCAAACATATTTGAAATAAATATTTAAGCGATTTCTATAAACTTTTAAATCTAACATTTCTTATAGATATCTATTATTTACGAAAAATCAAGATCATATTGGCGATCTATAACCATCAATATTTCGGAAACAATTGAATTTAGATATAGGTATGTCAAATAAAACATATGTGAAATTTTTGGGAAAATTCGAAAATAAAAAAATAATTGGGTTGTTCCATTTAAAAAACCAAAGTTGACTTTGATTCTGAAAAAACGTAGCACCCTGTATATCGCAAACTTATTTCAAATAAAAATTTAAGAGATATCTAGAAACTTTTTTAGTCAAATTTTTTGTACCTATCATAATTCGAAAGGTAAATGGGGGGGTGCATTTATAACCAAAGACCCCGTACTTTATATTTTATTTTCAGATTAATTATATTAAAAAAATGCCAAGAAAATATAAGTACATAATACATATATAAATTAAACCATAACTCAAATGATGCACTTCTATTCCTATATTATGACAAATTAATATATTAGAACTAACCTAACTTAAAAAGGGGGATCTGCAAATATAAAATGAATAAAAATATTTGTCTATTTCTTATTACAAACCACACTATCATTTACATGTAAGAACATAATTTTTCTCACTTTTTCTAAACTTAACCTATTACTTCTTTCAATTAACAATTGTCCTGTCTTAGAAAACACACGTTCACAAGGCACCGAAGTAGCAACAGTTCTAAATTTTACTTTTACTACTTTTGCTAAGTTTGGAAAATCGAATGAATTATTTTTCCACCATTTTAATGGATCATCTTCTCGGTGCAACAATGGTTCTTCTAAATATCTTTGAATCTCTAATACGGCTCGTGACTTTTTATTGATAGAAGAGACTGTTTTACTACAAATTCCTTTATCGAAAACATTCCAAATAAAAAATTCGTTTTGAGATTCTTGAGAGGTAGATAACCCAATTGTTTCTGGATCAATTGTCTCAGCTGTTTCTTATAAAATTTCAAGTAGATAATCAACAACTAGTTCTTTTGCCCTTTTAGCAGTATTTTCTGACTGAAAGCCAATATCTTTAAATCTTGGGTCCAAAAATGTAGCAACAATTAATGCGCTATTTTGCTCCAAATCAGGGAATCTTTCATTTAGGGAAGTTTGAAGACTGACGATAGCTTGTTCTGATGTATTACTGAAATTGTTACTGGCTGACATTTTTTCGTAGACCTCCCTCAAACCTTTTGTTAAAATAATAATCAAAGAAAGTGTCATGTATTTTTCCCCTGACATCATTTTAGTAACGTATTCCAACGGTTTCAAAATTTTAATTAATTCGGAAATGAAGCTCCACTCGTCTGCGCTAATTACTGGAAAACTTACATTTAATAATGCTAGGCTGCTTCGGATGGCCTCTTCTAATTCCACAAATCTTTGTAGCATGTAATATGTTGAGTTCCATCTTGTAGCAACATCCAAAATAAGTTCTTTCTCTTCTTTATCTTGTTGCCTAAGGGTTTCTTTTAATTTTAAGGTTGCCTTTAAACTTCGCTTAAAATGAACAATTGTTTCCCTAACTTTGGTAACAGTACTTTGTATATTTGCGATTTTCAAAATATCGTGCACTACTAAATTGATTGTGTGAACATAACAACCAAAATGATTTATTTTTAAAACACCTTTTATTGCTTTAACAACGTTTGCAGCATTGTCCGAAATGAATAAAAATATATTATTTTTTTCAATTTTCCATTCCACCAATATTTTTTCTATTTCTCTTGCCAAATTTTCACTGGTATGAGAATCTTCGAACCCTCTACATTCTAACATTACCGATGTGGGCTCAAAATCATTGATGAAGTGTGCTGTTACCGCAATTACACTTTCGGTATTTCTGGAGGTCCAACAATCTGTAGTTAATGTAAATGATTTTGACTGCTGAATTAACGATTTTGTTTTTGTGTACACTTCTTCATAAGCAGCTGGAAGTAGCACATTTGAAAGTGTTTTTCGGCTTGGCATGTTGTAGGAAGGATTTAGTCCTTGCAAAAACGCCCGAAATCCTTTATCCTCTGTAATTGATAGTGGTTGAAAATCTTTTACAATCAATTGAATTAAAAGTTTATCAAGTCTTTTTTGGGTAGAAACACAAATTTTGCGAGGCACAAAGGTTAAAATAGATGACTGCGTTGATTTTTTTACTAGTGATTCTACGCCTATTTCCTCATCCTCAGTTGACTTTGAAGTTGAAGGTTGCGGATCCTTGAAACCTGTTAACGTTTCATCTGAAGTCTGCGAAAAAGTAGGTTTTAACTGGAGTCTCTCAATTTTTTCAAACTGTACTGTGGGATGCCTTCTTTCTATGTGTTTTTTTAGATTTGTAGTGGTAGATTTGCAGGAAAAGACATAATTACACATATTGCACTTGGCTTTGCCCGCACTGTCTTCTTTAAAGAAATTCCAAATTTTGGACTTCTTTTTTTTGTTACTCATTTTAGTTTGAGATACATGAATTGTCTGACAAGCACAGTTTATAAAATACGAAGAAAAATGTCCGTAACGCAAACTAAAACCAAATGTGTAAATTTTAGGTATACACACTGGTCACGAAAACGAACCGAACTTAAAAAGCTGAAGAAGTAAACTCGATTCATTTAAAAGAATGAACATATTAAAAGCTTAAAAATAAACCACTTAATTTTTTCCCATAAATGTGGTGGATGATATCTATATTACAATTAAAAACAAATATTTTTCTTACTACTTTCCCATCATTAAAATAGCATCGCTTTATCACCACTTAAAATATTTGTAGCAAGTGCATATTTTCACCCTATTCTGTCATTAATGTGTGCATAACATGCACTTTTTCCAAACTTAAATAGAAGAAATTTTGCCTAATCGAAAATAATATGCAAGTAATCTACCAATTACGTATTATATCTAATTAGAAAATTAATTTCTTTTTATGTGTTGAACATAAACTGATTTACTTGTTACTTCTTGAAAGAGTATTGGGATTGTTTACGAAATTAAGTGGGTACCCCGGTTTAAAAATCAAGTCTATAGATAGCATTAAAATCATATGATGTTATTTTAGGATTATGGGAATCGCCTGAGAACTAGAAAGCTACGACAAACAGCATGACATAAATTTTATCCTAATTTATCTAAACTGCCGGGTTAAAAATATAGTTAACTGATTTTTTAATAGCCAATGTCATTTTTAAGGTATTTTTATGCATTATTGTTTAAATAGGGAAATCAGGGTATGTATTGAGGTACCTTTTATCTTCGAACGTAACCTGATACCTGATCGACCCTTTACCGACCATATCTTTTCGATTTTGAGAGTGTCATACTTTTGTCGAAAACGTAACTGCGATCTGTGCCTGTGATCACTTACGCTTATTCCCAATACAATAATAGCAGTGACAAAAGTAGCAGTAGCAGTGTATCAGAGTAAAGTAGCAGGTATTCCTTGTCGGTTACTCGTTGCTCCATTTGATTCCAACTGCGACTGCGATCGTTTAACACGTATTCATAATGAGTAACAGTGACAAAAGTAGCAGCTATTTAAAACTGTTACTTGATTGTAGCAGGAGCAACTTGTAACTGCTACTTGTAAGTAGCAGTTTTGCCCATCACTAGGCGTGACTCAACAAGCCGTTTCCCATCGCTTAAAATGCTTGGAGGGAGATTGGGTGCCGTACGAACTGAAGCCTAAAGACATCGAATGGCGCTTTTTCACGTGCGAACAACTCCTCCAACGGCAAAAAAGAAAGGGTTTTTTGCATCGCATCGTGACCAGCGATGAAAAGTGGATACACTATGATAACCGAAAGCGGAAAAAATCGTGGAGACTTCCCGACCATGCATCAACTTCGACGGCGAAACCAAACATTCATGCTGTGTATTTGGTGGGACCAACTCGTCGTAGTGTACTATAACTATTGCAACCGGGCGAAACCATTACAGGAGCCCTCTATCGGATGCAACTCATACGTTTGAGCCGAGCACTGAAAGAAAAACGCCCACAATACTCGAAAAGGCACGACAAGGTGATACAACGCATGACAACGCTCGGCCACATGTTTCCAAGGTCGTGAAAACATACCTGGAAACTTTAAAATGGGACGTCCTCCCCCACCCACCGTACTCTCCTGACATCGCCCCTTCTGATTTCTACTTGTTTCGATTGATGACGCATGACCTGGCCGGATAGCACTTTCGTTCTTAGGAAGAGGCCAAAAATTGGATCGATTCGTGGATCGCGTCAAAAGAAGTACAGTTTTTTCGTCGAGGAGTTCAGAAGCTGAAAGATGTGAAAAAGTTGTAACTAACAATGGAAATTATTTTGAAGAATGAGTATGTAACGAGTTTTTTACAATAAAGCCTCAAATCGTGAGAAAAAACGGCGGTTTTCCATTTGTACCCCCAATATCAATTAGGTAAGATTTCGAGGGTAAATTTAAAATTCAGAACAGTCCCGTAACCAGGATTTTTTTGGGGCGGAGGGGGGGGGGGCTGCCGTCCTTCTGCTTAGACTACTTTAATGACCTACCCAGTCCTATTCAAGTTTTGCCTGCTATTGTAACGCAGGACAACTGAAACATGTTGGTTATTTATTTAAATTTAATTTCTAAATAAAAACAGATGTGTCGGTAAGGTGATAAAATTCTTTATAGAACCATTAGAACAAAACAATTTTTTAAAAAGAATGACTTTTTCTCGTGAACCCACAAATAAAATGAAATCCCTCTTCAAAAATTTGAAACTTTGACTTTACCAAAACCAAAAGACTTGTGGCTTCCAAACTGGTTTCTTCTTGTCGAGTCCATTTATGCAATCAAATATGTTCTAGCTCAAAGTGTTAAAAAATAGATTTTTTTTACTTTTCTAATAAAATGTAATACTTACTTTTTTTTTGACAAATAATAAATTTATTATTAATTCGCTTCTATAAATACTACTTGAAGTTATAAAAAGAAATCGTGATATGTTTATTTGGTAACATTTATTATTATTATTTATCACCTTAATTTGTTAAATCATTATTTCCGAGAATAAGGTGAATCAACTGAATAAGTCAGTTATTTTCTTCATAATATATTACAGAACAGGCAAGTAACCAGGATTTTTTTTCGGGGAGACTGCGATCCTTCTGCTAAAACTACTTTTATGACCCACCCAGTCCCATTCAAGTTTTGCCTGCTATTGTAACGCAGGTCACCTGAAACATGTTGCTTATTTATTTTAATTTAATTTCTAAATGATTACAAATGTGTGGGTAAAATGATAAAATTATTCGAAAGATATTCCTTTTCTAAAATTTATCTTCTATAACCTGCACTTGTGTGTGAAAAATGCGTCTAGAACAAGGATGAGCAACCTTTTTTTACAGCGGGCCAATTACAAGGGCCTCATGTGAGAAAAATATGAATGCTAGGGCGCTTGCACCCCCCGGTTCATGCAGCAAACTGAAAATTCATATGTATTCAATTGGGGGACTTTCTAATTCTTCAGAAATTATCCTTTGCTTGAAACATTTTTTCGAAAGTTCGACCTTTTTCTAAAATTTCGTATATTTTTTTTACAAAATTTGTCTTTTTCATTAAAATTTCGCATTTATTCATAAGATTCGACTTCTTTTATCAAACATGACTGTCAAAATTTCTAATTTAAAAGTTTCTCGTTTTTTTCTCCTGTACTTTCGTCATTTCTCGAAATTCGAATTTTTCTGAAAATCTCGACTTTTTTTGATTCTGAAAATTTCAGTTTGTTTATTAAAATTTGCCTTTTCCTAGAAATTTGGTTAATCTTCTGACAAGAAGGTATTTTTTTGGAAATTAAAATTTTTGTAAAAGGACAAAAATTCCTTTGTAAAGCTCAACCCTTTTTGTTATCAAAATTTCTGGAAGTTTCTCAAAATTTCGATGTGCTATCGCAATATTTGACATTTTCTGACGCCCATTGAGCCAAAGTAGGGCACTGACTCTAGGAGTCCAAAGAAAATAAACATTCGATTTTTTTTCGTAAAATTTGCTCCTTTTATGAATTTCGATAAAATCTGCTCTGTCTGGGAAATTTCGAAATTTCACTAAGATTAAATGCTTTTTCTCAAAATTTAGACTCTTTTGTAAAATTTCTTTCACAATATCGTCTTTATCTTGGGGTTTTATTTTTTTAATTCGACTTTTTTTTAAATTCGACTTTCTTTGCACAATGTCTTGTTCATTTCAAAGTTTTCTAGAAATTTCGCTTTTTTTCCAAATTCCGATATTTTTCTGAACATTTATTCAGCTAAAAATGTTCATTTTTCAGATGCTGAATTTTTTAAAAATCTTGACTGGTTTCCTAAAGTTTGCCTTTTTCAGAAAGTCTTGATTTTTATCTCAATATTCGATATTTCATATTTCTATAATTTTTTTTCTTTTTACTGGTAAATTCGCTTTTTTTTCTAAAATTTAAAAATTTTCTAAAATCGTCTTTTTCCTATATTTTGTCTGTTCCTCAATATTTGTCTTTTTCGAAATTTCGATTTTATTTTCGAAATCCTACTTTTTGGACTTTTTCAAAAATGGTTTAATTATTTCAAAATTTTGGCATTTTCTTGAATTTTTGCCTTTTTCAATAAATTACGAATTTTAGTTTAAATGGTTTTATGGTTCTGAAAATGTTCACTTTTCTTTCTAAATTGGATCGAAATATTAGTAAAAATTTTGCGAAAAATATTTTTGGGGACTGCAAGAAAAATATACCGGGTGTTTTTTTTAGTTGGGAGGTTACCTTTATCTGGAGTACTACTTATTATAAAGGCAAACTGATTTTGTCGATGGGGCTAATTGGAGCTAAACTATCTTCTAAAAATATTTTCAACTTCCCCCCACTACCGCTTATACCTGAAGTAGACATCAACTTTCTTATTTTAAATAGCAACCCCCAAATTTTATATTTTATTTAGATTTTACGTAAAAAAATAAGGTGAGTTTATGTATACATGTTTATTGCTACCTCTGATAGTTTTAAAGATATTTCAATTTTTCGAAAAAAAATGACAGAAAAGAGGGTTATTTTGACTCTTTGTATCTTTTTTATTATTTGCAGTAAAAACATGAAATTTGGGTTGAAATTACGGAATATTATAAAGACTATAATAACGTAATCAGATTTTAAATTTATTATACAGGGTGATGGAAATTTTATAATCTTTGCTGTTTTTGTTTTATTCAAAAATACTCTGTTTTTTTAAATGGGAACTATATGTTTTTTAATCATTTTTGGATTCTTCACATAAAAAGAAGAAAAAAGATATATGACTAATTTTTAAAAATTCTGCACCGTTACAGAGGTATAATTTAAAATACAAAAGAAAAATATATCTTTTTTTTCTCTAGTAGCAACTTGGTAGAAAACAAAATTTTCAAAAATAAAACATAACCACAAGGCCTAAAAATTTTAGGCTAAATAACATTTGAAAGATAACCGTACAAGACGAATAAGTTTTTTACTAATTGTTAGAATACTTATTGAAAAATGTTTAGTGAGCCACAAATGTAAGTTTCGTAAAAATGGTTTTGTTAAACAGACTTCTCATTCTTGGAGTAATGAAAATCAACAACAAATGTTCAAGAAAATTCGTCCTTTAACTGTTATGGTGTTAGATTAGAACTCAGGAATTGTAAATTTTATAATGAAAATCGAAATGGAAATTTTTTAGTGATTTTTTTTACGACTACTGCATGGCGAGCATATTGCTAGGAACAATCGGATGTGCTTAAAAACGTTATTCAATTCAAAATCTTAAAATATGACTTTAAATGGATTGAAACAGAAGAACGTCCTTGTTGTTTTTAGTGTAAATTTTTTGTCAATTATTTTTTTTCCTATTACTTATTATGATTAATTCTTTAAGCTTTTATTGTCTACAGTTAATTTCCTACTTGAACAAAAAAGACATGTTTGATTTTTTTATTTTGAGATTTATGTAAAATACCCCTGTAACGGCACAAGATTTAAAAAAAAAGTAATATGATTTTTTTTTTCTTTTTATGTGAAGAATCCAAAAATGATTAAAAAACATATAGTTCCTATTTAAAAAAACAGAGTATTTTTGAATAAAACAAAAAAGCAAAGAATATAAAATTTCCATCACCCTGTATAATAAATGTAAAATCTTATTACGTTATTATAGTCTTTATAATATTCCGTGACTTCAACTCAAATTTCATGTTTTTACTGCAAATAATAAAAAAGATACAAAGAGTCAAAATAACCCTCTTTTCTGTCATTTTTTTTCGAAAAATTGAAATATCTTTAAAACTATCAAAGGTAGCAATAAACATGTATACATTAACTCACCTTATTTTTTTACGTAAAATCTAAATAAAATATAAAATTTAGGGGTTGCTATTTAAAATAAGAAAGTTGATGTCTACTTCCGGTATAACCGGTTGTGGGAGGAAGTTGAAAATATTTTTAAAAGATAGTTAAGTTCCGATTAGCCCCATCGACAAAATCAGTTTGCCTTTATAATAAGTGATACTCCATATAAAGGTAACCTCCCAACTAAAAAAAACACCCGGTATCTTGGAAATTCAACATCTTTACTGAATTTTAAATTTTGAGAACAATGTTTTTGAAAATTGCGATTTTTCTGTCTCAAAATTGGACTTTTTTTGAATTTTGAACATTTCTCGAGTTTTTGAGAAAGGTTAGGTTCTTATTTTCAATATGATTTATTGAAAATTTCAAACTTTTCCAATTTCCCTCTTGGAATATTGGACCTTCTTTTGTAAATTTGGAATATTTTTTAGAAAGTTTAATATTTTTTTTAGAAATTGTAATATAATTCTTAAAAATCTTGTTTTTCTGATTTTTTAATTTGATTCCCGATAATTTCGACTTCACAGAGGTTGGAAACTTTTTACTCCCACCATGACAAATTTTGTTATATCTGAAAGTACAATTACCAACATAGAGCACAAAAAAGACGGTTGGCACCTTATCTAGAATTATTCTTCATGATAGACCCTTATTGACCGGAAATATTATGTTTTTTTAAAAAATTTTTATTTTTAAGTATTTCTTCCTCATTGTTCCCTTTCCATGTTATGCACTGCTGACGAGCTCAAATGAGAGCGAAACATCGATGTCCAGTGCTACAACTTTTTTATGTATTTTATATTTTGATAATTTATCAAAAAAAAACATTTTTTTTTCCATACCTAATTTTTGGTCTCCTATTTTTCATTATTCCCATTCTATGTAAAATAACTTCTTAATTTGTGAACTGTCATGAAGTGACGTTTTTAATAAATTTAAATATCGTGTAGTCGCATTTCAAAAACTGTTTAAAAAATTGTCAACAAACCATAAAAATTTAAATATTTCCAAACTGGGCCGAAGAAATGTTAAATAAATTGAAAAAAAACCTTATATAGAATTTCGCTATACAGCATCGGCCAGTACACTATTTCGGTCTGCTTGCCAATGAGAACGACAAAGCAAACTTCTGATATGAGGCAAGACCGAAAAAGAAACTAAATCGGCAGAGATGCCACATGGTAATTCATTTATGTGTATCTCCTTCATTATGACCAGGATAAATCGCTTTAGCACTACTTAGATTCAACAATTGGGAGAATGATAAGGGTACATGTGCAGCGCACATGTCACCTGGCACCGATTGGCATTATTTCTACATGGACTTACAACTGGACCGAATCTGCATTAAATAAATCATCCTCTAGTAACCCGTCCGTCGCGGGTGTAAGGAGCATACAACACATACGGGCGGCACTATCGAGGAGGCGGCAATAGGCATGTACTCGGGAATTTAATCCAAATTAAAAATACTTCAAAATCGAATTTTCCGAACTTTTAAACTTAAATATTTCATATTGTTCCTTAAATTGTGACAGTAATCCGAAAATGTTAGTCAAAAATTCGCGGAAAAAACCGAAGTTTTTAGTTTTTTCAGTTAACACACAAAAAAAGTAGAACTTCAAAAAAAATTTTAAAATCTCTTGAAAAAAAACGAAGTTTTGAGTTTATGCCAACAATTTAAGAGAAAAAGTAAAAATTTAAAATAAGCACTTGGAATTTTGCGAAAAAAAATTTAGTAAAATTTTAAAAATAAAGGAAAAATCTCCCCAAAAAGACAAACTAGCGTATAAATTTAGTTTTCTTGAAGATAATAAAAAAGTATAAACTTAATACTCAGAATTTAGGAAATAACTTCCAGCAAAAAAAAAGGAATTTTTAGCAAAATGTTTGGATGAAACTCGACAAAAAAGTAAAACATTTAAAAAAATATTTTAAAAATGTTTCGCATTGGAATAAAATTGAAGCTATCGGCCAAAAAAAAGTGTTTTCATTAATTTTACATAAAATAGGCCTGTTCTTAATTAATAAGGTTTCTAAAGATGTTTAAATTCGAAGTCTGGTAATTAGTTAATTGTTAAACAAAAGCTACTAACTAAATTCCTTTTGTGGAGATCTTATGGCAAGATTAAGTTGTATACTAATATGAAAACTTGTTTTTTTTTGGCAATGTTTTTAACTGTCATAACATTATAATTTAAATATTAAATATACTATCTAAACTATTAAGAAATTTAATTTTTTAAAGTTTTTCATGGTTTGAAGAATTAATAATTACCAGATTGATTATAACAATTATAAATATCGCAAAATTATAATCATATTAAGTATAGTTGCCATAAAACCTCAGTGAAGGAAAAAACATATTAGCAACTCTAATTTAATAATTATTATTCTACTTGGAATCTAAACGAAAAATCTAAAACTTTATGTAAAATCAATAAAACCATTTTTCCCAACAGAATTTTTTTTCTTTTACACGTTTAGATGATTTGGTCAATTTGTAAAATTTTGAATTAATATTTAATAACATAATAAAAAAGAATTTTACTTGCTATGTTTTTGAAATAATTGCGAAAAACTGGACTGTTTTTTTCAAATCTTTAATTGTTAATATCAGCGGCAATTGTTTATGTGTCGATATTTAAATCCAGAAATTCCGACTTTTTTCTCAAAATGAAAAACTGTAAATTTCCAGAAAAGATAAAACTTCGAAGAAAATAATTAAAATTAAGCAACATTAGTCGAATAATGTTGTATACTTTACTTTTTTCTTTGAACTTTGAGGTCTAAATTTCAGATTTTAAAACATATTTATCGAAGTTAAATACAAACTTTGGTTGCTATTCCTACAATTTTGAATTTATAAAGGGATTATTTTGTAAAAAAAGAAAAAATCTGAGAAAAATACACAATTCGTTGAAAAATCAGAAATGTTTAAACAAATTTCTGGAGTTTAGAAATTTGAGTTTAGACTGAAAATTTTAACAAAAAAAAAAGTGTAATTTTCGATAAAGCATACTTTTTGAAAACATAAATATTCTTGACATTACGAGTTTTTTCTGAAATTTCATAAGTTATTTAAATTTAAGATTTTTATTTTTTGACTTAAAATTTTGACCTTTAATTCGAATTTCTAGAAAAAAAAAGGTTGAATTTGGAAGTAAAAATTAAAACTTTTCATTTCTTAAAATCCAAACTCCAAATTAAAAACAAAACAAAAATATTACATTTCAATCAAGAAAACACTCAACATTTAGACATTTTTTGGGGGGGGAAATTGTGAACTTTTTTTGGAAATTCTTCTTTTTTTCTCGAAATTTGAACATTAAATTAAAAATGAATTATGAATTTTCGACTTTAAAGACGAATTTTTTTCAATTTTTAAACTCAACATTTCAATGTTGTTGCAATTTTAAAATTGTGACAAATATGAGAAAAGATTACTTTAAAAATTTAAAACTTTGATAAGAAAGTTTCTGGAAAAATCAAATTTTGGAAAAATTTTAAATCTTATAAAAATAAAAAACCAGAGATTTAGAGTTAAAACTATTATAATTTTAATATTTTGAGAATAAATTTCAAATTCTTTAAGACACTTTTACTTTCTTATAAAATTCCTAATTAGTTACTTTAAATTTTATTTATTAATTTTTTACATTAAATTCAAACTTTTAATCCTGTTTTTGAAATTCGTTAAGAATGGTTTCTGAAATTTCGATTTTCAATTCGAATTTCCGAATTTTAAGTCGAAACTTTCAAAAATAAGTTAGATTTTTGAATTAAATCATTTCTTTAAATGAAAATTAAAATTTGAAATTAAAATGATTGTCTTGACATTTTAAGAAAAAAAAATGAGATTGCAAAAAAAGTCTACATTTTAAGGTCATAATTTTAGAAAAGAGTGGAATTTCGAATATAAACTCGAAATGCGGACGCATGGGTTCTCATAATTTGATAAGCGATTCGGTCAAACTCTATTAAATTTATTAAATCGTCCAACAATTTCCACTGTTAACCATCTTGCAGAATTCGAATAATTAATTTGTCTTTACACGTCCAGCTAACCGAAATTATGATGTATTGGCCAACTCGCGATATTATTGTTATTCAATTCAGAAGAAAAAGTGATAATTATTAAGTAGTATTTAACCTCCCAGAGCGCTGAAGAAGTCGTTGGGCGACCTGAAGCAAAGACGGTGTTAAATATCGTCCACAAATTTGAAAAATCGGGATGCATAACTAGTTGTAATAACAAGTGTTGTTTGGAAGCGCGTCAACCTGAAGGTGACAGGCCATTATCCGACGAAAGAATGGCTAAGGAGGTAGCTGTATTGCATTTGTCGAAACAAATGAATCTTGTTCTAGTAAGCAGATCGCAGAAAAAGTTAATGTGCCATCGCGAACAGTGTGAAATATTTTGAAAAGAAATGGGTACAAGTGTTATAAAGTATCTGAAACCCAAGAGATATTTCCTGAAGATCGATACAAACGTCTTGAGTTTTATTAGTCTATGAGTGAAAAAGTTGATGTCGATGGACATTTCTTAACCCACGTACAAGAAAGACCATGTAATATAGACCATTTACGGGATCGAATTGTAGGAGTCCTAGATAATATTTCCCCTGAGATGTTGGCACGCGTAAGAACTGAATTTTACGACAGATTAGGTTATTGCGAAACACAAGGAAGAAACATTTTTGAACCACTTATTACATAGGCATTTTTTCTTCCATTTTTTTGTTGAATCATTTTTTAAGTTTTCAGTTTAGATTGTCATCACACCGGCTGATTATTTTTACACAGAGTTCATTTATCTTTTAGAATTTTTGTTTTATTTTTCGTCAGACCCGGTTGATTAAAGAAAACAAAATCGTAAAGTATCTGCAATTATTTTCATACTTTTTAGGGTGTGAAAATAATTGTAGAATCAATTAATACGTAAAGATGTATTTTCCATTTAAAACGACACTCTTTTATCGAGCTCCGATAAGGTTCTGATGCAATATCTACAAGACAGGTGTGCAGTTTGCAGCTGAATGCGTGGTCATGATTTGATAAGCGCGTCTATCGAGCAACATATTGAAACAGTGTAAATCATACCATCCTTCTCTTTCCTTACAGAATTTTGATATGTTCCTTGTTCTTTACACGTTATAGCAGACCGAAATCATGTACTGGCCCAACCGGTATATCTAGATGTTCATATTTACATTGACAACTGTCACTGTCATTGTTGACAGCTTCTTTTGTCTTTTATTGTTTATTTACTTGCTTAGTCCGTTCGGATGTCCGGGTGGAGGGTGTACGAGGGAATCTAAAATCGACGGAAAATTCTAATGTACCACGGGCCAAGTTTCTTTCAAAAAATTCATTCAAAATTCTGTAACATTCAGGGTCTAAACTCTAATCTAAACTAGGTTCATCAACACCTTCAAAATGAAAGGTCCTATGCGCTGTCTCTGACAGAAACCCAAGTCTCCCTATCGATCAATACAGTCCATTTGCTTTGCCCTAACTACGACTTGCACACAAAATTTTGAAACAAGAGGGAAGGGAATTTGTGCCTTTATGCGAAGCGACCTGTCAATGAGAAGAAGCACTGGAATCTGCTGATCATGAAAATCTGCCTCAAACGCGAAGTAATATTTATTTATTCACTTTATTGGTCTCCAAACGATCCCTCATGCAGACAACTCTTCTCTTATCTCTCCGTAACCTTTGATCACCTACAGACGAATTATCCAAACGCTGAGGTTGCCTTTCTCAGTGACTTCAACGTACACAACATCCTCTAGTTAAGGTTTTCTTCCCGAACTGACGACGCGGGAAGGGTGGCAGAGGCTTTCGCCATCACTTGTGGATTATCGCAATTGGTTGAGGAACCCACAAGAATTCCTGATGTAGATACCCAACAACCCGATCTACTCGAACTTTTCCTTACAAATTCACCAAATTCGTATAAAATCTCTGTGACATTACCGCTTGGAAATTGGGATCACAAGCTTGTAGCAGCCTCTCGCTCGCTTCATATACCACCTTCTTCTCAGACGCAGTCCCGTAGGGTTTGGCACTTTAACTCTGCAAACTGGGAATAATAAGAGACTTCTTTCCCATGGCAGGAAGTCTGCTTCAACTCTGATAAATCTTCCTTAGTCGCCGTATCCATCACGGAAACTATCCTGATTGGTATGGAATGCTTAATTCCCCACTCCCAAAAGAAGTCTGCCTTCAGTAAATCTTGGTTCAGTATAAAATGTGCTCGAGCTGTCTCCTGCAAAAATCGCGCATATCGTCGTTGGCGAAATAATCCCTCAGTCAAGACTCGGACCATATTCGTAGATGCACGAAATTTTTGTAAACAGGTTATTGACGAGGCAACAGGTGATTTCGATCGTAAAATGCGCCAGAGGCTTATCAATTGTCCGAACGGTTTCAGATCCTTTTGATGATTTGCAAAGTCGATTGGAAAGAATTTTACACCTTCAAATTTTCCACCTTTACTTGATGAAAATAGCAATATTGCTACTACCTCCAAGGAAAAGGCTGATATGTTAGCCTTAATGTTTTCTGAAAATGCGAATCTTGATTCTCGGAACGCAGAACCTCCTATTTTTCCTAAGGTTGGCACTTCGATGCCTAAAGTTGTTTTCAGACAACGCACAATCGGGAAGATTCTCTTTGAGCTGGCGACACCTCGAAAGCTTCTGGCCTTGATGGCATTCGCGCTATTATTCTTAAGAAGTGCGCCCCAGAGTTGACTCCTATCCTAAGCAAATTGTTCACACTCTCTTAAAACAAAGATGTATTCCCTAACATCTGGAAATCTGCTAGAGTGCAGCCTGTCCCTAAAAAGGGAAAAGGAATCTGACTAACAACCATCGCCCTATACCTTTGTTATCCGTTATATCTAAAGTGATGGAAAATGTTATCAACATCGAGATTCTCAAATATCTGGAGGAACATAGAGTCATCTCCGACAGGCAATTCGGTTTAGACAACAACGTTCCACTGGCGATCTACTGGCATATGTTACTCATAACTGTACTTCAGCTATGGAAAAACATGATGAGGCTAGGATTGTGGAATTGGATATCTCAAAGGTTTTCGGCAGAATCTGGCACCGATCTCTTTTTGCCAAATTAACATCTTATGGTCTTCCCCCTGGTCCCTGCCATTTGATATCCAATTTTCTCGTTGACAGATCTCTTCATGTCGTCGTCAATGGCATCTCATCCAAGATATTTGTGATTAACGCAGGGGTACCTCAGAGGTCTATTTTGTCTCCCACTCTATTTCTGTTACACATAAACGATCTCTTAGCTTCAACTTTCGATCCTATATACAGCTACGCAGATGAAAGTAACCTTGTGTCATCCTTTTTCTCCGACAAACCATTATCTATCGCTGCTTTTGATCGACTAAGGGAACAGCAGATACAGACGATTAATCGGGATCTCGAGATTATTCTGGAATGGGGTAAAAACATTTTGGTCGACTTTAATGCTTCAAAAACTCAGGCCGCGGTTTTGTCTAGGAAAACATCAAGGGATAATGCAACAAACATACTAATGGATGTTAAAATCCTCCCGATGGGATCTAATCTATCTATCCTAGGAGTGAATTCGAACACTAACTTCTCTTGGGACGTTCATGTGCGCGCCATTGCCAAATCCCCCTCTCAGAAGCTAGGCTTTCTTTTTAGAACTAAAAAGTACTTCACATCTCATCAGCTATTAACACTATACAAAGCTCAAGCTAGCCAACACTAGCCAATACTGTTCTCATGTTTGGAGTTCAGCCCCAAAACACACTTTAGCTCTCTTGGATTCAATTCAAAGAAGAGCGATTCGCCTAATTGATGACGAGAGTCTGACCGATTCTCTCGAAACACTAGAGCACGAGCGTATGGTTGGTGAGTTGTCTCTTTTCTACAAGTACTATCATGGAAGATGCTCGCAGGAATTAATAGGATTGATCCCCCAAGGGCAAGATTCTTGAGGCTTACTAGACAGTCGGAGACAGCAAATTCCTGTACGGTCCAGCTTGACATAGTGAGGACTTCTGTCTATGGAGTCTCTTTTTTCTTTAGAACTTCCAAGTTATGGAACTTGTTATCGAAAGGAATTTTCCCAAAAAATTACAACCTATGTTTAAGAAGGCGGTTCATCGCCATTGTTTAGGAGCATTGAACCTGATTTGTCACGGCAATGGGATCAGGTACATTTTAATGCATGTCGATAATTATTTACCCGTTACCCCTACCCCATTGTCGGAAATCTTGTAATTCGGGCGAGGCTGATATTGGTTCCCAAGAACGGGGTTTTTCCCAGTCGTTAAAATAATTCGTAAAATTCTTAATTTGGGATACGGATCGTATCTGGCTAGTCATGGGCCCCTAGAAATTACTAATGCCCCCCATTAATGAGATTTATCGTATGGTATTTATTGCTGAAGCCTTTATGCAGAAATGAGAAATACTTACAACTTACAACTTGAACGGGTGCGTTTCTTTTCACACTTTTACATTTCAGTTTACCCGAACGCAATTCATTACTTGCGCGTCGGGCTAAACTAACGATAGTTCAACTTTTACCAATCGTTAGTTTAAACAGCCATCTATCTTTGTTTCCGCATCCTACTCGCAGTGCTTTGAAAGCATAATGGGGTTACTCTTTGCGAGTGGATTAAACTTAAAAAAAAAGAAGTCCTCACCGTGTCAAGCTGGACCGCACAGGAATTTGCTGTCTCCGACTCTCTTGTACGCCTTAAAAGTCTTACCCTTGGGGAGATCAATCCTATTAGGTTCTCCGAGCATCTACCATGAAAGTACTTCTAGAAAGTTACCTAAGGAAGGTACAACATTTCGATTTAATACTGAGTTTCAACGTTGTGAGTGTGCTGAAGTACAGTTGGAATTCATAAACCGCGTTCTGTTAAAAAAATACAACTTTGATATATTTTATGCTTTTTGGACACTCTGTAAATTACGAAAGTAATTTTAAAATGTACCGCCAATGGGCCCCTATCCACCCTCAAAACAAAACTTCTTAAAAATCAAGTAATGTAGGCATAATATGTATCGTATGATGTAAATAACTCGGTATTATCGGCAAATGCAAAAAATTCGACTTTTCGCCATAAAACTAGTTACATCACTGGTAATTTTGCACCAAATCAAGCCTAATCTTGCGTTTTGAATAGAGGAGCACCAGCGACTAAGTCCCTGAGGAGAACTTTCTCCAAACAATGACACCATTTTGATACTTTCAAAATTGCTCTTATCTCCAACATTCGTCCCTGAAAACCGACATTTATTTCAGTCCGTTGGTTTATGTGTACTTTGTGTACAATTCTAAACAATGACTGCAAAATATTAAATTAAAATATTTCCACATTTAATTCTGTGTATGTGTCCTATTATTTTTATTAAACCCTAATAAATCTTTGGTTTTCTTTAATACCTTGTATATTTATTTTCACCATTCCTATATGCTAAGTAATAATCTGTAAGTAAAAAGGTAATACACATTTGTCTTGATACACGTTTTTTACTGTGAATGGTTTTATGATTCACGTTTTTTTTAAAAATAATTGTCATCGTGAATAATAATTGTGCACTAAATAAATAAAAAAAAGGACAAAAATAACTTTACGAAAGACCACCGGTGGCTCATATTATCAGTGGCGTATGTAAGATATTGCAATTTGATGAAAATTTAAATTTGGAAAATGTTTTCACTTTGTTCTTAACCAATAGGTGCAAAAGTGCATACACTTCGTTTTCTGCGAAATTGGTTCTTCTTGTTTTACTCGATATTTAACGTGATATCATCATAGAGGAGCAAAAAATAATAATCAAAATTTAAGAAACCTAGTCAAAAACAGCAAAGTTATAGACCCAATTGGTTATTCATTCTCATTAAATCAACCAAATATTTAAAAAGTGTTCTCTCCCCCTCCAGAGATACACACCAAGTATTTTTTTATCATTCATTGGACTTTTCCATTTTAATTTTCACTTTTTCAAAGTCAAATTTGGCAGTTTTTTATGACGTCTTGAAGCAAAGACGATTCAAAGATAAATAAGTGATCTTCTACAAAGTATCTACTACATTGGGTTTGCTTTAAAAAACAATCTTGGTCTTCATAGAATGAATATTACTGATAACCTAACTCCTAACTTGTAGAACTGGAAGAAAAGAATAAAAACATCCAGCAAATGGTTTGTTTTTGTACCAAAAAGAGCGTGGAAATTGCAAATAACATTTCTTTAGTTTCTCAGCATGAAAAATGCAGCTTGTTCGGTGTTTTAGTCTTTATTTAATGAAGAGTTCATTAGGTTCTGTAATATATTATGAAGAAAATAACAGACCTATTTAGTTGACTGTGGAGTTATTTTTTTTCTTAATTTCAGGAATAATTATTTATTATTATTTATTATTAATGATTTGTAATAGTAGTACTCCACTGATTCATCAAGAGAGGGTGATAAATAAATAATAATGATAAATTTTATGGTACCAAATAAAAATATCACGATTTCTGTTTATGTCTTAAAGTAGTATTTATAGAGTGTATGAATAATAATTGTATTATTTGAGAGAAAAAACGTAAGTATTACATTTTATTAAAAAAAAACAAAGCATGAACAAGTTTTTAGTTTCTATATTATTTTGCTAGTGTTTTATTAAATTAAATTTTCTGTTATTGAAGACTGTTACTGTGTTTAAATTGTTGTCAAAATTTAACATTTTTTCGGCTTTTTTGAGGTCTGTTTTCAGCAAACGTGAAAAAATGTTCCCGTCTTAATAGAAAAAAAAATAGTTCTTTTTTCTCTTCAAATTCAAACCGGAAAATTTAAAGAAAATATAAAAATTTCGTACATTTTTCTAAATCAAATAAAGAACCTTAAAGGATCTTCCTACTCTTAAGCTTTTTTTAGTTTTGTCACAAAAATTTGACCATTAGGAAACATCGTAAAGATGTTCCTTTTTTATTTCTTTAATGAAACCTTTTTCTTTTGTCTTAAAATAATTTAGACTAACTCCATTTTTCAACTATATTTTATTTTTGTAATCACACATTATTGAAATGCAAATCTTGCTCCCTGAACCAGGGCTTCGAACCGGCACTGAACCGAAAACCGGAAACCGAAAAAAACCCGTTAATTTTGCATGAACGAAAACCGGATCAGAACCGGAAAAAATAACGGTTTATTTCGGTTAGTTGAATTTGTATGTTCTTAAAATAATTTTTACTTTACCCTACAGTTTAAAATTTTTTTAGAAATTTTCCTTTCAAAATTTTACACAAATTTATGCAACTTTCATCTCAAAATTATGAGTTTACTTTAAAGAACATTTTTTTTGATGGAACGGACTGGTCCTTGGTTATCTTCAAAAATTGAAACACAGAACTTGTCCCCTGAAACCAAGAAAAATTAAAAAACACAACAAAGGTTGCTCTAACGCGTTTCGACAGCCAAGCTGTCATCTTCAGAGAGAAACTAACATCTAATCTTAAAATTAACCCTTATATACTAAGAATATTCACTTCGTGCGTGATCGGCCGCCCAACATTTTTTTGTTTTAATTAGAAACTTGCAATTTCATTTTTTCTAAGAAAATGTTAATTTTTTTCTCAAAATTTCAAGCCAAGTTGAGTTTTAAGTTGTATAACTTAAATATTTTTTTTCCAAAATTTTCGGCTCCTTTTTGAAATTTGGATCTTTTTCTCGAAATATTTCTTTTCCTTTTCTAGAATTTTGAGTTTTTTGTGTGCTATTGTAAATATGGACCCAAGCAAGAGGAGTCTTTTTCATTGAAGCCCAGTTTCTTGGCAATTTTATTTGCAAATTCGAATTTTTCCGAAAATTGTAACTTTCTTTTCAGAACAAACACTCAGAATTGGTTTTTTTCTCAAACTTGGATTTTCGCTTTTATAATCTGATACTCCTATTTTTTGAAGTTATTAATAAAAGTTTCGAGTTTTCTTGAATTTTTTTCTTCAATTTTCACTTTAATTTAAAGATGCCAATTTTTTTCTCGAAATTTCAAATTCTTATGCTTTTTAACGATGCCGACTTCATAAAACTTCCCAAAATTCCCGGATTTGGCTTTCTCTTCTCAAAATATGCGATAAAATCTCGCTATTACTAATGTTTACTAGAAATTGGGAATTTCAGTTAAAATTTCAGCAGAAAAATACAACATTCATATTCCAATTTAATTTAAAGGATTTTGAAATTGAAGTCGAAATTTTGAAGGTAAACTTGAAACGATGACATGTTAGAAAATGTCTAATTTAAACTTCCAATTTTTATCTGGTTTTGTTTACGTTATATTTAACTTTTTTCATAAAATTTCGACTTCAGCCTCAAAGCTGCGATTTTTTTTCAGATTGTTTTGAATTTAGGCAGCTTTAAAATCGAAATTTAGATAAGTCTTAAACTCGTTTTGTAGAATTCGTTCAAAATTTAAAAATTGGTAATTTGAAAAATTAGATTCTTCAGCAAAATTAAAAAAATTCTGGAACGGGCGAATTTTGAAAAAATGTCGAAGTTATCACAAAAACTCGAACTTTTGAAAAAAAAATGGAAATTTCGAAAAAACTTCAAATTTTGAATGAAGCTATATTTAACTTCGAAAAAAAGGTAAACATTTTCAAAAAAGATTAAAATCCTGAAAAAATTGAAATATTTCAAAAAGTTGCAGTTTTGAAAAAAGTTAAAATTTGGAAAAAGTCGGAATTATCAAAAAAAGAAGTTAAAACCTCGAGAAATAGTAAAAAGTTTGAGCCAAAGTGGAAATTTTCAAAAAAAGGTAAAGGTTTTTAAAAAAAATGTTTCAACCTAATCATAATATAAAAAATCTAAAATTTTGAAAAAAATTGAAATTTTTTTTTTTTTTTACAAAAATTCAAAATTTTTAAAAAATGAAGAAATTTTCCAAACAAATCAAGCTCTGAAAAAGTTACAGCTTCGAGAAAAAGTCGAAATTTTGATTATAAAAGATCGGAATTTTCAAAAATTTCTAAATTCTGAAAAAGTTTGGAAGATATTAAAAATGTCGATATTTTGAGAAAATTTAATATTTCAAAAAATAAAAATTAAAAGAAAATCTAATTTTTCAAATAAAAGTTTAGTTGACTACATGGAAGCCGAAATCTAGAGAAAAAGTTGAAATTTAAGAAAAATCTCAGTTTCCAAAGCTTTGAGAAATTGTCAAAAGTTGGACCAAGGTCAAAAATTTAAAAAACAGGGAAGAAGTTTTCAAAAGTTAGTTTTTCAGCACCATTAAATAAAAAGGTAAAATCAAAATTTTGAAAAAATATAATAATTTGGAGAAAAGATCAAAATTATGTGTAAAGATTTTCAAAAAATTCAACATTTGGAAAATAAATTAAAATCTTAAAGAAAGGTCAAACTGAAAAAGTCTTGCGATTAATAAAATAAATAAACATTTGAAAAAAGTGGAAGCTAAAAAAAGAACATTTGAATTTCAAAGTTTTCAAAATATAAAGACGAAATGCTTTAAAGAAATCGAAAAATGTTTAGGAATTTTCAATAAAAATCGAAGGCAGACTTTTTAAAAAGTAATCATTTTTAGAAAACCAAAATTTTTACAAAAAAGTGAAGATTGAAAAAAAGTTGAATAAAAAAAACAAAGACTCGAGAGAGTCGATATTTGCAAAAAGTTAAAACTTTGAAAAAATTCAAATTTTTAAAAACAATTCAAATGTTTTGAAAAAATCGAATTTTAAATTAGTTAGATTTGCAAAAAAAATGAAATTACGAGTCTGAAGTTTCTGATATTTACAAAAATAAAGTCAAACAATCAAACTTCGAGATCAATTCCAAATATTTAAATAAAATTGAAATTTTCATAAAATAAAATCTTTAACAAGAGTAAAAGTTATAAAAGTAAAATATTAAAAAAAAAACAAAACCAAACAAATAAGGCAGAAGTTTGAGGAATTTAGAATATTCAAAAAATCAAAATTTTGAAAAAAGTCAAAATTTTAAAAATCAAGTTGAAATTTCGAAATTTTGGAAGTCGAACGAGGAAAGATCGACTTTGTGAAAAATTGGGTTTTTATTGTCGCAATTTTCGAAATAAGTCAAAATGTTCAATAAAAATTGAATTCTTGAAAAATCGAAACTTTCAGAAAGTATATAACCAAAGGATCTTTACTCTTTTTTTACATAAGTGAAAGCGCGGGTATTAGCTATTTTTTTACATAGTTCAAGGTTGTTTTTTGAAGTTTCAACTCAAAATGAACACAGAATCCAGAGTGAAATTTTCAAATTCGGAAAATCGAGAAATATTTTCTTTAAATTTTAAGCATTACCAGAGTAGTTACCAGAATATTTAAAAAAAGAGAGAGAACATTTCCTGAATTATGTTAGAAAATCAATTTGAATAAAAACTTTTTAAAAATTAAAAAATGAGTCACCCGGAACTGAACCAAAAACCGGAAATAACCGTTATTTTTGTCGGAACGAAAACTAGAACGGAAGCGATATGATTTTTTTTTCCAAAACGAAAAGCAAAAATCGGAACGAAAAAAATAGTGGTTCGATGCCCTGCCTAAAGCCAAGAAAGATTAACAATCACAATAAAGGTTATTCTAACGCGTTTCGATAGCCAAGCTATGGTTTCAGGGGAGAAGATTTTTTTTTCAATTTTGAAGATAACCAAGGACCAATCCGTTGCACCAAAATTATGGCTTCACACATTATTTTTTAGTTTTCCTTAACCATGAAATATCTCGTGATATTACTGGTCGCTATAGCGATTGTTTTTGGGTGTAAAACCCCTCACCCTCTCAGCGATGAATTCATACAATCGATAAATGACGCCCAATCCTCCTGGAAGGCTGGCAGAAATTTTCACCGTGATACCCCTATGAAGTACATTAAAAATTTGATGGGCAACCTTCCTCAAGACGAACAGAATGTACCGAACATACACACGCATAATCTGGAAGGAGTTGAAATTCCTGCTAGTTTCGATGCCCGAGAACACTGGCCTCATTGTCCAACTATAAGAGAGATAAGGGACCAAGGATCCTGCGGGTCATGTTGGGTAAGTTATGAATTGTTGAAAGAGAGGATTCGGCAACCAGACATACTCTTATTAAAAAATTTGGGCAGATATGGGGGCTAACGACAGAAGTGAAAACTTAAAACGGTGTTTTTTTTTTTAATTTTCAAATTGTAATATGAAAATAAAACTTTCGTAACTTGTAAATTAAAATTATTATTTCCAGTTTTTATATTTGTATACGTTTTAGTCTTTGATCTTGTCTATTTTGAATTACTGCATATTAGAAACCTGTCACATTATCTAAATTTTAGATTTGCGTAGCAAATTTTAAGATATTTAAAAAAAATACGTTTTCAATGTACTGATTTTTCCTAATTATTAAACACTTTAATTTAAATTATTTATTTTTCATGGTGGTAGCCATATTTCAAAAACTGTCTTAGAGTATTGTCTATAAACAATAAAAATTTAAATATTTTTAAACTGGTTTTTTTCAATTTATTTAACATTTCTTTGGCCCAGTTTGGAAATATTTAAATTTTTCTGGTTTGTTGACAATTTTCTAAACAGTTTTTGAAATGTGACTACGTGTTATTTAAATTTATTGAAAACGTCACTTCATGACAGTTTACAAATTAAGTGGTTAGTTTATTTTACATAGAATAGGAATAATGAAAAATAGGAGACCAAAAAATTAGATATGGAAAAAATAAAAATTTTGCTTTTTTTTGATAAATTAGGAAAATATAAAAAAATACATAAAAAGGTTGTAGCACTGGACATCGATGTTTCGCTCTCATTTGAGCTCGTCAGCAGTGCATAACATGGAAAGGGAACAATGAGGAAGAAATACTTAAAAATAAAAAAAATTTTAAAATATAAGAAAGAGAAATAAAGAAATTTTAACATGAATAGACGTTTCATCATCAATTTACTGTGTTAAAAATTTACTGTGTTAAAAATTTAAATATGAAGCCCGATCCACAAGAAACAACTACTCCGAGGGCTAATACCCCTTCCGGCATTGAACTAGACTTGTGGGTCGAACTTATATGTTCTTGGTGACTACTGCCGAAGAAATGTTAAATAAATTGAAAAAAAAAACATAATATTTCCGGTCAATAAGGGTCTACCATGAAGAATTTTTAAACTGGGTCGTAGAAATGTTAAATAAAATTAATAAACATTGAATTATCTAAATATTGAAAATATACTACAGTCTTCGTTGAGTGAGTCGATATACAAAATATGTAAAATTAACTTTGAACATTCAAATATATTAACACAATTTTACCTTTATACAGGGTGGACCATAAGTAATAGTACATAGAGCAAGAGTAGATTTTTCGTATAAAAATAACGTGTATCTCTGTTAATATCAACTTTGATATAAGGTAAATGAAGCTAAATCACATTATTTTTATTCGAAAAATCCACCATTGCTCTGTGTACCATTACTTATGGTCCACCCTGTATATCTATCAGCAAGTGCTTCATAGATGGCTTTCCACGTCATTTATATTTATAAAGAAATAGTCCACTTAGCATCATGAAAAGGATACATTAAACTTTAATCATAAAAAAAATAAAAAATCGTAAGGGGTTATTAATTACACTGATCAACAAAATTGAAGTTTTGTTATGTCACATGGACTTTCGTTTGTATTTTTTAATAATGTTAGTTGTTATCATTTAAAATAAGCAGATTTGAAATTTTCATCACCCACGACATCTGTTGGTTAACTGTTTAAAAAATGATGGATCTCCAGAAATATAACATAAAAAATGTTTTTTAGTTTTTCTAGATTATTTAACTTTTAATCGGTCCATCTTGATCAAGTAGTAGTAGTAAGTCAACACCCTTGAATTTCATCTGCCCTGATAAAGTTTTTCCATCATTGGAATCTCTGCAAGAAACTATTATCAATCTTTATCACTTAGAGCCCCCCAGAGCCCTCTAGTTTGTAGAAATAAAATCAAGATATGTGTCAAAAAAACGAATCTTAATCCCCATATTGCAACCCAAAGTTTTATACTTCAATAAAAGTTTATTAACCAAATATCTTTAGATGTCACTTTTATGGTAAACCAAAAAATTTTCAATTATATTTTTGAAGCATCTTCATGCCGATTTTTCTACTTACTACTACTACCTCACTTATTCTGGGAAATTTCTCTTTGAAATATAAAACTAAAAAATGAATCTTGATCCCCATATTGCAACCCAAAGTTTTATGTTCCAATAAAAGTTTTTTAACCCAATATCTTTAGATGTCTTTCTTATGGTAAACCATTAAATTTTCAATTAAATTTTTGAAGCATCTTCATGCTGATTTTTTCAAAACATTTAATTTTTCTTTAAACAACGAGTCTTTTATTAATTGTCTTAATTTGAAGTTCTACTTTTACTACTACTTCACTCATTCTGGGGAATTTCTCTTTCAAATTTAAAAATCCATTTATAATGGGACCCATCCCCTCTAGAAAATTTTTGGTAAGTCTAATTTAATATGAAGAGGTGATAGAAATATAGCAGAGAGCTCTACAAGTGCAAATGCTTTAGTGTTTTCTATTTACAAATTAAAGATCCACGCCTAGGACAAACTTTTTCCTAATTGTGATTTTTTCGATCCCCGGTGTCGTATTCACATAAAAAGTACCCAAATTTTAATAATAAAAAAGACTTTAAATGAAAAACTAATATGATCATCATTTGTTTTATTTCTGATAAAAAATTTTAAGATAAAATTATGGAATTAAATAAAAACGAACAGTATTTGGGAAGACTACATTTTCAAAAATGAATTTGATCTTGTCACAAGAAAACTGCGTGTGATGGAAAAAATAAGTACGGTTTCATGATGGGGGTAAGTAGTGCAAATACTACACACCAGAGTTCGTGTGTCGAAACCAGTGTTATTGATACTCATAGAAACTCCATGTAATTTTAGGATATCTGCTTCTCGCTCACTAAAGTCTATTTCTATATAAATAAGTAGCTACTGCTACAATTAAAATACAAATCTTGTCCCCTGAAACCAAGAAAGATTAAAAAAGAAAACAATGGTTGCTCTAATGCGTTTCGATAGCCAAGCTATCATCTTCTGAGAGATACCAGATAGTATCTCTAAAGAAAAAGTAAATGTGGTTTATCACTGGTATCAACTTTTCAGGCGTTTGGTGCCGTAGAAGCCATGAGTGACAGAGTTTGTATACATTCCAACGGTACGGTGAATTTTAGATTTTCGGCAGACGATTTAGTCTCCTGTTGGGAAGGTGGCTGCAATGGTGGTAGGCAAGAGCACGCGTGGCAATATTGGGTCGAAAAAGGAATCGTATCTGGTGGACCTTACGGATCAAATCAGGTTAGTAACATTTAAATATCTGTAGCCGCCTTTATAGAGCATTTACAAGTAGGTTACAACTTATAAGTTTCAACAAAACATTCAACTACCACAAATGTTCATAGTTCAGTACAGGCCCGTAACCAGGGGGTGGCTAGGGGGCTGCAGCCCCCCCCCCCGAAATTTTTTGACTTCACACTAGATAGAACTGAACTTTCCAGATGTGCGACCTTTTTAAAAACCATTTTTAATGGATCATTTTATTTTCGTACTAAAATGCAAGGATGTTTTATTGTTCAAATTTGGCGCCATTTTTTATTATTAGAGACCGGATTTTAAGCACAATCAAGTAAGGTAAAAAGGTGAGCAAAATGTTAAATTAGGCAGAAACGAAAAGCTAAAAAAGACACCAAAAAGGTAAAATACTCTAAAAAAGGCATTAACAGACCAAAACTCACAATTAACAAAAAACAAACATTTTGAAATATCAGTCGAAATAAAAAAAAATAGGTTCAGGATATTCGGAAAGAGTATAACATTTTTAAATGAAGAAGTTCCCAAAATTTCGAATTCATTCTCGAATTTCCACTCTAAACCTTAAAAATTTTACCTTAAATTCATTCGAATTTTTTCCAGAATTTTGATTTTTAAATCTAAGATTTCGTTTCCAAAAAAAAATTTAAGCTGTTCTTGAAATTTTTTTTTTATTTCGAATTTTAATCTTATGTTTAAATTTTATTTAAAAAATGTTGAAATTTGCAAGTTTTTCAAGCTTAAACTCCCCATTTTGAAAACAAAATCAAATTTTGAGAAGAATTGAAAATTTATACAAGTGATTTTTTGAGATTTAACACCAAATTTTGAGAAAAACTTGGATTTTGTGATAATAGTTTTACGATTTTGGAATTTAAAAATTTAATTCGGTATTTGAATAAAATTTTGAATGTTAGGCCTTTTACTAAAAATCAAAATCTCTCATAAGCCACTATTTTGAGAAAACATTTTTTAATAAGTTATTTTTATTAATTTCTTCTAGAGCTTTGCACAAAACTTGAGCATTTTTAAATTGAAAAATTCAGGATTTTTTTAATAATTTTAACCCATCAGCTTGATTCAAAATTTTTAATTTTTTCAAATATTTTAATTTCATAATAAAACATTTCGAAATTTTTTGTTATGAAGTTGATTTGTTTATATTTCGATTACGATTTCGAAAATTCGACTTTTTTCTCCAAATTTCGACTTCCAAGTAAAAACTCCAAAAAAATATTGAAATTTCTAACTTAGTTATCAAATTTCAACTTTAATTAGGAATTTTTTTACTTTTAATCACGAGATTTCAACTTTAAATTCATATTTTTAGAAAAAAATGATTTATAAAATGTTTACAACTTTTCACGACGAGTTTAATAATGTCAAGATTAAAGTCGAAATTTTGAAAAAAAATGAACCTACTGATTTTATGCAAGTAGAATGCAACCTAGACTACAAATTCATGCAGCCCTCCAGGCGTGTGTAGTGAATCATAGGTAGCTGAACTACCAACAGTTGCAACACTGCCACCTAGCGAAGCGGTTGCTCCCTAGGAAAAAGTTCCCAGAAGACAAGGATTCTAATAATGCACAGACCAATAGGTTTGAACATTTACCAGATTCGAAGTTTGGAAACCAAAGACCGGTTTCGATCTTGTTAGATCTCGTCAGTTTGATATATCCAACTCGAATGCTAACAAATGTTCCGACAAGTAAGTACTAAAGAACTCACAGACGTCAAGCGTGTGGCTCTTAGTTCTACCACCTATTGGTCCATAGAGAAACAGGCTGCATGAATTTGTAGTCTAGGTAGCATTCTATTTGCATACGACATTGTTGGCGATGGCGATAGTTTCTCTATGGACCAATAGGTGGTAGTACTAAGAGTCACACGCTTAACGTCTGTGAATTCTTTAGTACTTACTTGTCCTGAACATTTGTTAGCATTCGAGTTGGATATATCAAACTGACAAGATCTAACAAGATCGAAACCGGTCTTTGGTTTCCAAACTTTGAATCTGATAAATGTTCAAACCTATTGGTCTGTGCATTAGAATCCTACTGACTTTAGTTTATTTTTCAGAAATTTTTACATTAGCACTGGTTCAAAATTCAGACTTTTTCACAATATTTTGACTTTCTTTCTATATTATAGATATATTAAAAAATCCCCTGGCCATTTTGAGAAAACATTAAACTTTCAGGAAATATCAGTTTATTTTTTGAGTTCTACTTCAAGAGAAAATGTTAAGTGTTATTAGTTTTTGTTAATAGATTTCATCTTTTGGAAATTAGAGATTTTTTTAGAAAATTTTGACTTCAAACCTTTTTTTTTTCGAAAATTATAGCTTATTTTTTTTTCTGATTTAGAGAGTAATTCTAAATGCCAACTTATTTATAAAATTTCGAATTTAAAAAACTAAAAACTTCGAGTTCTAACAGGTAAATTTGTTAGGAATTAACATATCCTACTTTTTGTTGGGAAATTCAAAATTTCTAAAAAAGTTAATACTTTCAGAAATGTTTAATAATGAATTCTGGTTATTTTTAAGTATAAACACGGTTGTAATTTTCTAGAACGAGTTGGTCACTCTAAATGTAGACTTTTCTTGACATTTCGAATTAAAATTCCAAATTCAAAAACTCAAGATTAAGTTCAGAACTTCGATATCTGATATTTTTTCACAAAAACTTTGGCGAAATTTCCATGTTTCTGGAAAGAATCGAAGTTTAAAAATATATTTGTGCTTTTGAAGTAAATACTAAGATTTTGAACTTTGAATATTGAGAAAAAAAAGTAAGAGTATTAACATACTTCGAATTTAGCAAAAAATCTAATTCAAATTGAAAATTTCCAAAATAGGTCGAAATTTTGAGATTAAAGGTAAAACTTACAAAAAAAAAACGATAAATAACTTTATAGCAAAAACTTTTTTTCGAAATTCGGAAGAATCAAGTGCACTTCGACATTGCAAATTCAGATAGCAACAATAATTCCCAAAATTGCCCAAAATAAAAAACGTAGGAATTGAAGTTGTTGCCAGTTACAAAAAGAGTTGGACGCTAAGAGGAAACGTGAATTAAAAAAAAACATCAAACATCTAATCTTCCAGAATTTAGAAAGAATATCCAAATTCTAAATGTTCGGGTGCAAATTTTAAATTTGAGATAAAAGATAAAATTATAAATTTAATCAAAATTTGAAAAAAATTAAAAAAAAAATCTGTTCAGCTGACGCCAAACTATGTTTTTAAATAGAGCACTTTCTAGAGGCATTTTTCATAAACAAGTAAGGTTATAGAGAACAGTTCAAAGTTAAATTTTAGAAAAGAAATATCTTTCAAGAGATTTTATCATCTTACCCACACATCTGTTTTTATTTGGAAATGAAATTAAGATAAATTGTTGTTAAATTACTTTGTCAGAATGTTAGACTCTAGAAATGTTTTTTATTTTAGTATACTTCTATACAATAATAATATTAATGGTAAAGTAAAGTTGGAGCATGGCTTCTTATCTTTAACATAAACGCAAACAAAGACCAGGTAGTTTTAGCACAAGGGTCGCAGAAGTGCCCCCGAAAAAAATCCTGGTTACGGGCTTGGTTCAGCAGATAAATTTATTTTGCTTGCTTAGGCCTAGCGCTGACATGCAATTTTCAGTTGCGCAACTGTTTGGTTTCAAGAGTGACTGCTATGGGTTTATATGGTATCGCGCTCACATGCAACTAAAAGTTGCTGCAACTAAACATTTTGTGTTTTGTCACAAACCAAACGATTGCAAAACTACCTGCAACTGTTTTGTATCACATTGAGTTAAATGCACTGGCGCTGACTTGCAACTGAAACCAGACAATTTGTAGAATATGATCATCGTAGACGAAAAAGGGTGTAATTTAATTTCTAGTGTAGATTTTTAAACTTGTAACATTATTAACTTATATTAGGGTATAATGTAATTTCTTTCTGTAGAACTTTTAAACTTGTTACATCAATTGGTTCCGGTAATAATTCTGTTATGTATAAGCTTTATAACCCTTGATTTTTGTTCCATTGCCACAATTCTCGTAATTCGAGGCGAGGGTAATTTTGAGTACAAGAAAGAGAGTTGAGTTGTACAAATTCTACAGTTAGGTGACAAGACACAATGAACCATATCGCGCCTTTTCCCTTTCAGTGCCTAGAAGTTACTTTACCAATATTGGTGTTTTGTTTCTGTATCTTTGCAGGAGAAAAAAGGAACTTCAATATTTCTTAACGTGTACTTGCGATCACTACGGTATCCAATTTTTTATATTATATAATTTTTTAGTAACCCTATTATGTAGAAATTTTCCCAACTAAAAAAAGATTTCTTTGACTTTAAACTTCAATTATAAAATATACAACTTGAACTTTTGTACTCAAGTTATTATTCAATATTCATCCTAATACAGTTCAAAAAATGTTTTAGACCACATCACGAAAATAAACAATTACAATCATTAATTATTTTCTGAATGACTTCGCAATTGACTTCGTGCAATTTATAAAATTGTCCTTTTGTTAAATGCTGGCTTTTAAGGTGATGTATCCAATATCGCTTCCTAGGCTTTCTTTTTTTATTCTATTTACCTCGAAAGCACATACAGTAGCTAATTCGAAGACGTCCATATTGAAACTAAAAAGTTTCAGTTGCATGTGGGCTCGACTGCCTGTGACCAAACTGTTTGGTTGCGTAAATGAGCGCGGTTTACTAGAAAACGAACCAAACAGTTGCGCAACTGAAAATTGCATGTCAGCGCTAGGCCTTATTGAGCTGTGTTTTGAATGTGTTGCTAGGGTTGCCGACCTTACGAAATACCGCCTTGCAACCATGTGGAAGACTCCCAGAGCCCTTTGCCTCTTTGTAATGACAGCAGCCCGACCCCACAATGCGTACCTGAATGTGAAGAGGGATATACTATTCCCTATAGCAAGGATCGTCATTATGGTCAAAAGATGTATCAGGTGGGGGATGCTGAAGAGCAAATACAGATGGAAATTATGACCAATGGTCCTGTAGAAGCTGGATTTACGGTCTACGATGACTGGGTCAATTACAAAACTGGTAAGTGCACATTGTGAGTGGGTCAAAAAGGAATTCTGCATTGTTTGTTGTTAGGTGTATATTTTCATGTCAAGGGCGATGCAGCCGGTGCACATGCAATTAAAATTTTGGGATGGGGAGTTGAAGGCGATAAACCCTATTGGTTAGTTGCCAATTCGTGGAACACCCATTGGGGCAACAAAGGTTTTTTCAAAATTCTTCGTGGAAAAAACGAGTGTGGAATAGAAAGTCGCATAACGGCGGGGATACCCAAGAAGTAACACTTATTGGAGATATATGTATAAAAAATATGTTGGTTACCCTTACTTCACTTCAAACTGTAAGCTTATAAAATAAACAATATACTTCTTATTTCAAAATTAAATTTTACTGTTCTCCATTTTCGATCTTCCTAAAATTTTCCTTTTTGAAAATTTACCCAATAATTATTAAAAAAATTAGGCAGTCAGAAGTGAAAACTCCTTAAATGTAGTTAAAATTCTTGCGAACGATCGCGTGGCTCAGTGGTTAAGGCAGCAGACAGATTTTTCATGGGTCTGATAAGTTGTGGGTTCAAATCCCGCTGTCGTCAACGCGTTTTTTAATTCCATTACACGTCTTACTCATAGCTACATAGTTAACATTAATATATTAACATTAGGTAGTTCAAAGTAGCGTGATGTTAACCGAAATCATATGTTTTCCCCCCTTTACAATCATCCATGAGCCTAAAGAAGTTTTAACTTCAAAAAAATTTTCGTAATTTCTAGAAAAAAGTAGGCATTTGAAGATTTAAATCGTTTCCAGTAAAATATCAGTGTTATTAAAGTAAATCCAAAGAAATTAAAGTAAAGGAAACTCCAGCGATTGGAACTGGACATTTTAAATTACCAACTTCCAGCGGCGGATCAAATCAAGCGAGGAAGCCATCAAATATTAAAAATTTGGAAACTGAACCTCAAAATTTCGACGTTTTTCGAGATCTAGTATGGGAAGTTGAATACCCAAGAGTTTTTTTCAGAAGGGTCTAGCCGTATTTCCATAGCGAAGTTGCCTCCACCGGGAACCTATACCGTTTTGACGTTTTTTGAAGTCTAGTATGGAGAATTTTTTTCAAAAAGGGTCTAACCGTACTTCCATAGCGAAGTTGCCCCCACCGGGAACCTATACCGTGATCTATGTCGTTACGTACAAAATGTCATTAGAAATTAATGTAGGTTGATTTCCCCCCTCCATCTTTGGTTACCATGGAAATAATTGAAGAAAACCTTCCTCAGGCCCCTTTTTTTCTAAGCGATCTATCTGCTACCGTCTACCACCCTTCCCGCGTCGTCAGTTCGGGAAGAAACCTTTAATCAGGGGATGTTGTGTACGTTGAAGTTACCGAGAAAGACAACATCAACTTTTGGATAATTCGTCTGTAGGAAATCAAAGGTTACGGAAAGATAAGAGAAGAGCTGTCTGTATGAGGGATCGTTTGGAGACAAATAAAACAGCAAATGAATATTACTTCGTTTTTGAAGCAGATTTTCAGCCAAATCACATCATGATCAGCGAAAGCTCTTTTCTCTATAGAACTTCTAAGCTATGGAACTCGTTACCGAACGGAATTTTCCCCAAAAATTACAACATATCCTTTTTTAAGAAAACGGTTCATCTGTCCTTGCTTCCGCATCCTACTCGCGGTGCTTTGAAGGCATAATAGGATTACCCTTTGCGAATGGATTCTTATAAATTCCAGTTTACATATTCAGTTTTCTCTAAATACAAAAATTTCAAAATTGGTTATTTTTTTTTGAAGATTTCGACGTTTTCGTTAAAATATTTTTTTTTGAAACTACGACTTTACTCTTAAATATTGACTTTGTTGAGGAAATTAAGATGTTTTTCCAAATTTCAAACGTCTAAACTTAGAACTTTTATTTAAATTGCGACTGCTTTTAATATATATCTTCTCTTTTGAATTTCGCACTATTTTTCTCAAAAATCTGCTTGTATTGTAAATTTTACCCATTTTTCGTTCGAATTACCGAAAATTTCGACCAAAATATTTTCTTTTTTTCAAAATTGGTTTTTTTCTCAAAATTCGTCATTTTTTGTTTTCGAAACGATTTGTTTTTAAAATCCTACTCGTTTCTTTCAAAATTTAACTTCCACTAGGAGATTATTTCGTAAATTTCGCGTCGTTCCTTATAATGTCGACCTGCTTGTCGGTATGTTTTCTTTTAATTTCGAAATATTTCTCAAAACTTCTACTTACTTTTAAAATTTGGACTTTTTTAAGCTTGAATTTCTCTACTTGTGTAATTCTAAAATCGTCTTTTTTTGGAAATTTTTGGATTGAATATAAAAGTTGATTTTTTCCTAAAATTTATGTTCTTTCTTGGAATTTCGAATTTATTTCCAAATGCAGATTTTCCGAGAGATTAACGATTGTTTTCACAAAATTTGGACTTTATTCTCGAAGCTTCAAAATTTCCTTGAGCTTTTGACTATTTTGGTTTTTTTTTTTCGAAAGGGTCTAGTCTTACTTCCATAGCGAATTTTCCACCACCGCGAACCTATACCGTGATCTTTGTCATTACATACAGAATGTCATTAGATCGGTGGATTTTCCCCCTCCATCTTTGGTTACCATGGAAATAATTGAAGAAAACCTTCCTCAGGAACCTTTTTTTCTATGCGATCTATCTGCTAAACCATTGAAGGAGCAAAGAAAAATAAACTGTTTCTGATAGTACATTGCAGGATCCATTTTATAATTTTTTTCAGGGGGCTAGCCCCCTAGAAATATCAATAAAACACAAATAAAAATTTTCATTATTAATTTCTATGATGTCTGTTGGAGTGACCACTTTACAAAAAATACAGAAAATGTATTCGTATGTCACCTAACAGCATACCAAGTTTCATTAAAATCCAGTTGGTGCAACATGTCAAAAAAAATTTAATATGTCTGCATATAATATCTAAGCCTGCTGATATGAAGTAAATGTAATTATTATTATTATCCTACCTTAAATACGTTTCCATATTAAATAATATAACTTTGTGGATTACTTAAGGAATAAAAGTTCATATGAACCCAAGTTCTAATCTTTTTTATTTCCAAGTTACAGGCTGTTTCATTATACAGGAAAATAAAATTATTTTTATTTATATTTCTAAAACCCTTTGACTTAGCGTCATAAAATTTGATACATAGTATCAGTATATTAAAGGGAATCTTTTGTTATTATTCACTTTTTTTTCAAACGCCAGGGGCGTACGTTAGAATATTAATATTAAATTTTCATATGAGAAAAATGCCATGTCACTGTATGTTAAAGTCTTAAAAAGATGAAAGATTAAGAATTGTTATGTAGTACCAAAAAATGTATAACTGAAAGCAGGAAAATACCTTTGCAAATTTATAGCAATTTATATATGAGGTAAAGCAACAAAAACCTAACAGAGCCAATAAATTCTAGGATTTTTTTATTGTTAAAAAAATGCAAAAATAGGTTGATTTTGTTTGAATCAAGACAACTTTAGTCATTTTAACGACAACTTCCTAAACAGGGCTTGTATCTCTTTCAACAATTTTAATGGAAAGGGGCCCATGTTGCAGATCATTGGAAAACCCATTTGATACTTTATCTATTTTTAATTTGATTAATTTTTTAAGATATAAGGTAGTGTGCTTGTCATTCAGATTCAGTAAAATGTTTACCTTTTATTCTGGTTTATTTATTTATTTTGTTCTATATAGGAATAAAAAAAGATTCTGATGATAGACCATGTAGTATCTCTACGATTGTGACAAGAAAGTGAATTTACTCTGACATGTTATCTCTAATTAAAATGATTTATTCGATTGCGGGAAGGGTACCTGTGATAAAATTGTTTTATAAAAATAACTAATAAATATCTCATCTTTTCGACAAATAACATCCAATAAGAATTGTTCTGAAAATAGTAGCAAAATTCCGAGACGAGATCTGTGGCTAATAAAAAATGAGTTAGTGAATATCTCATTCAAAATGACGATGTAGAGACAGGTACTTTTTGATGACATGTTGCTATAAAGGGTAGATCATATTAAATTTAGTTCCGTATTTTATTAGTCGCAGCTTCTGTATCCTTTTTATCGGAATTTTATTACTAATTTCAGAACAATTTTGCCACCTATCGTCATCATTATTTATTTATCGGTCAATTAAACATATCAAGCTCTTATAGAAAAACATACATTATTTTTATAAAATTATTTTAATAGAGTACTTCTACAATTCAACAGATTGTCTATTTAAATACAATACTTGCAAGTGAAATATTTTTTTTAATAATAGACACCTTAGGAGAATTGTTTTCCATATGTCTAAATTACTGCTTTGTTTTAAAGAAAATGATAATGGAAGTTTGCATGCTACAGCAGGGTATACTTCCTAATATATCTTCAAATAAAATTAATGAAATTCAAAAAGTAACTTATGCTTCATGGTAGACCCTTATTGACCGGAAATATTATGTTTTTTTCAATTTATTTAACATTTCTTCGGCCCAGTTTGGAAATATTTAAATTTTTATGGTTTGTTGACAATTTTCTAAACAATTTTTGAAATGCGACTACATGATATTTAAATTTATTGAAAACGTCACTTTACGACAGTTTACAAATTAAGAGGTTAGTTTATTTTACATAGAATTGGAATAATGAAAAATAGGAGACCAAAAATTAGATATGGAAAAAATAAAAATTTTTTGTTTTTTTGATAAATTAGGAAAATATAAAAAAATACATAAAAAAGGTTGTAGCACTGGACATCGATGTTTCGCTCTCATTTGAGCTCGTCAGCAGTGCATAACATGGAAAGGGAACAATGAGGAAGAAATACTTAAAATTAAATTTTTTTTTTTAAATATAAAAAAGAAAAATCAAGAAATTTCAACATGAATAGAGGTTTCATCATCAATTTACTGTGTTAAAAATTTACTGTGATAAAAATTTAAATATTTGAAGCCCGATCCACAAGAAACAACTACTCCGAGGGCTAATACCCCTTCCGGCATTGAACTATATTTCCAAACTGGGCCGAAAAAATGTTAAATAAATTGAAAAAAAAAGTAACTTATGGTTGCAAAGACAATAAAAAACAAATTTGATGTGCAACTTGAATCCTAGCAGGGGGGTTGCATTTAAAACTATAAAATGTATTGCAAAATATGGTTCCCTGCCAAAAATAATCTAACTATTTTGTCATTTTGTTGCAAAACAAAATCACAAACTTTATTGGATTGTGTTATGTTTTTGTTAAGTCACCCCCTGTATGAATTGTTATATGTTTGCAAAAAGCATCCCCTGCGTTCTGTTATACATTCTTTGGTATTTGGTGACCACTTGTAAACTTTCATTTTTTCAAAATCTTGAAAAACAGTGGCGTACCATTTTTCTCATATAAAAGTCTAATGTTAATACCCTAACGTACTCCTCTGGCGTTAAAAAATAACCAAATAAATGCAAACGTTAGCCTTTAAAGTACTGATAATGGCTACCAAATTCCATCAAGATAAGCCAAAGGGTTTTCGAAATTTAAATAAAACTAATTTTATTTTCCTCTACAATGAAACAGTCTGTAACTTGGAAATAAAAAATATTAGTACTTAAATTAATATGAACTTTCAATCCTCAAGTAATCTGAAAAAGTATTTCATTCAATATGGAAATGTTTTTAAAGTAGGATAACAATTATATTTATTTTAAATATACGAGCATAGCAGCAGGCGCATAGGTTATGGGCAGACATATTTAATTTTTTTGACATGTTGCACCACTTGGATTTTAACGAAAGTTGGTACACTGTTGGAAGACATATCGTCACCCTAATATTACAAAGTCTTATGTGACAATTATGTCATTTTGAGAACAATTTGTTTAAAAAAATGACCCCATGTCCAAGTGAGTCAGTTTGGTATTTTTTAAAATTTTCTTTTAAAGGGTGTTTTATTCTGGGCAATCAAGGTGCTTTTGATAAAAACATCCCAAAAAATGCAAAACTCTTAAAAAACCATTTATTTAAAAAAAATAGAACTCTTATATTCTTAAACCTTTTTTTTTCAATAGAGGTAACGTAGAACTTTGGAACTGAATAATATTTCCTAAAAACAAAATAAACAAAGCTTCATTTTTTTTTATTTATTTAAAATTGAATCATAATATTGCCTATCCATTTCAGGAATCCACTTATACGTGGATTTTATTGCATCCACCTTAGCTTGTGGCAGTGCAACAATTTTATCACACTTTTTTAATTGCAAAGGAATGGTCGGTTCTGTTTCGGCCGTAACGTGAGCCTTTCGCAAATTTCGTTGATGCAAGTTTACGGTCTTAAATATTTCAGATTCTCCTGTCGGTTCAAAAGATTCCTTATACTTGAGCTCATAAAATGTTTTTTGAAAATTGTAAAGTTACAATTTTTGAGAATGGGACGGTTTTGTAGTTCAACTGACTTGAGTAGGACTGAAAATCTATGAAGTTTTGTTTCTTCATTTGAATTATTGTGTAGGGTTTTTGTCGGTTTACTTTCAGTAGGAAGCGAAGAAGTGATACCGGGGAATAATATTTTACTTTGTTTAATGACCTTTCTATAGAGCTGTGAATGGCATCTACTTCTTGAATACAAGAATGTCCTGGAACAGAAAATTTCATTGTAATATTTTGTAGATTTTTGTGGGTTTGAATAAGTGGGTTTGATGAGAGAGAGCATAGCTCACAAAACTGTTTCTGGTTTGAGGAACGTAGCTATCGATCCACAAAATTATTTCTGTAAATTCTGGATGGTTTGCCATTATTTTATCCAATATTTTATAGACTGCGCTTGCCATGTCATTTCCTGTTCTCCCATGTAAAGCCTCGGTCCATATCGCACAATAAACTTTTTTTCCGACAGATAGGTGACCAGTCATATTGTAAACATTCAATTTGCTCTTATAAAAAAGTTTTTTATATCTGCCTTTGGGCAAGTTAACACGTTTTCGAGATCAAAACATAATATGGGCTTTCCACTTTCCTTATCTTTTTGTTTCTGCTCCCTCATGTATTCTTTTTCTTTCAAATGATCTGTATGCTTTCTTTCTGAATTTTCATCCACCGTATTCTATTCTTTCTTCACTTCCATTTCTTCGCAAGTATCGCATCTATCTTTTCGTGGTTTATGACAGACTATGTTAAAAGAATTGCAAAATATTTTTCTATATACGCAAAATGAAACCGGAGTTTTTTGATGATCATTTGCATATTCTAAATACAATTCGTACAACTTTTTAATGCTCATTTCGATTTCGAAATATTCTTTGTTGCTTTTTTTGCGGCAATAATGTGATTTCACTCGCGGAATCAAGTTAATATGCAGCTTGACGAAATCACTATCTTCAGGTGATATTATTCGTTTTTGATGTTTCCCTTGCTTACTTTCACGTAATGTATTGGTCAAGGTTTTATTTGCATGAACTGTATAAATTGGTTTCTGGCTAATACATAACGTCCCAGTGTAAAAAGCTTTGCATACTTGAATTTTATGTTCATTCAACTTAAAGTAAAATCTAAAGGTTCTACTATTTCTAGAATTTTCATTATTATTATTACCTTTTCTTCTTCTCCAAGGAACGTCAACTTCGGTGGTGTTTAAAATATAATTTTTCTTTTCAGTAGCAGGAAGCAAATAATAATTCTTAAAAATGTCCTTTCTTTGATCGTCACTTATTTTGCGAGAGCACTTAAATAAGCATTTCTGGATACAATCTTTTGTATTTTTAATTTCTTTGCCGGAACTGCTTTTTTTCTGGAAGAAATATAGTCAAGGCCCCGATCAAATCTTACTTTTCTTACATTACATGCCCATTCTAAAGTATTACTTTTCCGTTTTCGGGTCAATATTTTTTTTGTTTCATCGATTATATCTTCTCTAGAAGTAGTTGGATTTTGAGAATTTTCTGCGATATGGTAACCCTCAGAATCCTGGGGACGAGGTTCTTCTTCAGATGCTTCTTCGATCTCTGCGATATGGTCACCCTCAGAATCCTGGGGACGGGATTCTTCTTCAGATGCTTCTTCGATCTGAATTTTATTGTTTACTGAAACTTGTTTTCTCGTCGGAGTCACTAATACTGGGATCATAGAACAACCAGGCCGACACCTAAAAAAAATTTAAATGAAAAATATCCACAACACCAAGATTAGGCTATAACCGAGGCCATTACCTTCTGGAATCAGTTTGTAAATTTGAAGAAGCATCTTTACTTGCATCAGATTGCATTTGCACATTTTTGGATGTGAAATCATGCCTATTATTTAAGGCTCGATTTATGGTTAATTTCTTAATCTCAGAGCAGCCAGGTTTATTTCAAAAAACACAAAAACAAACGTTGTTGTTGTTGTTGTTGTTGTTGTTGTTGTTGTGTTTTTTAGAAATAGAATTTTAGAATCTGATTTAAGAAGGTATAATATTGTATATTTTTGGTACGAAAAACAGTTAGCTTAATACCTAGTTACTAGGTATTAAGCTGTTTTTCGTACCAAAAATATACAATATTATACCTTCTTAAATCAGATTCGAAAATAGAATTATCACTTTCACTGCTACTGCTACTTGAAGATGACTTGGGAATGTCGTAATAGCGGCGCGAATTTTTATTCTAAAAAAAATATTGCTTTAAGCCCCCTGACCTAATTTACAAAATAATCTTTTACCTGACTACTTTTTTTAATGTTTTTTGATGTGGTAGGAATTCCCCATCTTTATTAGAGTCATAGCCATGGCCATCACTTGAATCACTATCACTCATTTTGATATTTTAAAATAAAACACTGCCAGAAACCGTTAATTACATGCTCCCACAATTTAGAACTAAACAATGTAACACAACCTAGAATTTGTAGAAAATGGAATAACAAGGTTGTATGTTGCAACATAGGACTAAGTAATAGTATTTTTATTAAAAAAAATAAATTACGAAGTCCTATGTTTAACATACACCCTTGGTATACACATGACTTATTATTTTTGACATACACCTTTGATTTCCACAGGATTAACAGAGTTCTATGTGAGCTAAAGTGTTCATTCGATAATTGCAACATAATTTATGTCACGTAGGACAATGTTGCACCAAGAACTTGAAATATTCAAAAATGTTACATAGGACCTTGTAATGTTAGGGTGACGATATGAACACATTTTTTATGAGTTTTGTAGAGTGGTCACTTAAAGAGACCCTACAAAAATTAACAGTTAAAATTTTTATTTGTATTTTATTAATATTTGTAGGGGGGCTAGCTCCCCCAAAAATATTTATAAAATAAACCCTACAATGTACCATCACCATCAGTTTGTTTTACTTTGCTACCTTTAATAGTTTCATAAACATGTCGCTTAGAAAAAAAGGTGCCTGAGGACGATTTTTTTAATTATCTCCTTAGTCAGGATCGTTACCAGGGGAGGGGTTAGGGGGCTGCAGCCGCCCCGAAATGTTTTGGCTTCACACTAGATAGAACTGAATTTTCCAGATGTGCGACCTTTTTAGAAACCATTTTTAATGGATCATTTTGTTTTTGTACCGAAATGCAAGGATGTTTTTTTTTTCAAATTTGGCGCCATTTCTTTTTATTTTAAGCACAATCAAGCAAGGTGAAAAGGTGAGCAAAATGTTAAATTAGGCAAAAACGCAAAGCTAAAAAAGGCACCAAAAAGGTAAAATACTCTAAGGCATTAACAGGCCAAAACTAACAATTAACAAAAAAAAAACATTTTAATATCTCAGTCGAAATTAGAAAAAAATAATAGATTTTAGGTTATACTCAGGATATTCAGAAGGAGTATAACATTTTCAAATGAAGTTCTTAAAATTTCGAGTTCATTCTCGAATTTTCGCCCTAAACCTTAAAATTTTTACCTTAAACTCATTCGAATTTTTTCCAAAATTTTGACATTTAAATCTGAGATTTCGTTTCTAGAAAAATTTAAACTTTTCTTGAAATTTCTTTTTTTTTATTTGAAATTTCAATCTTACGTTTTGAATTTTATTAAAATAATGTTGAATTTGTAAGTTTTTCAAGCTTAAATTCCCTATTTTGAAAAAAAATTCAAATTTTGAGAGGAACTGGAAATTTATAAAAGCGATTATTCGAGATTTTACACAAAATTTTGAGAAAAACTTGTATTTTGCAATAATAGTTTTACAGTTTTGGAATTTAAAAATTTAAATTTTTAATTCGGTTTCGAATAACATTTTGAATGTTAGGCCTTTTACTAAAAAATTAAAATGTCTTATAGGCCATTATTTTGAGAAGATATTTTTTAATAAGTTATTTTTATGAATTTCTTCTATAATTTTTCTAACATGGCGATTGAGCTTAAAAACAATGTCTAAAAGGTCGATTTTTTTATAAATTTCGAGTTTTACACTAAAACGTGAGAATTTTTAAGTTGGAAAATTCAGGATTTTATTAATAACGTTAACCCATCAGCTTAATTCGAAATTTTTTGTCATAAGGTTGATTTGTTTATATTTCGATTACGATTTCGACGCAAATTCGACTTTTTTCTCCAAAATTCGAATTCCAAGTGAAAACTTCCAAAAAAATATTGAAATTTCTATCTTAGTTATCAACTTTATATATCAACTTTAATTAAGAATTTATTTTACTTTTAATCACGACATTTCAACTTTAAATTCATATTTTTAGAAAAACTTCACTTGTAACATTTTTATGACTAGTTTAAAAATGTCAAGATTAAAGTCGAAATTTTGAAAAAAAAGCCTAATGACTTAAGTTTATTTTTCAAAATTTTTACATTAGCACTGGTTCAAAATTCAGACTTTTTCAAAATATTCTGACTTTCTAGACATTTAATTTATAAAAAATTCCCTGGCCATTTTAAGAAAACACTAAAAGTTTCAGGAAATATCAAAGTTTATTTTTTGAAATTTGTTTCAAGACAAAGTGTTAAGTGTTATTAGTTTTTGTTAATAGATTTTATCTTTTGGATAGATTTTTTTTAGAAAATTTTGACTTCATACATTTTTTTTTCAAAAATTATGGCTTCTTTTTTCTTTGCATTTAGAGAGTAATTCTATGTCAACTTATTTCAAAAATTTCGAATTTAAAAAACTAAAAATTTCGAGTTCGAACAAGTCACATTAAGAATTAACATATCCTAATCTTGTTTGGAAATTCACGTTTTTAAAAAAGTTTCAGAAATGTTTAATAATGAATTTTGGTAATTTTTAAGTATAAACAGGGTCGTACTTACACTTTTTTAGAACGAGTTTGTCCACTCTAAATGTAGACTTTTCTAAACATTTCAAATTAAAATTCCAAATTCAAAAAACTTAAGATTAAATTTAGAATTTCGATATCTAACGTTTTTCACAAAAATTTTGGCGAAATTTTTAGGTTTCTAGAAAGAATTGAAGTTTAAAAAAATATTTGTGGGTTTGAAATAAATACCAAGATTTTAAACTTTAAATTTTTGAGAAAAAAAAGTAAAAGTATTAACATACTTCGCATTTAGCAAAAAATCTAATTCAATTTGAAAATTTCCAAAAAAGGTCGAAATTTTGAGATTAAAGGTAAAACTTACAAAAAAAAAACGATAAAGAACTTTATAGCAAAAACTTTTTTTCGAAATTCGGAAGAATCAAATGCATTTCGACATTGCAAATTCAGATAGCAACAATAATTCCCAAAATTGCCCGAAATAAAAAACGTGGAAATTGAAGTTGTTGCCAGTTAGAAAAACAATTGGACGCGAAACTTGGACTTGAAAAAAAACATCTAATCTTCCAGAATTTAGAAAGAATATCCAAATTCTAAATGTTTGAGCGCAAAATTTAAATTTGAGATAAAAGTTAAAATTATGAATTTCATCAAAATTTGAAAAAAATTTTAAAAAAATTCTCTCCAGCTGACGTCAAACTATGTTTTTAAAGAGAGCACTTTCTAGAGGCATTTTTCATACACACGTTAAGGTTATAGAAAATAGTTCAAAGGTAAATTTTAGAAAAGGAATATCTTTCGACTAATTTTATCATCTTACCCACACATCTGCTTTTATTTGGAAATTAAATTAAGATAAATAGGCAACGTTGTTGTTAAATTACTTTGTTAGAATGTTAGAAGAGTCAGACAATAATAATATTAATAGTAAAGTAGTATTGGACCGTGGCTTCTGAGCTCTAACCTAAACGCAAACAAAGACTAGGTAGTTTTAGCAGAAGGATCGATTTTAAAAATAAATTATGAAGCAAAAAATGAATATTTTTCTGAAATTTGGAGTTCCCACTTTCAATAGTTACGTTCCTAAAATTTTGACTTAAAATTTTCATTTTTTCATTAGAAATTTCAACTTTATTGCGACATACTTTTTCATTTTTTTTAATCAACTTTCTCTTAATTACAGTCAGGGGCGGCCTTGGCCATTGCGAGGCTCTCGGCTAATAGATCTTTGCGAGGCCCTTGTCTTTGTGGAATTAGTTTTAACATAGGCGTAGCAAGAATGGGCCAGGGTAGGGCGCTTGCCCCCCCTGGCTCATGCAGTGAAACAAAAATTTATTTTCAACTGAGAAGACTTTCTCTAAAAAATTTTCATTAGATAAAAGCCGTCCTTTTTTAAGCTGTTGACATTTTCTCAAAATCTCGACTTATTTTTCAAAATTCGTCTGTTTTCATAAATTTCATTCGAAATTACAAATTTCAAAATCCGACTTTGGTCAAAATTTCAAATTTTTATCTCAAAATTCATTGTTTCATTTTTCGAAATTCTACCATTTCTCAAAAATCGTTTTTTCCGGAAAGTTCGACTTTTCCTTAAATTTTGATTTTCTGAACATTTTGACTTGTTTATCAAGATTTACCTTTTTCCTCAATTTGATCGATTTTTTGATAAGAATATTTATCTGAAAATTGTTATGACTTTTTTAGAAATTTTGTAAAAAAACAAAAATTTCGAAAACATTTTTGCTAGAAAGATTTATAACTGAAATACAATTTTTTCTCAAAATTTCGACGTTTCTCTCAATATTGGACATTTTCTGGGTGGGGCAGATCATAGCGCATGTCTGCCTCTGATTCAAGCGGTCAAGAGAAAATTTTAGACTTACATTTTCCTCAAAATTTGTTCCAAAATTTCGAAAAAACTTTGACTCCCTCTGAAATTTTTAGTGTTTACTAAATTTTGACTGTTTTCTCAAAATGTCGATCCTTTTTTAAGGAAAAAAATCGTAATTTCCAGAAAAAAACGAATTTAAAAAAATCGAAACTTGGATATTTTTCTCAAAATCCTTTTTTTTTTCTTAAATTTAAGATTTATTCTAAAATCGCATCCTGTATGTTTCAGGAAATTTGAATATTTTTTTCTCGAAATTCGTAGCTTTCTTAAAATTTTGACTTTTTTCAAGATTCATTTTATTCATAAACGGCTATTCTCCAAATTATACTTTTTCTTAGTTTCAATTTTTTTTGGAAAATTTCGATGTTTGATGCTTCGTTTGGTAGTTTTTCTAGAAATGTAGACTATTTTTCAGAGATTTCGTTTTTTTAAATACCTTTATTTTTATCAGATTTTCCTAAAGAACTTTTAGAATTTGATTTTTCAGAAATTTTGATAAGTTTCTTAATATTTGCCTTTTTCTTGATATTTTTATATCAAAATTCGACATTCAACTTTGCTAAAAATTTTGAATTTTTCTCTTTAAATTTGTTTAAATTTGCCTTTTTCGTAATTTTGACTTTATTCTCAAAATTCTACTTTCTGGACTCTTCTTTCGGAAATCATTTTTTGTATTAAAATTCTGCCACTTTTCTCATATTTGTCTTTTTTTTTTAAATTTTGACTTTTTTAAATTTGACTCCAGAAATTTCAACTTTATATTTCGCCTTATTTTTGAAATTTTGACTTTTATTTCAACATGGGATGTTTTAGTTTCTGAACCCCTTCTTCGAAATTGATTTTTCTTTTAAATTTCAATTTTCTCGAAATTTGTCTGTTGTCTTTAAATTAAATCGCCCTAATATCTAAAATTAAAAGTGTTGAGAAAAATAGTTTTTGGTAATTTCGAGAAAAAGATTTCTTGTTCATTTAATCTCTTTATTGAAATTTAAATATTGTAACGAAATGTAAATTAGAGAATTTAGTAGGTAAGAAAACTTTCTAGAAAGATCTGATAAGGGAAAGCGGCCGCGATAACGAAGCAAACGGCAGAAAAGCGTTCTAGAAATTTCGGCAAACGATAAGTCTTATCTGCGGGATTTTTCTAGAACCTGGGAGGCAAAACTATATAAGGCGGTCGCCTTTCCCTCGAATTAGAGAGTCAGTCAGAAGTCAGTGCAGTTAGTCAGTAAAGTTAGTTAAGTAAAGAGTGTTAGTGAGTTTAATTGCATTTGTAGTGTTCCTAGTTCAGTTTAAAAATAAAGTATTTTACAATTCATGTGTTAATCATTCGAACCGATAAGCCCGCAACAATATTATATCAAAATTAGAATAAAAAATTAAAAATTTCGAGAAAAAATTTTTGGAAATTGCGGACTTTTTCACAATATTTGACCTTTGGCATTTTTAGAATTTTCAGCATTTTTCGAGTTCTTCCGAAAGGTTTGGTTTTTATTCAATTTTGGTTTTCTAAAAAATTCTTTCCCAAAATAGGGTTTTCTCTCAAAATTCGTCGCTTTCGAAATTACGACTTTATTCTAGTTTTTTTTCTCTCAAAATTGAACTTTCATTTTTTTAATATCCGATGTTTTCTGAATTTTTTTTTAAATTTAAATTTCCGAATATTTTATGTTGTTCAAAATTTGTCTTATTCTGGAAACTTTGACTCGTACTTCAAATAGGGATGTTTTATGTTTCTGGAAATCTCCACTTACAGTGAACAATTTTTCTCAAAGTTCCAACTGTTTCTGAAAATTACGTCTTTTTTTCACAAAACTCCACCTTTAAAAATATATTTTTTTCGAATTTTCAACATTTTTTGAGATTTTTCGAAGTATTAGAATTTTATTTTAAATACGATTTTTTAAAAATTCCAACTTTCTTCCAAAACTCTTTTTTTTCCTTGAAATTCGAACAATATCTTCGAAATTTCGAAGTTTTCCGAAAGGTTCGGTTTTTATTTTGGGTTCAGTTTCCTGACTGTTTTCGCAAAGTTCGGTTCTATTTTCAAGTTTCAAAGTTAATCTGAAAATTCGATTCGTCAATTCGTGTAGTTAAATGAAAATATACATATACTCATTCGGAATGTTTTCCGGTTTTCTTTTTTTTAGTAACCTTTCAAATTATTCTTGCCCCTTCCTGAACGAAATCCTGGCAACGCCCATGAGTTTTAATGATGATGCTTGATGAGAAATGCTAAGTTATATATAAATAAATTAATAGTTTTAAAATTGTTTACTGGAAATTAAGAAAAATTAATATGGACAACGATAACAAATTATTAATCATCATAAATTAAGGTTCATTATGTCTTAAAAGAATCAGGGATTTAGAAATGTTGACGGCTGCTCTAATATAATAGCATAGCCCGACGATAGTTGACAGCTGAAATGAAACACGGGAATTCCCCTAATCGTAAAAACGAAGAAAATCGAGTACTATCAGATTTTGTCTTAGATAATATAAATAAAATGTGTAGTCAAAGGGTTTTGTTTAGCCCTTGCAGTAAACAGCACTTGGTACGAAATTTCGTCAATGTGAAAGAAAAGAAACATTCTTTGGAACGAATGGGACAGATATCAGAGCGATAACTACCACGCAAGAGAGCGGCGAGTCGAGTTTTATAATGAGCGGCATAAGGCGCGAAATTCAAATGAACATTAGAATTCGTAGTATTGCAAGAGCGAGGCCCTGGGCGGCTGCCCTACTCGCCACCCCCAAAGGCCGCCCCTGATTACAGTCTCATTTTCGATATTTTCTTTTACTTTAAAGGATAGCAAACTCAAAAATTTGAGAATTTCATTTTATGGAATTTCAGGTTTTTTGGGAATGACATTAACATGAAACGCCCGCTTTTTTCTCCAAATTCGATAGTAGACTAACTACTGAATTTTGCATTTGAAATTTAAACTTGATTTTTGTTACAAATTTGGAGATTTTGAAGAGGGTCTAAAAAATAAATGTGAGAGGGTCTCTTTCGCTGGAGGGCCCATGTGCTACCTACGCCCTACTCTACTGAGATCTAGAAAATAAAATAGTCTTTGAAATTATTAGATCCTTCCCTATATATTCGTAGCGTTATTGATTTAACTTTGTTTGTAATGTATTCTACTGGTTGACCAAGAGAGGGCGACTATCAGTGCTAAATAAAATGATAATGATAAGTCTTTAGTAACAAATAAACACATTACGAATTCTGCTTTCGCTTTAAAATAGTATTTACAAAAGTGCATGAATAGTGAACGTATTATTTGCCAAGGAAAAAGGTAAGCACTGCAATTTATTAGAAAAGTTGGCAATAAAAAGCTTTTTCTGGAAGTTTTCTGAGTCTTCTATAAAATTAGAGTTTGTATTTTTGAACATTTAAATTCTTATCAACATTTCTTGTAAGATAAACCAGTTGCAATTGCGTGTTCGTCGACTGGTTGGGCAAATCTGAAAAAGATTTCTAAAAAAAGGAGGTTATTGAGAATTTCCAGTTTGGGACTTTTAATTTCTTTATAGTTGTTATTATTATATTTATAGTTATTCTTTATAGTTATTTCCAAGAATGTAATATTTATAATTAAAAATTTAATATTATTAATCAATATTATTTCAAAATAATATTATAAATTAATGTTATAATGTTAAAGTCATTATTTCTTAGCCTAATGAATTTTTCTACGAGATTTGAAATATTTTTTTCAATTTTACCAAAAAAGGGTAGTTTTTAAAATGCTTCTGATTTTTTAACACAGATTTTCATAAAATAAATACAGTGTTTCGATGAATCTCTCTCGTTTTTGGAAGGACTACTAAGTTTTGGTTGGATTATTTGTCACGTACAGAGACTGGTCACATACAATTAGATAAAAATAGGAATAGATAAAACTAGGAAGATGTAACTTTTAATTCTTTAATGAAAGTTGAATGTTATTTTTATTTAAATAAAACTTATTCTTGTGAGAATCTTCTTAGCTTTCAGCTCATAAGATTTCTTCATAATGAAAGAGTAACGTTTTTTTTTTAATTTTATTGAAGTATTTTTTTAAATTTCTTAGAAGAATTCTAACGAAGTTACTCTATATTTTAAAAATTGAAATACAAACCTTGTTCTCTTAAACCAAGAAAGATTAAAAAACACAACAAGGGTTGCTCTAACGCGTTTCGTTAGCCAACCTGTCATCTTCACAGAGAGGTATCTAAAAAAACTATTTCTAATACATTTTAAAGTTGAAATACAAATATTGTTCCCTGAAACCAAAAAAGATTAAAAAATACAATGAGGGTTGCTCTAACGCATGTCGATAGTTAAGTTATCATCTTCAGAGAGAGCTATCTAAAAAAAACTATATTTTTCCAATATATTTTAAAGTTGAAATGCAAATTTTGTCCCCTGAAACAAAGAAAGATTAAAAAATACATCAGAGATTGCTCTAACGCGTTTCGATAGCCAAGCTATCATCATATCTTCAGTATCTCTCTGAAGATGATAGTTTGACTATCGAAACGCGTTAGAGCAACCTTTGTTATGATTTTTAATCTTTCTTGGTTTCAGGGGATAAGATATGTATTTCAATTTTTGAAGATAACCAAGGACTAGTCCCATCAAAATTTTTCCAATAAATTTGAAAGTTGTAAAACAATAAAATTAGTCTCTTTATTATCAATTTCCAGTCATTTTTTTTAGCTTTCGTCAGTTATGAAACATCTCGTGATATTACTAGTCGCAACAGCGACCGTTTTGGGGTTGGACACACCACATCCTCTCAGCGACGAATTCATACAATTAATAAACGACGCCAAATCCACCTGGACAGCCGGCAGGAACTTCCACCCGAAAACCCCCATGAGCTACATTAGAAAATTACTGGGCGTCCTACCCTCCCACAAACACTATTTACCACCGAAACTGGAGCATGATCTCGAAGGAGTCGAAATTCCAACGAATTTCGATTCACGAGAAAAGTGGTCACATTGCCCGACTATACAAGAGATAAGGGACCAGGGGTCATGCGGGTCATGTTGGGTAAGTTTGTTTTGTTTCAAACGCTGATAAACGCCAGCATTATTGTTAAATCTACACGCGAAATTGTTCCCTAATAAAAAAATAATAATAAGAGGAATTTACATAAATTAAAATCCGATTTTAACTGTTTGTATCATACATAATGGAAAAACTGGTTAAAAGGTATTGGCGTAGCTACGATTTTATCCTAAAGGGTGCAAAGAATATGCATCGATATTTCTAGGGTGGGCAGTGAGTTCTATAAGATGAGCATCTAATTACATATATCAATGATGTATAATTCGATTTTTGTAGGGTGAGCATTGCCCATCTATGCCCTCCCCCCTAACTGCATATCTTAAAGGGTTCATCAATCTAGCCATGAAAAAATTAAAGTGGTTTTCAAAAAATGTAATATTTTTCTGCTTCCATTGATTGAAATGCAAATTTTGTCCCCTGAAACCAAGAAAGATTAAAAAACACAACAAAGGTTGCTCTAACGCGATTCGATAGCCAATCTCTCATCTTCAGAGAGATACTCGATGATAGCTTGGCTATTGAAACGCGTTACAGCAACCTTTGTTGTGTTTTTTAATCTTTCTTGGTTTCAGGGGACATGATTTGTATTTCAATTTTTGAAGATAACCAAGGACCATTGATTAACACTCATGTAATCCTTGCCGTTTTCCCAGCAGCACGATGCCTACAAAATAGCTTTATAACTTTGCACAATAATTTTTTATTACTATTTAGAATCCGGGGTGGCCAATTCCTTCCAAACATCTCATCAAAGTCAAATTACAATGCTTTCAAAAATACCTAAATTCGGAACCAATCTAAATGATTAAAAAAACGGCACCTCTACTTATTTTACTACCACTCTAGGTCTAGTCTCTAAAAAGATCCCAAAACAACCAATGATAACGATAAATGTATAGCCTGAAAGTTTATTCCCTTAGAAATACCCCTAAAACTATTTTTCTTCTAAAAAATTTGAATCATTTTATTTTTCTTTAAATTTAAAAGCAAAATCCCTAAACTGGCAACATTGCCTGTAAAAAATAACCGCAGAACCGCCTTTGGAAGCAGCATTGTTAGATTAATAAAATTTCTATTACTTTTAGTAGAATTTTAGCTGTCAAGTAGAAGATTTAGTAGAGCAATTTATTTAGTAGAAAAGTTTGGTAAAATTTTTGTCCTTTAGGCGAATTTTTTCCACTTTTTCATGGCATACATACCCTTTTTAGTCGTTACAATTAATTATGGCCTCAAGAGTATGATTTTATTTACAAATATTTGCAACGAAACGACTACATGAATGAAATATTGAGTTAAAGACGCCTCGACTTTTTTTTCTTTAGTCGTCAAACTTTTGTTGAGAAGAATTTGTTTTTTCTTTGGTTGTCAAAAATTTTCGTATCGTTAAAATTACTTAAATGAATAAATTAAATTTGGTAATAATTTTAGTAGATTTGATTAAAGTTTATACCATTTTTGTACAACTTGGGGCTTCTTGATGCTCATCTGGTCGAAAAGCTCTTGGGGCAACACCTAAACGATTTACTGTCATTTTTTTCAGGCCTTTGGTGCCGTTGAAGCCATGTCCGATAGGGTCTGCATCCATTCCAACGGTACGGTGAATTTCAGATTTTCAGCTGACGATCTGGTCTCCTGTTGCTACAGTTGTGGTATGGGTTGCAACGGTGGTTTTCCTGGGGCTGCATGGTCTTACTGGGTCAGGAAAGGAATCGTTTCAGGAGGAACTTATGGATCAAATCAAGTTAGTAAAAACCGAAAAGCTTTGATTATGCATATCTAGTTAATAAAAGAGCCAACAACAATTTTTCCAAATTTCAATCCAAATTGGGTTCAATAGTTTCGATTTTAAGTGAACTATTATGAGATCGACTTATAATTTATTCTGGCTTAGATTTAACGTTGTAGGTTGGATATACTGTAAATGCAGATAATTCATGGCTTAAATCGCATTGGATATATACAGCTACATCATATTAGAAATTTTTGGAAATAAATGGAAATTTCAAAAATTTCTTTCCAAAAACACAGTCGAAAATTTGAGAAAAATTTGAAAGTTCTACAAACCCAATATTTGCTAAAGAAAATAAATATCAAAGAAAGATATAAATTACAATTTTCAGAAAAAAACCAAATACATTTAAACACTTTTTGGGAAAAGTTAAAATTTTAAGAAAAAATTCGAAATCTCTACATATTCTTTTTATAGAAATATTAAAAGTTCAGGAAGCTGAAAGTCGTAAAATGCTCAAAAGTTCTTTAATTTTTTCCAAATGTTGTAGCTTTTAGATCAAGGTTCCAAATCTCTTTAAGAAATAAAGAGAAAAATCGAATTTATCCATACATTCTCTTCGACAAGTTGAAATTTTGAAAAAAGCTCTAGAATTCCATAAAACTCTTTTTCCAAATGTGCCTTCCTAAGAAAAATCTGAAATTTCTTTAAAAAATAAAGAGAAAAAATTAAATTTTCCATCGATTTTTCTAGAAATATTAAAAGATCAAAAAGATGAAAATCGTACAATGCTCAAAAATTCTTTAATTTTTTCCAAATGTTGTAGCTTCTACACAAAGGTTTTAAAACTCTTTAAAAAATGAAAACAAAAATCGAATTTTTCAATCATTTTTTTTACAGAAATATTGCAAGTTCGAAAGTTGAAAATTCGAAAAAAGCTCAAGAATTCAATAAAACTTTTTTCCAAATGTGCCTTCCTTAGAAAAACTTGAAATTTCTTTTAAAATGAAGAGAATAACTAATTTTTTCCATCGATGTTTTTAGAAGTATTAAAAGATCAGAAATGTGAAAAGTCGTAAAATGCTCAAAAATGCTTTAATTCTTTCTAAATGTTGTAGCTTCTATACAAAGTCTCCAAATCTCTTTAAAAAATGAAGAGAAAAATCAAATTTTTCCTTACATTCCTTTTACAAACATATTGAAATCTCGACAAGTTGAAATTTCGAAAAAAGCTCAAGAATTCCATAAAACTGTTTTTCCAAATATGCCTTTCTTAGAAGAACTTGAAATTTTTTTAAAAAATGAAGAGAAAAATCAAATTTCTTCATAGATTTTCTTAGAAATATTAAAAAATCAGAAAGTTGAGTCATAAAATGCTCAAAAATTCTTTAATTTCTTCCAAATGTTGTAGCTTCTACACAATGGCTCCAAATCTTTTTTTTTAAATAAAGAGAAAAATCAAATTTTTCCATACATTCTTTTTACAGAAATATTGAAAGTTCGACAAGTTAAAATTTCAAAAAAAGCTCAAGAATTCTACAAAACTTTTTTTTCAAAAGCCTTCGATAGAAAGACTTAAAATTTCTTAAAAAATGAAGAGAGAAATTAAGTTTTTTCATCGACTTTTTAGAAATGTTGAAAGATCAGAAAGTTGAAAAAACGTAAAATGCTCAAAAATTCTTTAATTTTTTCCAAATGTTTCAGCTTTTACATAAAAGCTCCAAATCTCTTTAAAAAATGAAGAAAAACATCGAACTTTTCCATACATTTTTGTATAGAAATATTGAAAGTTCGACAAGTTGAAATTTTGGGAATAGCTCCAAAATTCCACAAAAGTCTTTTTCCAAATGTGCCTTCCCTAGAAAAACTTGAAATTTCTTTAAAAAACATACAGAAAAATTAAATTTCTTCATAGGTTTTTTTAGAAACATTAAAAGATTAGAAAGTTGAAAGTCGTAAAATAATCAAAAATCTTTTTAAAAATGAAGAAAAACATCGAACTTTTCCATACACTCTTTTATAGAAATATTGAAATTTCGTCAAGTTGAAATTTAAAAAAAGTTTCCATTTGTGCGATGTAGCTTTGCAAAAATAGACATTTTTTTAAATGTGAAAATAAAAATCGAATTTTCGTATAAAAATCGAAATTTTGAAAAAATACCTTTTTGTTTAAAGTCGAAATTTAATAAAATCAAATTTTTGTGATGTAGCTTCGAGCGTTGAGTGATCACGCTCCGAGAAAAAAATTAAATTTCTTTAAAAAAATGGAAAGAAAAATCATATTTTTGTTGAAAGTAGAAAGATGTGTAAATTGCTATTTAAAAAAATTATCGACAAAAAAATGAAAAACGAAATATTGAGAAAAGTAATTTCTTTCACACTTTTATACCAAACTTTTTAAGGAAAAAATTGAAATTTCTATAAACATTTTTTTGTAAAAAAGTCGAAATTTCTCGGTAATATTTTGAAAAAACTTGAATTTAAAGGAAACTTCCGGAGAAAATTGGAAATTTCTTTTAAAAAATATTTCTTCACAGAAAAATCCTAATTTTTTAAAGAGAACTCCCACAGAGGTCGAAATTAAGGAAATTTTTGAATATTTGACTTCTGTGTTAAAAAAATGTGTAAACATGCAGATAAAAACTGGAAGGTTCTTTAATTTTTTGTTTTTTCGAATATTTATAATACCGACTTTTTTGCTATGAAACCAGACGGAGAATTAATTATTAAGAATTTGTCAATACATTCTCATTTTTTAAAAAATTCACTTTAAACTTAAACAAAAATTTTATTTAAATTTCGACTTTCAGAAATTTTTAGCGAAATTTAGAGAAGACATTTCTTTTTTTAAACCTTTATTTTCTCAAGAAGTCTACTTTTAAATTAGATTATTTTTTTTGAACAGAAGATGTCTAAATTGCAAAAGTAAGATACCAAAAAATTCTAAATTTTGATATTTTTAAATGAAAATTTAAAAATGTTTTTTTTTTTCCTTATGTATTTAAATGGCAAATATTCAACTGTTCTAGAAATTTTGAATTTTCAACCAAAACGTCTAAAATCTCAAACACTAAAAATCTTTCAAAATTCGAGTGAAACTCGTAAAGTTGTATTTTTATAAAATAGATTTTTTCTCAAAATTTCCAGTTTTCATTGGAAACAAAAAAGTTAAAATTACGATATCAGTCAAAAATTTGAGTATAGACTTGAAATTTCTCTCTATTTTTGGTCTAGACTCAAAAATTTGTGTTTAGATTTAAAATTTTGTAATTATAAACGAACATTTTGCATCTTAATGCAACATTTTCCGATTGAAGGTTCATTATATAAAGTCGAAATTTTAAATTCAAAATGTCAACTGTTTTTGTCAAAAATTTTATCTCGGAAATTCAAAAAAAACCTAAATTTCGAAAATGTTAAAACATTTTTATTCTACAGTTAAAATTTAGAAGAAAATGAAAATTTTTAACTTAAAATGAAGTTTCAGGAACAAAATCAAAATTTGTAAAAGAACTAAATTTTCGAATTTAAAAATTTAAAGTTATTAGTTTTTGTACTTTGAGATAAAAGAAAGTTGGTCCAAGTAAAAAAGGGCTTTAAGAAGCCAAACGACCCAAGGAGACTTTAAGACTAGAAATATAGTAAATTCCAAGCTTAATAACAAATAAATTATCTTAAGACAACATTTCGAGAAAATGGTCGAAATTTTAAGTTAAAAATAATATTCATTAAAATAATATAAATGCTAAGATTAAAAAGACTTTCAAAATTCCAAAAATTTGATTACAATCGAATTTGGAAAAAATTATTAGCAACAATATTACTAATTTGAAGATTTACTCAAAATTTGCGCTTTTTTTTCAAAAATTTCTATCACAGTTCAAATTTTTTGTTTATAAATTTGAAGTTTCTCACCAAATTTGTTGTTGTTTTCAAAATACAAAATTTATTCTCAAAATTGTCCAATACGAATATTTTTTATAAAGATCAAGGTCAAAAATGTCTAAAAAAAAAGTCGAGGTTTCAGCAGAAGTTTAACTGACTAAAACAATTGTCGCAAAATTTCACCTAAAACCTGAAAATTCTCAAACTTCGATGTTTATCTCAAAATGTTGCTGATATTTTCTAAAAATTGTAATCTTAGGTTTAAAGTCGAAATTTTGAGAAATAAATCAGAATATTGGAGTTCACAGATGCAATAGAGACACTTGATTCTGTAGGTCAAAAGAAAGAAAGACAGAGAGACAGAAAAATAGAAAGAAAGACAGAAAAACAGAAAGAGAGAAATACAGAAAGACAGAAACAGAGAGCTGTTTCTCTGTCTTTCTGTATTTCTCTATTTCTATCTTTCTGTTTTTCTGTATTTCTGTCTTTTTGTCTTTCTGTTTCTCTGCAGAAGAGAAGAGGGAAGAGGAAGAGGGAAAGAGAGAAATACAGAAAGATAAAAAAACAGAAATACTGAAAAACAGGAAGTCAGAAAGAGAAAAATACAGAAAGATAAAGACAAAAAGACAGGAAGGCAGAAAGGCAATTGAACAGATAGATAGCCAAACGGAAAGACAGGAAGACAGGAATCTAGAAAGACAGAAGGACAGAAGTACAGAAAAACAGAAAGAAATACATAGAGACAGAGAGATAGAAAGGCAGTACTACAGAAATCTAGAATGACAGAATGACGGAAAGATATAAAAACAGAAAGGCAGAAAGAAAAAAATACAAAAAGACGGAAAGACAGAAAAACATAAAGACAGAAAGGCAAAAAGACAGAAAAACAGAAAGACAAAAATATAGAAAGAGAGAAATACAGAAAGACAAATGGACAGATAGACAGGGCAGCCGGAAAGATAGGAAGAACCGGGAAAATAGAAAGATAGAAAAACAGATAGATAGAAAAAACAGAAAGACAGAAAGAGAGAAAAACAGATAGACAGAAAAAAACAAGAAGACAGAAAGAGAAAAAAACAGAAAGATAGAGGGACAGAGGGACAGATAAGCAATTGGACAGATAGACAAGCAAACAGAAAGACAGAAAGACAGAAATATGGGAAGACAGAAATATGGAAGACAGAAGGCAGAAGACAGACAGACAAAAAAAACAGAAAAGACCGAAAAAACAGAATGATGGAAATACAGAAAGTCAGAGAGAGAGAAAGACAGAAAGACAGGAGATATAGAAGACAGAAAAAACAAAAAGACTAAAAAACAAGAAGACATAAAGAGAAAAATACAGAAAGATAGTAGAGAGAGGGACAGAAAGACAAAAAGACAGGTAGACAGAAAGAAGAAAGAACAGATAAAGGAAAAAAACAGAGAGACAAAGAGAAAGAAAACAAGAAAGACAGAGAGACAGAAACAAAAAACAGAAGACAGAAAAAATACAGAAAGATAAAAAGATAGAAAGAAAGACAGAAAAGCAGAAATACAGAATAACAGAAAGGCAGACATACAAAAAGACAGAGAAGCAGAAAGACCGAAATACAGAAAGACAGAAAGAGAGAAATACAGAAAGACAGAGAAAGAAAACAGAAAGACAGAATAGGACAGAAAAAGAAAAAGAAAAAAAAATACGAAAGACAGAAAGAAAATAGAAGCAGAAGAGAAAATACAGAAAGAGAAAAGACGGAAGGACAGAGAGACAGAAAGACAGAAAACAGAAACACAAAAAACAGAAAGACAGAAATACAGAAAAACAAATGCAGAATAGAAAGACAGAATAAAGAAAGCAGAAACAGAAAGACACAAGGAAGAAGACAGAAATAATAAAACAAAAGACAAAATAGAAGAAGAAAACAGAAAGCAAACAGAAAAGAAAGAAGAAAACAGAATAGACAGAAAGATAAAAGATACAGAAAGAAAAAAAAGCAGAGAAGATACGAAGGACAGAGGACAGAAAGACAGAACAGATAGAACAGACAAAAACAGAAAGACAAAAAATAGAAATAAAGACAGAAAGACAGAAACAGATATAAGCAGAAAGACAGAAGGCAGAAAGACAAAAGACAGAAAAGAGTAAAACAGAAAGACGAAGACAGAAGAAGCAGAAAACAGAAAGTACAGAAAAAGAAAAAAAATAAGGACAGAAAGACAGGAAATAGAAGACAGAAAGACAGAAAAAACAAAGAAAGACTAAAAACACGAAGACAGAAAGAGAAATCAGAAGATAGAAAGACAAAATACAGAAAGAGAGAGAGAGAAAACAGAAAGACAAGAAAAACAGAAGATAGACAGAAAAACAGAAAGACAGATAAAAAGACAGAAAACAGAAAGACAGAAAAGAGAAAACAAGAAACAGAAACAGAAAGAAATACAGAAAGTCAGAGAGACAGAAAGACAGGAATATAGAAAGACAGAAAGAGAAAAATACAGAAAGATAGAAAACAGAAAGTCAGAAATACAGAATGACAGAAAGATAGAAATACAGAAAGTCAGAGATGCAGATAGACAGGAATATAGAAAGACAGAAAGACAGGAATATATAAAGACAGAAAAACGGAAAGACTGAAAAATAGGAAGACAGAAAGAGGCAAAAATACAGAAAGACTGAAAAACAGGACGCCAGAAGGAGAAAAATACAGAAAGATAAAGACAGAGGGACAGAAAGACAAAAAAAACAGGTAGACAGAAAAACAATTGGACATATAGACAGGAATATAGAAAGACAGAAAGGCAGAAAGACCGAAAGACACAAAGACGAAAATAACAGGAATATGGAAGACAGAAGGACAGAATATAGCAAGACAGAAAGACAGAAACACAGAAAAACAGGAAGATGGAAAGAGAGAAATACAGAAAGATAGAAAAACAGAAAGACTGAAAAACAGGAAGCCAGAAAGAGAGAAATACAAAAAGAAAGAGACAGAGGGACAGAGAGACAAAAATACCGGAAGACAGAAAGACAATTGAACAGATAGACAGGCTAACAGAAAGATAGGAATACAGGAATATAGAAAGACAGAAGGACAGAAATACAGAAAGACTAAAAACAGAAAGAAAGAAATACAGAAAGTCAGAGAGACAGAAAGACAGAAATATAGAAAGACAGGAATATAGAAAGACAGAAAAACAGAAAGACTGAAAAACAGGAAAACAGAAAGAGAAAAATACAGAAAGACAGAAAAATAATTGGACAGATAGACAGGCAAACGGAAAGACAGAAAAACAGAAAGACAGAAAGAAAGAAATACAGAAAGTCAGAGAGACAGAAAGACAGGAATATAGAAAGACAGAAGAACAGAAAAACGGAAAGACTGAAAAACAGGAAGACAGAAAGAGAAAAATGCAGAAAGATAGAAAAACAGAACGACTGAAAAACAGGAAGTCAGAAAGAGAAAAATACAGAAAGATAGAGACAGAGGGACAGAAAGACAAAAAAAACAGGTAGACAGAAAAACAACTGGACAGATAGACAGGAATATAGAAAGACAGAAAGGCAGAAAGACCGAAAGACGGAAAATACAGGAATATAGCAAGACAGAAAAACAGAAAGACAGAAAAGCAGGAAGACGAAAAGAGAGAAATACAGAAAGATAGCGACAGAGGGGCAGAAAGACAAAAAGACCGGAAGACAGAAAGACAATTGAACAGATAGACAGACAAACGGAAAGGCAGGAAGACAGGAATATATAAAGACAGAAGGACAGAAATACAGAAAGATAGAAAAACAGAAAGAAAGAAATACAGAAAGTCAGAGAGGCAGAGAGACAGAAAGATAGAAAGACAGAACTACAGAAATATAGAATGACAGAATGACGGAAAGATATAAAAACAGAAAGACAGACAGAAAAAAATACAGGCAGGTGGAAAGACAGGAAGACATAAAGACAGAAAGGCAAAAAGACACAAAGACAGAAAGGCGGAAAGACAGAAAAACGGAAAGACAAAAATATGGAAAGAGAGAAATACAGAGAGACAGAAAGACAAATGGACACATAGACAGGCAGCCGGAAAGATAGGAAGACCGGAATATAGAAAGATAGGAATATAGAAAGATAGAAGAACAGATAGAAAAAGCAGGAAGACAGAAAGAGAGAAAAACAGAAAGATAGAGGGACAGAAAGACAAAAAGACAGATAGACAGGCAAACAGAAAGACAGCAAGACATAAAGGCATAAAGACAGAAAAACAGAAAGACCGAAAAACAAAAAGACAAAAAGAAAGAAATACAGAAAGTCAGAGAGCCAAAAAGACAGGAATATAGAAAGACAGAAAGGCAGGAATATAGAAAGACAGAAAAACAGAAAGACAGAAAAACAGAAAGACAGAAAGACAGAAAGATAGAGACAGAGGGACGGAAAGACAAAAAGACAGGTAGACAGAAAAAGAATTGGACAGATAGACAGGCAAACGGAAAGACAGAAAGATAGAAATACAGAAAGTCAGAGAGACAGAAAGACGAAAATATAGAAAGACAGAAAGGCAGGAATATAGAAAGACAGAAAAATAGGAAGACAGCAAGATAAAAATAATACAGAAAGATAGAGACAGAGGAACAGAAACACAAAAAGACAGATAGACATAAAAACAATTGGACACATAGACAGGCAAACGGAAAGACAGAAAAACAGAAAGACAGAAAAATAGAAAGACAGAAAGATAGAAATACAGAAAGTCAGAGAGACAGAAAGACGGGAATATAGAAAGACAGAAAGGCAGGAATATAGAAAGACAGAAAAATAGGAAGACAGCAAGATAAAAATAATACAGAAAGATAGAGACAGAGGAACAGAAACACAAAAAGACAGAAAAACAATTGGACAGATAGACAGGCAAACGGAAAGGCAGAAAAATAGAAAGACAGAAAGATAGAAATACAGAAAGTCAGAGAGACAGAAAGACGGGAATATAGAAAGACAGAAAGGCAGGAATATAGAAAGACAGCAAGATAAAAATAATACAGAAAGATAGAGACAGAGGAACAGAAACACAAAAAGACCGATAGACAGAAAAACAATTGGACAGATAGACAGGCAAACGGCAAGACAGAAAAACAGAAAAACAGATAAATAGAAAGACAGAAAGATAGAAATACAGAAAGTCAGAGAGACAGAAAGGCAGGAATATAGAAAGACAGAAAAACAGAAAGACTGAAAAACAGGAAGACAGCAAGATAAAAATACAGAAAGAGAGACAGAGGGACAGAAGGACAAAAAGACAGGTGGACAGAAAAACAATTGGACAGATAGACAGGCAATATAGAAAGACAGAAAGACGGAAAGACAGAAAGAAAGAAATACAGAAAGTCAGAGAGAAAGAAAGACAAAAAGACAGAAATATTGAATGACAGAAAAACAGAAAGACATAAAGAAAGACATACAGAAAGTCGGAAAGACATAAAGACAGAAAAACAGAAAGACAGAAAGAGAGAAATACAGAAAGACCAAGAGACAGAGAGACAGAAATACAGGAAGACAGAAAGACAAATAGAAAGATACACAGGCAGACGGAAAGACAGGAATATAAAAAGACAGGAATATAGAAAGACAGAAAGGCAGACAAATTTTGTGGAAATTTCGAAAAATCAAATGTTAAACAATTTTATTTATAGAAATTAGAAGTTTTTTTCGAAACGTTAAATTCATTTTCAAAATTATAAATGTATTATAAGTGTAATTACAAATGTAAACATGAAACTTTTTTTTCTAAAATTTGCATTTAGAGATTTAAGCTGTTTTGGAAAATCTGTGGTTTCTCAAAACTTACACTTTGATCTTTCTTTTCTCGAAACTTTAAATTTAAACTCAAAATATCGACGTTTTCCTTAAAATTTCGGTAACTCAGTTTTGTTCAAAGCTTAATTATTTCTTCAACTTTTTTTTTTGTCTTCAAACATCAAAATGATTAGATTTTAAATTCGATGACACAAAAATAATTTGGTTGTTTCGAGATTTTTCTAAATTTTGATTTTTTTTCCAAACTTCCCAGTTTCATTATTGATTTCGTTAGAAGTTTTTTGTGCAAACCAAAAAAAGAACATCATCTATTTTCTGACGCCCCTTTACATGAGAGGCCACTATGGGGATGTATATGTTGCCCCAACCTAGTTACAGCTTGTTTATGTAAAAAATTGTTTTGTAATTACTAATTACTAGTTTCTTGTTTTTAGGGTTGTCGACCTTACGAAATAGCGCCTTGCGAACACCACGTCAATGGCACCAGGCCCCCCTGCAGCGGAGAAGGACATACCCCAAAGTGCGTTAAACAATGCGAGAAAGGATATACGATCCCTTACAACAAAGATCGTCATTTTGGTCAAAAATCCTATTCTGTGAGCAGCAAACAAGAGCAGATACAAAAGGAAATTATGACCAATGGCCCCGTTGAAGGAGCCTTCAGTGTCTATTCTGACTTTGTCAATTATAAATCAGGTATGTATACATGAATGGCGCTGTGGGGGTTCCTTATTATGTTGTTAATTAGGTGTCTATCAACATGTCCACGGTAGCATCCTTGGGGGACATGCGATTAGAATCTTAGGATGGGGAGTTGAGGCGGGAACACCTTATTGGTTAGTGGCAAATTCTTGGAACTCCGACTGGGGAGACAATGGGCTTTTCAAAATTCTTCGTGGAAACGACGAATGCGGTATAGAAGACTCCATAGTGGCAGGAATTCCCAAGTAACGCCTTACTTTTAGTTTATACTTTTTAAATAAATTCTTAATCAAATGTAAAACATTTTAGAGATTAGTTTGATCGATTGTATAAATAAACAAAATTATTTTTTGAAGGATTACTGGTTTCCTTCAAGTTGATGAAGCCTGAAAAATAACGCAATATATTTTTTAATTTTAAATGTAGTTTTAATGGTACCAACTTTTTATATTTCGATTATTTTTTTGAACATTAAATTTAAAAAAAAGAAGAAGGGCGGGAAGTTCGAAAATTCATTCAGTTGGTAAAATTTGGAAGCAATTTTATTCCTTGGTGGCATTTTTTGGGTACTGGGAAAAAAAACTAACCCCGCTTTCGTTTGCGTTAAAAGATTCTTCTGTCATCCATCAGAAAATTCCGACTTTTTTTTGAAGAATTCGATTTTTTCGGCGATTCATTTTTTTAAATTTTTCTCGGTATTTTTAAAATGCGACATTTTAAAGTACCCACTTTTTTAAAATGTCGACATTTTCTCGTTCGACAACCAAGATTTCAAGTTTTTCTCGAAATTTTGTCTTTTTTCGTAGTTTTGCCTTTTTTTTTTGAAAATACCAACTTCTTTCAAATTCTGGCTCTTTTGTTGTTATATTTTGATTTTTTGGAAACTTCTTTTTATAATTTCTGTCTTTATTAAGAATTTCTTTTTGTCGAAATTTCAACTTTTTTGAGAATTTTATTTTCAATATTTAACATTTTTTAAATAATTCGACTTTCGAAGTTTCGAAAGTTTGGAAAGTTTTGATTTATTTTACATTTTTGACCTTATTTTTGAAATGTTGACCTTTCATCGAAATTTTCATCTTGTTATTGAAGATGTTTATCTTTTTTAAAATTTTAATTCGAAATATTAACATTTTTGCAAATCTGACTCGTTTTAAATTGCATATTTTTAAACCATTTCAATTCTCTTTAAAAATTTGAATTTTTTGAAAGTCTCGACTTTTGATAACATACACGCACTTGAAATGTTTATTTTTAGATCTGCGATTTTTCAAAATTTCGGCTTTTCCTCGAAATTTAGCTTTGAAACTGACGATTATTTGAAAATCGGTCTTTTCGATTTTTATTGACAATCTTGACTTTCTTGAATATTTCGATTCTATGTTTTGAAAATTTCCAATTTTTAATTGTAGATTTTTTCTTAATTTTCTTTTTTTCCAAATTTTAACTTATTTTGTAAATTTCAACCCTTTCACAGTTTTGCCTCGTTGGGATTCTCATTTATTTTAGAATTATTTGAAAATCTAGGCACAAAATTTTGATCTTTATTTAATTTGGACCATTTATTTTAAATTTTGTTGTTTTAAAATAATTTGGACGTATTAAAATCTTGGTTTTTTGATAAATTCGATCGTTTATCAAGACATCCTTTTTTTTTTAATTTGCAGATTTCTACGAACATTTTTCTTTTTTAAATTTAATTTACTTGCAAAGGACTGCCTTTGATTAGTTTTCGAAGTTTAGACGTTTTTTTTAAAAGTTCAATTTTTTTTCAAACAATTTCTAGTTTTTCTGGAAGGTTCGACCATTACGAAATAAATTGGACATTTATTTTTTTTTAATTTCCACTTTTAAAGTTTTGGATCTTTTTTGAGAAATTTGCTTTTTTTGAAAATTTCGACCTTTCATCATCAAACATTGACTTTTTCTCAAAGTTATGCCTTTTTCAAAATGTCAACTTAAATCAAAACTTTTACTTTTTTCGAAAATTTTGACTTTTTGTAAAAACTTTGACCTTTCTCAAAGCTTGTTTGAAAATGTTGACCTTTTTCTCGAATCTTCCAATTTATATAGCTTCGATTTTTTAAAATAGTTGCCTTCTCCTAAACATTTTAAATGTTTTTGAAGAATCTGACTTTCTAAATTTCAATTTTTAAAATTTTGGGCCAATTGTACAAAACGAATTCGCGACGTAATTTCAATGTTAAAGCTGGCATTTTGAAGAATTATTTTTCAAGTTCAAACTGAAAGGTTTTTAAAAAGGTCGAAATTAGAAGAATTTTAGAGTTTAAAATCTATTTTTTTTTTTAGTGGAACGGACTGATCCTTGGTTATCTCTAAAAATTGAAACACAAATCTTATCCCATGAAATCAAGAAAGATTAAAAAATACAACAGAGGTTGCTCTAACGCGTTTCGATAGCCAAGCTATCATCTTCAGAGAGATACATCTATCTATAGTATCTATCTATAGTACTTCTCTGAAGATGATAGCTTGGCGTTAGAGCAACCTCCGTTGTGTTTTTTATTTTTCTTGGTTTCAGGGGACAAGATTTGTATTTCAAGTTAAAAATTGAAATAAGAATTTGGAAAAAAAAAGAGTACAAGGTAAACTTGTGGCTTTAATTTGAAAATTTGAATTTCAACAAAACTCTTTTTCTAAATTTTGGATTGAAACATAAATTTTGAGAAGTAACTTTAAAGAGTCTAAAAAAATGATCTCTAACATTTTAATTTAAATATCGGAAGTGCCAAATTAAACCAAAATTTTCAGTTTAAATCTCTAATGTTGAGAAGTTTAGATAAATAAAGAGCTCGTAAAAAGACAAAATATGCCCTGATTGTCTTTAAAAATTTGGATAAATTCGTGTCAAGACACATTCATCAACGACGTCAGCTCTCAACGCGTATAGGCAACTTTAAATACAATCACGGATATTATTCATTGCATAAATTTTAAGTGGTTTTTAATGCTTAATTTTACCATCTTAGGAGCTGAATTTAAAAAAAATTCTCTTCAAGTGCTCTCCCATGTGTTACGGGGAACATTTGTGTGAAATTTAATGCTCGTTGACCCACCGGATTAGGCTGTGCGTTGACTGTTAGCCAGTGCTTATGGATTAAGTAGATGTTCGTTATATTTGAATAATTGAAACAATTCTCGTTGGTTGTTAGTAACTTTAAACTTTTCTCCTAATCAAAGCAAAATCCTTCTTACAAAGATCATCAATTAACACATTTCATTTTCTTGAAGACATAAGGTTGATGTGTGATCCGTGATCATACTGATCACAAATGGTGCGTTTTACTGTTTATCTTTAAATTGTGTATGTGAATATAAAAGCATGAAGTTTACAGTACGTTTATTTAAAAATTGATAAATAACAATTTTCGTTAATATAAAAATGGTTAATTATTGTTGTAGCTCTTAAAATTATACAAATATATGTCCACATATACCATTAAATATAAATAAATAATAAAATGATGACAATGTTTTTAAAAGTAAGATCTAGAAAAATGAATACAAAAGAGGATTTGTACATTAAACTCCGGATTTGTTAAGAAAAACTTGTGGGGGGTATAATTAAAGTAGCTTTAACAAGTTAATTTTATCAGGAAATAGCACTGGATTTTTAAAGTTATACATTTAAACATTTTGGGCCAAAATGATAGCAAACATTTGTACAATGCCAAATTTTTAATTAATTTGTTACCAGATTTTTCCCCAATAGAGGAAGGTTGCCAATGATGAAAGTCGGAACAAAAGGTGCCAAAAAAAGTACTGAAAACTTCTCTACTATCGCCGGCAGCGTTTGAAAAGAAAGGTAGCAAAGCCTTATTGTTTCAGGCTGGGAATCGATCTACCCCTGTGAAGCCTATAGCCGTGATAACAAAGAACACCAAGAAAATATGGTATAATAATAATATAAAGGTTTTGTATTACAAAAGAGTCAAAGAAGATCAAGATCCTATTGGTAACATCTCCAGAAATATAACAAATTTTTAAGCAGTCATCTACAAGGTCACGCGTCACTGTTAAATGTAACGAAACGTCTAAGGGTGCGTTTATAGTAGACATTTTATTCCGTACATTTCTCTCTGACATAAGTGTCTACTATCCTAAAAGAAGCTATCAAGGACTTATCTATACAGCTATACAGCTGGGAGCCGGATAGCTTCTCTCAGGGTAGTTGATACTTATGTCAGAGAGAAATATATTGCATGTCAGAAAGAAATGTACGCAATAAAGTGTCTAGTCCAAACGCACTGCAACTTTCAGCGACCAAAACTAATTATTTTAATTTAAACGTGTTACTTTAAAGCTAATGGCATTATAAGACCTAAAATTTAAAAATAAATGTGTGTCTACACCACAGGAGTTATTATAAATTTATGGTTTAATCACAATAGCAAATGTCGCCTCTGCAGCTGCCACCTCGATGTTCTTGTTCAAGACAAACCAAATTACAATGACTGTTGCTTATGGGTTTCCTAGATACTGACAAAATGCGACAATATTGTTCTTCTTCTGCAACAAAAATCAAACATTACTTTTCACATGACACAAGCGAATGCAATCATGTTAATGTTTTGTAAACAGATCGGCGAATTAACAACAACAGGAGAGTGAGAGTAAATCATCATCAGAAATATTGTCAACAAACAACAAAAATTTGAATATTTCCAAACTGGATCGTAGAAATATTAAATAAAATGATTAAATATCATCAAAAAGTGGCATAGTGCGCAGTGTTTCAAAATGATCTGTCGTTAAAAAATTCATAGATTTTATTACAAAGCTTTTCTTCAAGTTTAATCCTTTCGCAAAGGGTAACCTCATTATACCTTCAAAGCACTGCGAGTAGGATGCGGAAACAAGGATAGGTGGCGTTGAAACGCCTTCTTAAACAAGGATGGGTTGTAATTTTTGGAGAAAATTCCTTTCGGTAATGTTACTCCTCTATTTTTAATAGGTCTTGCTTGCTAACTGAGCTATAAAATAACGACTTACTAAAATTTTAATTATACTTGGTGTCCCGTAATCGTTAAAAATGGGCCAAACTTTACCAATTAATTCTATTTCGTTTTTATGTTTTCAACTTTAACGTCCTGTATCCCGAAAATTAAGCGTTTATGAGCCACATTGCCTTTCTTCATTAATGTTCGTCATAGAATCTATTGGTAAAGTTTGGATCATCTTTAACGGACACCCTGTTGCCAATTTTGGACTTAAAAATTTGCATTTAGTACTTTCTTTGTTATCCCACAATATTAATGGTTATGGGCCTCACGAGGGTAGCTCGATTCTCGGCCTGAAACGATAGGAGGCTTTTGCTCTCTTCTTTGAGCCTATCCCACAGTAGTAGAGAAATTTTCAGTATTTTGTAATAACGCTTAGAATCTTTTCCAACTGTCAACTGTCATTGCCAACATTCCTTCACTGGGGAAAAATCCGGTAACAGATTACCTTTAAATATTGCTTCTGAAGAGAATTACTACTTACTTTTGTAAGGAGAAACAAATTGTTGTATTTGATATAGCAGCGGGGAAGATTTTTTCCAATTTAAGGAATTTTTGACATAGGATATCTCCAGTAGTCTTACAACATAAAAAAGTCTTCAGTTTTATTATGTTGTGGGTTAATTTTTGTTAAAGTAGTCACTGCAAAGGTAAGGAAAAAATCAAACGTTATTGTGTTAAGAATTCTTTTAATAGTCAAAAATATTAGGGAATATAAAAGTAATCTGTACAATCTCAAGATCAAAGCGCAAGAAATGTAAATAGGTATCTGAATTAAAAATGATTATTCTAAGTTACAGGAAAATAAGTAAATAAATAAATAATTTCAGACTTAAAATTTTACAAGCATTTTGACATTCCAAACATTAGTAACAATAACAAGCGCTTCCTTTGCATCTACCACCTCTATGTTCATTTTGGTAACAAACCAAATTGCACATCTCTTCGCTTATGGGTTTTCCATCCACAGACAAAATGTGACAAAATTTTTGCGCTCCTATAACAAGCCCAATGTATTACGTTAAGCACAAATTTAAGTAATTAAAAAAGGGTGGCTTTTCTCAAACGATGTTGAGAGGAAGAAGAAGAAGAAGAAGAAGAAGAAAAAGAAGTGGTAGAAGAAGAATAGGAAGAGGAAGACGTAGAAGAAGTAGCAGAAGAAACATTCGTTAGAGATGTAGAAGCCATTATTATGAAATGAAAGTGCTTGAAGAAACAAAAATGAGTTTTCAGTGGCGGAAAGTTAAAAACAAAAGTAAACAACAAATGTTTTGAGGCTGCGATTAGAATGGATATTAAGGAACTGTAAATACCAATAAAGTGTCTATTTCTTAATTTCAATTGCAGCTGTTTACAAATTGTTTTTATTTTATTTTGTTGGCATTTTTCCTGAATACTAATGAACATAATTTAAAATTGATCTAATATCGATCATTTCAATAATTTATACTAGAAGAAACGTTGCAAAAACTGTCATTAGAATCAAAAATGAACAATCTTCGCTCAGTCTGTGTTTACTAATGTATTTTTCCAAAGTCAAATGAATTAAATAAGTATCAATGAGACGAGAAACAAAGAAATAAAGAAACAAAGAAACAGAAAATAAAGGAACAAAGAAACAGAGGAACAAAGAAACAGAGAAACAAAGCAACAAACAAACAAACACAAACTCAAACACAAACAACAAATTAAATAAAAAAGTATCAATGAGACGAGAAACAAAGAAACAAAGAAATGAAGAACAAAGAAACAAAAAACAAAGGAACAAAGAAACAGAGAAACAAACAACCAAACAATAAAACAAACAAACTCAAAATTTCAATAATTTATTTTAGAAGAAACGTTGCGAAAACTGTCATTAGAATCAAAAATGAACAATCTTCGCTCAGTATGTGTTTGCTAATGTATTTTTCCAAAGTCAAATGAAATAAATAAGTATCAATGAGATGAGAAACAAAGAAACAAAAAAATAAAGAAACAAAGAAACAGAAAACAAAGGAACAAAGAAACAGAGAAACAAAGCAACAAACAAACACAAACTCAAACACAAACAACAAATTAAATAAAAAAGTATCAATGAGACGAGAAACAAAGAAACAAAAAAATGAAGAAACAAAGAAACAAAAAACAAAAAAACAAAGAAACAGAAACAAAGCAACAAACAAACAAACAACCAAACAATAAATCAAACAAACTCAAAATTTCAATAATTTATTTTAGAAGAGGCGTGGCGAAAACTGTCATTAGAATTAAAAATGAACAATCTTCGCTCAGTGTGTGTTCACTAATGTATTTTTCCAAAGTAAAATTAAATAAAAAAGTATCAGTGAGACGAGCAACAAAGAAACAGAAAACAAAGGAATAAAGAAACAGAAAAACAAAGCAACAAACAAACAACCAAACAATAAAACAAACAAACACAAACTCAAACACAAACAACAAATTAAATAAAAAGTATCAATGAGACGAGAAACAAAAAAACAAATAAACAAAAAATAAAGAAACAAAGAAACAATTAAACAAACAAATAACCAAACAAACACAAACTCAAACAACAAATTAAATAAAAAAGTATCAATGAAACGAGAAACAGAAAAACAAACAAAACAAAGAAACAGAGAAATAGAGAAACAGAGAAACAAAGAAACAAAGAAACAAACAAACACAAACAACAAATTAAATTAAAAAGTATCAATGAGACGAAAAACAAAGAAACAAATAAACAAAGAAATAAAGAAATAAAGAAACAAACAAACAAATAAACCCAAACTCAAACAACAAATTAAATAAAAAAATATCAATGAAACGAGAAACAAAGAAACAAGGCAACAGAGAAACAAAGAAACAAAGAAAGAAAGAAACAAAGTAACAAAGAAACAAAGAAGCAAAGAAACAGAGAAACAAAGAAAAAAGCAACAAACAATCAAATAATAAAACAAACAAACAAACTCAAACACAAAAAACAAATTAAATAAAAAAGTATTAATGAGACGAAAAACAAAGAAACGAAGAAAAAAAGAAACAAACAACCAAACAAGCAAACACTCAAACAATCAAACAAACCCAAACAAGGAATTAAATAAAAAAGTATCAATGAAACGAGAAACAAAGAAACAGAGAAGCAAATGAACAAAGGAACAAAGAAACAGAGAAGCAAAGCGAAAACTGTCATTAGAATTAAAAATGAACAATCTTCGCTCAGTGTGTGTTCACAAATGTATTTTTCCAAAGTAAAATTAAATAAAAAAGTATCAATGAGACGAGAAACAAAGAAACAGAAAACAAAGGAACATAGAAACAGAGAAACAAAGCAACAAACAAACAACCAAACAATAAAACAAACAAACACAAACTCAAACACAAACAACAAATTAAATAAAAAAGTATCAATGAGAGGAGAAACAAAAAAACAAATAAACAAAAAAATAAAGAAACAAACAATCAAACAAACAAATAACCAAACAAACACAAACTCAAATAGCAAATTAAATAAAAAAGTATCAATGGAACGAGTAACAAAGAAACAAGGAAACAAAGAAACAAAGAAACAAAGAAACAAAGAAACAAAGAAACAAAGAAACAAAGAAACAAAGAAACAAAGAAACAAAGAAACAAAGAAACAAAGAAACAAAGAAACAAAGAAACAAAGAAACAAAGAAACAAAGAAACAAAGAAACAAAGAAACAAAGAAACAAAGAAACAAAGAAACAAAGAAACAAAGAAACAAAGAAACAAAGAAACAAAGAAACAAAGAAACAAAGAAACAAAGAAACAAAGAAACAAAGAAACAAAGAAACAAAGAAACAAAGAAACGAAGAAACGAAGAAATGAAGAAACGAAGAAACGAAGAAACGAAGAAACGAAGAAGCGAAGAAACGAAGAAACGAAGAAACAAAGAAACAAAGAAACAAAGAAGCAAACAAACAAAGAAACAAAGAAACAAACATAAACAACAAATTAAATTAAAAAGTATCAATGAGACGAAAAACAAAGAAACAAATAAACAAAGAAATAAAGAAATAAAGAAATAAAGAAATAAAGAAATAAAGAAATAAAGAAATAAAGAAATAAAGAAATAAAGAAATAAAGAAATAAAAAAATAAAGAAATAAAGAAACAAAGAAACAAAGAAACAAAGAAACAAACAAACAACCAAACAAACAAATAAACCCAAACTCAAACAACAAATTAAATAAAAAAATATCAATGAAACGAGAAACAAAGAAACAAAGCAACAGAGAAACTAATAAACAAAGAAACAAAAAAGCAAAGAAGCAGATAAACAAAAAAACAAAGAAAAAAGTAACAAACAACCAAACAATCAAATAATAAAACAAACAAACAAACTCAAACAACAAATTAAATAAAAAAGTATTAATGAGACGAAAAACAAAGAAACAAAAAAACGAAGAAAAAAAGAAACAAACAACCAAACAAGCATACACTCAAACAATCAAACAAACAAACCCAAACAAGAAATTAAATAAAAAAGTATCAATGAAACGAGAAACAAAGAAACAGAGAAGCAAATGAACAAAGAAACAAAGAAACGAAGAAACGAAGAAACGAAGAAACGAAGAAACGAAGAAACGAAGAAACGAAGAAACGAAGAAACGAAGAAACGAAGAAACGAAGAAACGAAGATACGAAGAAACGAAGAAACGAAGAAACGAAGAAACGAAGAAACGAAGAAACGAAGAACGAAACGAAGCAACGAAGAAACGAAGAAACGAAGAAACGAAGAAACGAAAAAACAAAGAAACAAAGAAACAAACAACCAAACAATCAAACAATCTTATAATTAAACAAACAAACAATCAAACAAACAAACACAAACTCAAACATAAATACAAAAACACACACATACACAAGTACAAACAAACAAACAAACACAAACAAACAAATAAGTTCGTATTAAAAAGTCCACATCAGGATTCAAATTTTTATTCTTTTTTGTTAAGCTCCAGCTTAAAACATTCATTATTTAATTATTGTCAAGTCTTGTAAAGAAGCTATTTAACATGTTTACTACCCATTTTTTTAGGATGCCTAGTTCCCTAATAACTTTCTCAATGCGTCTCTAAAAAACAATCCTTGTTGTTAATAATTTGTTATTTGTTTTTTATGTAAGATTAAAAAAAAACGAAATAAATGAGAGAAATGTCAGCAGATCGGTAGAGAATAAGAGACAGAAGGAACTCAGTCAAGTAAAGCAACGAAACCCCAGAAATGAGTGAAATGAAAAAAAATATTTACTGGAAAACTTTTATTATTACTCTAATGAAATTCACTTTTAATTGAAACATCTGCATTTGTCCCCGACGCATTTCCCTCCTTTGTAATGATCTTGTTGACAAAGATAGTTACAGTCTGCTTCATCGACTGGTTCTGGAGTTACCCTCGGATGATGACAATATTTTGAGTTTAATTCTATACGTGAAAAATGCAATTTTTCAAAAAGTGACCGTTATGATTAAACAAGATTAATACTTACGAGCCTCTGATACTTGGAGGACACCAACGAAAAGGAACAGAAAAATTAAAATTTTAAAATATTTGCTCATGGTTGTTTGTTGTTTTGTAGGTTGATAACAGTAAAATTCGACTGATGATCTGTTGCATGGTTTATCTTTTATAAGCGCTTAAAGTGTGTTTCCCCTTGCGATAAATATTAATGCTTTGCAAATAGATAACCTTGAAGAACTTTTGTTAACGGTTATAAAAAGCATTATTTTATTGAGGTAAAGTACAAAAATGTATTTAATAAAACTGGTCAACAAAACTGAAGTTTTGTCATGTTACATGAACTTCCTTTGTATTTTTTAATAGTGTTAGTGGTTGTCATTTAAAATAAGCAGTTTTGACATTTTCATCACCCACAACATTTGTTAAATGTTTGAAAAGTGGAGGATCTCCAGAAATATAACGTCAAAAATGTACATTAGGAACTTATAATGTTTGTTTTTCTAGATTATTTAGCTTTTAATTGATCCCTCTTGATCAAGCAGTGGTAGTTGTCCCGATAAAGTTTCTCCATTATTGGAATATCCGTATGAAATTTCTATCGGTTCTTATCACTTAGAGCCCCCCAGAGAGTCCTAATTCGCAAGAATAAAGTTAAGCTAAAAAATGAATCTTGATCCTCATATTGCAACTCAAAGTTTTATCTTCCAATAAAAATTTTTTAATCAAATTTCTTTAGATGTCACTCTTGTGGTAAACCAAAAAATTTCCAGTAAAATGTTTGAAGCATCTTCATGCTGATTTTTTCAAAACATTTAATTTTTCTTTAAACAACGAGTCTTTTATTAATTTTCTTAATTGGAGGTTCTACTAGCAGTACTACTTAACTCATTCTGGGGAATTTCTCTTAGAAATATAAAAACACATTTTATTGGGACCCATCCCCATTTTTGGTAAGCCTTATTTGATATGAAGAGGTGATAGTAATATACCAGAGAGCTTTACAAGTGTAAATGCTTTACATTTTACAAATTAAAGATCTACGTGCAGGACAAACCTTTTCCTAATTGTGATTTTTTCGATCCCTTGTGTCCCATTTAAATAAAAAGTACCCATATTTTAATGACAAAAAAGACTTCAAATGAAGAATTAATGTGATCATGATATTATGTTTTAATTCTGATAAAATTTTTTAATATGTTAATAATATCTGGATCTTAATAAAAACGAACACTATTTGGGAGAACTGCATTTTTAAAAATAAATTTTATCTTGTCACAAAAAAACTGGGGGCGAGAAAAAAATAAGTATAATCTCATGATGGGGTTAGGTAGTCCAAACACAATTACTTACCAGAGTTCATGTGACAAAATCAGTGTTGACCAGTGTAACAAGCGTAAATGTTGCTCGACTGAATATTTGAAAAAATATGAGATTTTTTCGTCAGAATTGTAGATTGGGAATTGTAAAGTACCACACAAATCAAATAAATAATTTAATAAAAATATCTAAATTTAAAGTTTAAGTTTTGAAATTACAAACTTTCTATTAGAATATCAATCACAATAGCAAATGTCCCCTCTACATCCACCATGTCGGCGATCATTTTCAATGCAAACCAAATTGCACATTTCGTCGCTTATGGGCTTCCTAGTGACTGAGAGAATGCGACAAAATTTTTGTTCCTCTACAACAAAAACAACACTTAATTTTTCCACAACTTAACTGAAATAATAAATTAGTAAAAAAAAAATTAATCAGTCTTGGAGGCCGCCGACACAAGAGAAAACTTAAAACTGCTACATATCACACGCTACACACGCTTGAGATGTCACAGGTTCGAACCTTGTTGTGTCGATCACGCATTTTTTGAGTTTTATATTTTTTAGGTGCATTGTGCGATTTTTGATAGGAGGTAAATTTGCGTTACCAACATGCTCCAATGTTAACAGTAGAGTAACATGCTCTAATGTTAACAGTAGAGCAAGTTGGCAACGCGTGATGGTTATGAGAAACCATAAGTTTACCCCCTATCCAAAATCGTTTAACGCACCTAAAGAAGCTTTTACTTCAAAAATAAAATAAAATAAACCCTCAAATCAAACAAAGCAAAAAAAGAACAAGAACAAAGAACAATTTTTATTCTCTGGTTTTGCAAGGAAACATTGAAGTCAAAAAAATCTCAATCTTCTTAAAATTAAAATATCATGTAGTTAGTACTTACGAGCCGCTGATTTTTGGAAAACACCGACGAAAAGAAACAGAAATATTAACAGTTTAAAATATTTACTCATTTTTTTTAAGTTGATGACAATACAATTTGAATTGGGATCTGTTGCAAGATTTCCTGTTATATATATATAAACGCTTTAAAAAGTATTTCCCCTGGATTACTACCAGCGTGCAATAGCATTAATCATCTCTTAATCAGCATACTTACAAGATTACAAGAAACATTATTTTATTGAGGTAAAGTACTAGAATAATAATAATAACCGGCAATGGAAATTTGAAGAAAAGATAAAAAGTTTGATTCTAGATAAGAGAGGTTACTGCTCCTTCTGTAGGCCCTAGGGTGACCATATGGACTTTATCTAAGAAAGCAGCCCTCTTTTGAGCTTCCCTTCTTTTATACTTTTTAAAAATGTCAAAATATTGTCTTCCATTTGGTCTAGACTAAGGGTCGGCAAACCGCGGCTCTCGAGCTGCATGCGGCCCTTTTAAAAAAAATTGCCGCTCTTTAAATTCCCCTAAAAAAATAAATAAATATAAGCTAGAGACACGTAGACACTCATTAAACAAGTCATCTATAGAAGTTGAAATTTCCAAAAATACGTTTCTAGGAATTTTTAGGTTTTACTTAAATTTTGACAAAAAGTTATTATTTCAGGAAGTAATTTTTCCGAAATTTTTGATTGATTTGTTTTAATTTTTAAAAAATCAATTGAAATTTGAAATTTCTAGGAAAAGACCAACTTGGAGAGTCGAAATTTCCAAAAATCCTTTTCTAGGAATTTTTACGTTTTACTTAAATTTTGACAAAAAGTTATTATTTCAAGAAGTAATTTTTCCGAAATTTTTGATTGATTTGTATTGAATTTAAAAAAAACAAATGAAATTTGAAATTTCTAGAAAAAGACCAACTTGGGGAGTCGAAATTTCTAAAAAATATTTTTCTCATGATTTTTACTTTTTTATTTGTAAATTTTCTAAAACCTTGAGATTTCGTGATAAAAAAATAAATTACTTTTTGTGGGACAAAAAATCTAAATTTACAGAAACGTTCAAAGTTCGAAATAAAAGCTGAAATTTCCAGAAAAAGCCAAATTTTGAGAAAAAGAGATTTCGAAAAAATTGAGAAAAAGGAAGAGACTTCGAAAAAATTGAGAAAAAGGAACAGATTTCGAAAAAATTGAGAAAAAGAAATGTATTAAAAGTTCTCATTACAAGGTAAAATTTTAGAAAAAAAAAACGTGGAATTTCGACAATAGATTGAAACCCAGAACAAATTAAAAGCCTGAAATTTTTAGACAGGTTTGTATTTTTCGAAATATAGTAAAATTTCGAAAAGTGAAATTGTAAAAATTAACTGAAAGCTTAGAAAAAATTGTCGATCTCTAAAAAAGTTGAAGTTTTTCAGTGACGTTTAATTTTAAGAAGAATTTTATGGAAAAAGTTTAGTACAATTCGAAATTTCGATAAAAAATTGCAATTTTTCAAAGAAAGCTGAATTTTGAAAATAAATGTTCAATTTCGAGAGCAAGACGAAATAAAAAAACTCCAAATTTTCAGATAAATTCGAATTTTGAGAAAACTGGTAAAATAATTTCGAAAGAAAATTCCAAGAAAATTTCGAAAAGTGTTAAACTTTAAAAATAGGTTGAAATCTCCCAGAAAAAGCCAAATTTTGAAAAAAAGGACGAGATTTCAAAAAAAACTGGGAAAAAGGAAGAGATTAAAAAAAACTAAATTTGTTTAATTCGGAAAGAGGAAGACATTTCGAAAAAAATGAATTTATCGAAGGTTCTCAAAAAAGGCAAAATTTTATCAAAATAACGTCGAATTTCGATAGATTGAAACCCAAAACAAATTTAAAAACTTGAAATTTTTAGACAATTTTGAATTTTTTGAAAAATTGCAGAAAGAGAAATTGTAAGAATAAACTGAAAGCTTAGAAAAAATGGTCGAAATTTAAAAAAGTCAGGGTATTTCACAAAAGAACAAAAAGGTCACATTTTAGGAAAAAATTCAAGTAAAAAGTCAAAATTTTAAGAAAAGCTCGAAATTTCAACCATAAATTTTCCAGAAGAGTTAAATTTTGAAAATAAATTTAAAATTTCGAGAACGTCGATTTCAAAAGAAAATTCCAAAAAAATCTCGAAAAAAGTTTTTAACTTTAAAGAAAGATTAGAATTTCCCAGAAAAAGCAGAATTTTCAGAAAAAGGAAGAGATTTCGATAAAAAATTGGGAAAAATGATTTTAAAAAATGGATTTGTCCAAAGTTTTCAAATAAGGGCAAAATTTGAGAAAAAAACGTCGTAGATTGAAACATAAAACAAATTTAAAAAACTTGAAATTTTCCAATAAAAGTGAAATTGTAAAAAAAACTGGAAAAAAGTGTCGGACTTTAAAAAAAGTCGAAGTTTTTCAGACAAGTGGAAAAAAAGTCAAATTTTAGAAAAAATTCAAGGAAAAGTTAACATTTTAAGAAAATTTTCAAGTTTCGATAAAAATTTGCAATTTTCCAGATAAAATTAAATTTGAAATTTCAAGACGAATTGAAAAAAACTCCCAATTTTCAGATAAATCGAATTTTAAGTAAAATAATTTCGAAAGAAAAGGAAATGTTGATAAAACTTCCAATTTCGAGAAGTGTTAAACTTTTAAAAAAAAGTCAAAATTTCCCAGAGAAAATCAAATTTAAAGACAAAAACTTAAATTTTGAGATTTGAAAATAGATGAATTTTCTTCGAAATAAAAGTTGATATTTACGGAAAAATCTGAATTTTGAAAAAAAGCGATTTCGAAAAATATGAATTTGTCAAAAACTTTCAAAAAAGCAAAATTTTAGACAAAAAAACGCCGAATTTTGATAACAATTGAATCCTAGAACAAATTTAAAAACCCAAAATTTTTACACAAATTTGAATTTTGTGAAAAATTGTAAAATCTCGAAAATAGAAATGTAAAAAACTTAGAAAAAATTGTCGAGCTTTAAAAAGTCGAAGTTTTTCAGAGAAGAAGAAAATAAATATTTGCAATTTTCTAGAGAAAGTTAAATTTTTAGAATAAATTAAAATTTCCAGAACGTGACGACTAAAAATAACTTTAAATTTTCAGAAAATTTTAATTTTGAAAAAATTTGTAAGATAATTTCTAAATAAAAAGGAATTTTAATTTTGAAATAAAATGTAAAATAAGAAATAAAAATTTGTGACCTTGAAATCCACGAAAGCAATTTTTTCATTGCGGATGGTTCTTTTGGCTTAAAAGATTGCCGACGCCTGATCTAGACCACGGGTCGGCAAATTACGGCTCTCGAGCCGCATGCGGCTCTTTTAAAACACAATGGCGACTCTTTAAATTCCCCTAAAACATAAATAAGTAAAAGCTAGAGTCCACAGACACGTAGAAAATGAGTACTCATTAAATAAGTAACCTACAGAAGTCCAAATTTCCAAAAATACTTTTCTAAGAATGTTTACGTTTTGCTTAAATTTTGACAAAGAAATGATGATTTAAAGAAGTATTTTTCCAAATTTTTTTATTGATTTGTATTAATATTTTGAAAAAGCACATGAAATTTGACATTTTTAGTAAAGGACCAATTTGGGGAGTCGAAATTTCCAAAAAAAAACATTTTTCTCATGAAATTTCTGGAAAAAACGTTTCGTGAGGAAAAAAAAACTAAATTTACAAAAACAGCGAATATTACAGATCGAAATAACAGCTGAAATTTCCAGAAAAAGCCGAATTTTGAGAAAGGAGGAGATTTCGAAAAAATTGAGAAAAAGAAAGAGACTTCGAAAAAATTGAGAAAAAGGAAGAGGGTTCGAAGAAATTGAGAAAACGGAAGAGATTTTGAAAAAAATGAGAAAAAAGAAGAGATTAAAAAAAATGAATTTTATCAAAAGTTCTCAAAAAAATGTAAAATTATAGAAAAAAAAACGTCGAATTTCGGCAATAGATTGAAACCCAGAACAATTTAAAAACCTGGAAGTGTTAGACAAAGTTAAATTTTTTGGGAAATTGTAAAATATCCTAAAAATAAACTGGAAGCTTAAAAAAAAGTTGTGTAACTTTAAAAAAGTCAAAGTTTTTCGGAGAAGAAGACAAAGGTTAAATTTGAGGAAAAATGTCAACAAAAAAGTCAAAAGTCTAAGAAAAGCTCAAAATTTCGACAAAAAATTTGCAATTTTACAGAGAAATTTAAATTTTGAAAAGGAATTTAAAATTTCGAGAACAAAATAAATTAAAAAAATACAACTTTTCTGATGAATTCGAATTTTGAGGAAATTGTTAAAATAATTTCGAAAGAAAAATAAATGTCGATAAAACTTTGAGTTTCGAGAAAAATATTGAATGTTAAAAGGTCAAAATTTCCCAGAGAAAGTCAAATTTTAAGAAAAAAAATCAAATTTTGAGATTTGAAAATAAATGATAATAAATAAAAGTTGAAATTTCCAGCAAAAGCTTAATTTAAAAAGAGATTTCGAAAAAAAATCATTCGTCAAAAATTCTCAAAAAAGCAAAATTTTAGAAAAGGAGTTCGACTTTTAACAATAGATTGAAATTCGTAGAACAAATTTAAAAATCTGAAATGTTTAGACAAATTTAAATTTTGTGAAAAATTGTAAAATTTCGAAAAGAGAAATTGTAAAAAATTAAAAACTTAAAAAAAATTGTCGAACTTTTTCAGAAGTCGAAGCTGTTCAGAGAAGAAGAAAATAAAAAATTTGCAATTTTCAAGAGAAAATTAAATTTTGGTAATAAATTGAAATTTCGAGAACAAGACGAATTAAAAAAACTCCAAATTTTCAGATAAATCGAATGTGGAAAAAATTGGTAAAATAATTTCAAAAGAAAGGAAAATCTCGATAAATTTTCCAGTTGCAAAAAAGGAATGGAATTTTAACAGGTCAAAATTACCACGTTTCAAGAAAAAAATCAAATTTTGAGATTTGAAAATAGATGAATTTAGTTCGAAATAAAAGTTGAAATTTCCAAAAAAACAGAATTTTGGAAGAAAGAGATTTCGAAAAAAATGAATTTGCTAAAAATTCTCAAAAAAGATAAAAGCTAAAAAAAAAAAAAACGTCGAATTTCGACAATATATTGAAACCCAAAACAAATTTAAAACCTGAAATAATTGGACAAATTTAAATTTTGTGAAAACTTGTAAAATTTCGAAAAGACAATTTGAAAAAAATTGCCAGCTTAGCAAAAAATCATCGAAATTTTAAAAAGCCAAAATTTTTCAGAGAACTTTTTTTCTGTTTGAAATTTTTTATTTTCATTAAAATAAAAAATTTGAATTGTTCCAGAGAAAGTTAAATTTTGAGAATTTGAAATTTCGAAAACAAGATGAATTAAAAAAAAGCTCCAAATGTTCAGACAAATTCGAATTTTGATAGAATTGGTAAAATAATTTCGAAAGAAAAATCAATGTTAGTACCACTTCCAGATTCGAGAAAAATGACGAACTTTAAAGAAAGATTAATTTAAAAAAACCAAACTTTAAGATTAAGTCGAACATTTTAAAAATTGACGAATTTTGTAGAAAACTCGCTTCTTGCAGAGACCGTCGAAATTTCAAAAAAAACCGAATTTTGCGAAACAAGTTTTCATTTGTAAAAAATAAATAAAAGTTTAAATGTTTAGTAAAGGTCAATATTTGGACAAAATGGCCAAATTGGGAAAAAGGACGAATTTTAAAAAGAATTTAAAAAATTCGAGAAAAGTGTTGAAATGTTGAGTCAAAATTTCTCAGAGAAAGTGAAATTTTGAGAATAAGTTGAACATTTTGAAAATATGTAGATAAATTTCGTCGAAAAAATCGCAGTTTGCAGAAACAATAAAATGTCGAATTTTAAAAGTCGTCCCTTGGATGCGCCTCTCTCAAACTGGCCACACTAGGCCAGAAGTCCCCCAGCGTGGATCCTCTGATTGATGCTAGTGCCGGGCAATGACACATCACGTGCTCGACACTCTCATCTTCTTCTAAGCACCCTCTGCAGCTCGGGTCGTTTATGCTCTACTATAATTTTAGAGAGTTAGTTTGAATTTCTTTAAAATTTCGAGCGACAAACTTTTTGCTCAAAATTTTGGGCACGGAATTCAGAATTCCGTTTCTTCCTATTTTTAAAAGAAATTCCAATTTTTTCCTTTCGATATTTCAAACTTAAATGCTATAAATTTTGACCTTTTTATATTTCGAATTGCTTCAATCTGTGACCTAAAGTCCAAATTTTCCAAAACATCAAAAAAATTTGTTTTTTTTTGAAGATTTTAGTTTTTTTCTAAATGTTTAGTTTTACATAAAAAAATTACTAAAAAGCTGAGTGTTAACGTTTTCTCCCTCAAAATTCGACTGATGCTCATCATTTGAACTTCGAACTTTTACATTTTTTATATGATTTTGTGTAAGCTCAAAGTTTGGAGAAAATAGCTTTAAAAAATCCCCAGCTTTCTATAGAAATTTCGTTTTTTTAACTCCAATTTATCTATTTTTATCAATATTTTTTCTTCAACTTACCTTTAACAAGTCCAGATTTAGGTCGAAATATTTTTTTACAAATTTCGAGTTTTTGGCGGCTTAGCTGCTCCAAGCCTTCTCCTAAATTGGCTTTAAACTCACTATTGAAATACCAGTGTTTAAAAATTGCTGAACTTTGTCTAAAAAGAGACTGTGAGGGGGGCCCCTTGCGCATAAGTGCATTTGTGCACCGCACAATACTGTCCTCTTTTAAAGTCGAAAGTTATTCAAAATTTCGACATTTTTAAAACTTGAAAAATAGTGTATTTTAAATAGCCAGCTTTGAATTCAAAATTTTCGGAAGAAAGCGAATTTTTCAAAACGTCGAATTGACAAAATTTCTAAAATTCGAGAAAAAGTTAAAATTTTTGGTAAGAATTTGAAATTGAAATACAAATCTTGCCCCCTGAAGCCAAGAAAGATTAAAACACACAACAAAGGTTGCTCTAACGCGCTGACATCAGAGATTTTTAAAGATAACCAAGGACCAGTTTTTCTATCAAAAAAAAAGATTGAAATATTCAAAAATATATCGAAATTCTGAAAATAGGTCGAAATTTTGAAAATAACTTCGAGGTAAAGAAGATATTTTGATAATAAAAGTAGAAAGTTTCAAAAAACGTACGTAATTTTCGATTATTTCTCGAAATTTATATGAGAAATAATCGAAAATTAGAAAAAAAGTCAAATTATGAAAAAATCTAACTTCTTAAAGCTTCAACCTTTAAAAGAAAGTAGGGCCAAATTTATACAAAAGACTTTGAAAAAGTCCATAATAAAATATAGTTTTCCAATAAACTAAAACTTTGAGAATAAAAAAATTATGAGCAACGGTCGAAAAAAGTTTAAATTTTCAAAAAATGGTTTAAAAAAATCGAAATAATCAATTTAACAACAAAAAATATATTTGTGTCATTCAAATAATTAGAAGTTTTCAGAAGAAGTACAAATTAACACAAAAGTCAAAATTTTCAGAAAAAGTCGAAATTTTGAAAATAAGTCAAATTTTCAGAAAAGGGCGAAATTGCGGAAGAGTCGAAAATTCTCAAAATAAGTGAAATTTTGGTAATACGTTTAGAAAAGAAACTGAAAAATTTGCAATTCAAAATTTTAAAATGAGTCAAAAAAGTTAAAATCTTTAATAAAAATCGAAAAGTCAGTCGTCATTTTCGGAACGTTAAAGTCTTGCGAAAAAACCAAATCTTGAAAAGAGTCTAGATTTTCAAAATATTCAACAATATTCAAAACTAATTATAATTAAAAAAAAGTTAAATTCAGAAGAAATCAAAATTTTCAATCAAAATTTAAAAAAAAAATTTTAAAAACTAAGTCAATAATTTTAAAATAAGTTGAAAGTTTGTGAAGGGTTAAAACTCTGGGATAATAGGTCAAAATATTCAAAATGTAATCTAAATTTTGAAAAGAAGTCTGCATTTTGAAAAAAATTGAAATTGAAACACAGAACTTGTCCCCTGAAACCAAGAAAAATTAAAAAACACAACAAAGGTTGCTCTAACGCGTTTCGACAGCCAAGCTGTCATCTTCAGAGAGAAAGTAGTTCTCTAGTCTTGGTTCAGGGGACAAGTTCTGTGTTTCAATTTTTGAAGATAACCAAGGACCTGTCCGTTCCATCAAAAAAATTGAAATGTTGAAAAAAGTGGAAAAAAGTCAAAATTTTTAAAATTAAGGACAACTTTCGAGTTCGTTGACAATCGAGTTTTAAAAACTAGTAAAACTTTCGAGAAAAAAATCGAAATTTCGAAAAAAGTGGATATTTTAAAATTTCTAAATAAAAAAAAGATCGAAGTTCCCAAAATAAATTGAAGTTTTTTAGAAACTCTTACATTTTTCATAAAAATCGAATTCCTTAGAAACAGTCTGAATTTTCAAGTCAATATTTAAACAGAGAAATTTCCAATCAAATATTTTCAAAAAATTTCGAATGAAGACATTTTTATAAAAAGGTAAAAATTTTCAAAAATATCGAAATTTTGTAGTCAGAAATTTAAAAAAAAAGTCGAAATTAAACAATTTTAATACTGAAATATGTCGGAATTTTCCAAGAAAATTGATTTTTTGTAATTTTTTTTATCTGTCAAAACGAAAATTAGGAATTAGGTAAACCCCCTTTTTTTAGTTTATGTCGTTTTGCCTGAACAGGGTATTGTAGGGATCACAATCTCAATAACTAGAATGTAAAGGGCGCGGGGCTCATATTTGCTCCCGGGCTCCGAAGCCTGGGAATTTCCTATTACACGATTTATGGGAAAATAAATTATTATACAAAAATACTTTATTGATTTTACTCATAATACATAAAAAATATAGTCCTAATAAAAATATTTCCAAACTGTTAGCTTGAAATGTTGTGATAATCTTGGAACTATCATCAGTCGTTTAAAAACAGTAAATATCAGATATTGATTCAAATACTTTCGAATCTGAAAGCTTTTTTGATCATAATTGCATTGTAACTAGTCTACGTGTCTAAAATTATATTTACAACAATTTTAAATACTAATCAATACTATACAACTGTAAGTATAACAAAAAATAAATAAATAACTTAAAGTAACAATCTCAGAAATTTCAGGAACTATAATTTATCATCTTTTTCAAAGTTTGGATTACTGATGCCGTTGACTGAAGATTTTTTAGATGTGACGTTGTTCTCGTCGTCTATTTCATCACTATCTTCGAATGTGTCGTCTTCGTCGAATTGTTGAACGTATTTGTACCGATAGGCCATAAAGGCGAAGAGTACCATGTCGGCCACCATCAAAGCCGCGTACAGGAAGTAGTCGGAAGACTGAAAAAAATAGGGGAGGTGCATCAGCTCGATTATACAAAATCAGCACGATTATAGATAATCGTGCACGATTATAAAAATTCGTGCACGATTATACAAAATTCTGCATTTGTTTTCAAGACAAATGTCCCCTGAATCAATTCTTACCTGTTTGTCGAATATCCTGGCCGATTCAATGATGACAATGATGAGGTTACCAATCGCGTCTGTCAGTAAATAGGCTGCCTGTAGCACAGACTTCATACTGATTGGAGCTTGCGAATATGAAAATTCTAAGCCAGTGATGGAAAACATGATTTCGGCTGCTGTAATAATGATGTATTGGGGAAGTAACCACAGCATATTAATGCTGTTGGATTCCGTGACCGTGAACATTTTGAGTTTTTCCTAAAAAAAAAATACGCTAATGATATTCCAACTCCCAATATTTTGAGACAATTCAGGATTAAATCCTGCAAAAGTGCAAGTCGTTTTCATAACGCATGAGTCGCGAAGTAGTAAGAAGCGAAGAGGTGACAAGACGCAAGATTCGCAAAAAGATTACAGAAAAAACCGGTCTGTACTAGCATCAACTACTGGAGCAATGTCTAGATGATGGTAACAATTTTAAAAATAGAAAAGAGTATTGTGGTTCAAAGAAATATTTCATTATTTCAGAAAGTTACACTAGAATTTGATTTGTTATAAAATTAACAAATCGTGTCTTAGTGGAAACAATTAAAGACTCCAAGGTCATTCTGCTGGTATGGAACTGCCACCTAGTTTTAGAACGTCTATCGCAGGAGGATGCAATTGATCTAATATGGATCAAAGGACATTCTGGGAAAGAGGGAAACGAACAAACTGAGGAGGAAGGGTTTGGAGGGACAATTCGTTGGGCCAGAACCAACTCTTCCCCTGGCGAAATCAACCGTAAGATCCATACTTAACGAAGAAGTTTATCGTAAACACAAAGCCATATGGGCATCAATAAAAACATGTTGACAAACTCGCGCATTCATTAGAATGCCGTGCAAGGAAAGGGCAAAACTATGCCTACAACTTTCAAGGAATAACCTAAGGAAATTTGTAGGGATTTGGCCAGGCCACTGTCGATTAAACAAACACCTCCACAGAATGAGAATTATAAACGACTCGAGTTGTAGAGGGTGTTTAGAAGAAGATGAGAGTGTCGAGCACGTGATGTGTTACTGCCCGGCACTAGCATCAATAAGAGGATCCACGCTGGGGGACTTCTAGCCTAGTGTGACCAGTTTAAGAGAGGCGCGAGGGACGTTCTAGAATTACTCAAGAAGGTTGGGTGACTGAATGAATGACCAAGGACACTTCAATCACGGGGGTAGCACAATGGGCCCAGAAAGGGTTGCTTAAGTGCTGCCTAAACTTTAGGTAACCCACAACGAATCCAGAATCCAACGTCGTTCAGAACAGAGTCATAAATGGCCTGGCAATGCAAGCAGTTGCTGAAGCAACCGGCTGCAAATAACAAACTAACTTTGATGTGGTTTTCAGTGCATCGAGGCACAGAAGGGAACGAAGAGGCAACTAGACTCGCAAAAGAAGAGGCCCCAATCACACCTCTCTTCGGCCCAGAACCATAGTGTAGTGACTTGGTTAGCCACGTAGAGATTCTGGAGAAGTTTCCATTGAGATCCATTGCCAAACCAATATATAAAACTGGAAGTTGTTGTTTCATACGAAGTGATTATCGGGGACCTCCAGACATGGAATAGACACAGTGAAAGGCTAGCAAACAGTGCCTGTTACACAGATGGATCCAAAGAAACAAAAGGAGTAGGATTAGGAATATGAGGTCCTAATTTAAGACTTTCTGAACCCCTAGGAAACACTCCCACAATTTTCCACGCAGAACTGCTTGCTATAACTCTGTACGAAAAGAGTGCTTTCAAAAAGGACTCAGAAACAGGTTTATATCGTTTCGGATAGCCAGGCTCCATTAAAGAGTCTAAAGTCATTCTGAACCGAGTCAAAAATGGCCTGGAAATACAAACAATTCCTGAAGCAACTGGCAACAACAAAGTAACTTTGATGTGGTTTCCAGGGCATCAAGTCATAGAAGGGAATGAAGAGGAAGATAGATTCGCAAAAGAGGCCTCAATCACAACTTTCTTCGGCCCAAAACCATACTGTCGTGACAAAAGAGGCCCCAATCACACTTCTTTTCAGCCCAGAACCATACTGTGGTGACTTGGTTGGCCACGTACAGATTCTGGAGAAAATCCAATGGGATCCAATGCCAAACCAACAGATCCAATGCTTATAAAACTGAACTTTGTTGTTCCATACGAAGTGATTATCGGGGACCCCCGACATGGAATAGACACAGTGAAAGGCTAGCAAACAATGCCTGTTACACAAACAGATCCAAAGAAACAGAAGGAGTAGGACTAGGAATATAAGGTCCTAATTTTAGACTTTCTGAACCTCTAGGAAACACTCCCACAATTTTCTAACTCTGTGCGCAAAAGAGTGCCTTCAAAAAGGACTCAGAAACGTACAGGTTTACATCGTCTCGGATTGCCAGGTTGCATTAAAGACTCTAAAGACGTTCAGAACCGAGCCAAAAATGGCCTGGAAATGTAAACAATTCCTGAAGCAACTGGCTGCAAACAATAGAGTAACTTTGATGTGGGTTGAAGGGCATCAAGGCATAGAAGAAAACCAAGAGACAGATAGACTCGCAAAAAAGGCCTCAATCACACCTTTCTTCGGCCCAAAACCATAGCGCCAAAGAGTGCCTTCAAAAAGGTCTCAGAAACGTACGTACGTAGCCAGGCTACATTTAAGACTCTAACGCCGTTCAGAACCAAGTCAAAAATGGCCTGTAGTACACATGATTCTTGAAGCAACTGGCAACAACAAAGTAACTTTGATGTGGGTTCTAGGGCATCAAGGCATAGAAGGAAACGAAGAGGCAGATACACTCGCAAAAGAGGGCCCAATCACACCTCTCTTTGACCCAGAACTATACCGTGGCCTTACAAAAAGCCACGTAAAAAATGAAATAGATGGGAGACGATCCAAAAGCTGTCATACTGGAGGAAAACTCCAGGTCTAAGACAGTCAAAAAAGTTCATCATTATCTCAAAAAAGAAGTTTGAGAATCTTTTCGAATTGAAAAAGGAATTGAGAATAATAACGGGACATTTCACAGGACACAGGACACTTCCCAGTAAAGTATCACTTTAAGAAGATGGGTAAAGTGGATGATGAAAACTGTAGGTTCTGTAACGCAGCAACAGAAACAACAGAACACCTGCTATGCGAATGCATGGCTCAGTTCTGTGAAAGGCTCAAACTTCTTGAAAATGTGACTCTGACACTCCAAGAAATAAGAGAAACAGCTCCTAAAAATTTGGTGGAACGGACTGATCCTTGGGTATCTCCAAAATTAAAATACAAATCTTGTCCCCTGAAACCAAAACAGATTAAAAAACACGACAAAGTTTGCTCAGCAACCTTTGTTGTGTTTTTAATGTTTCTTGGTTTCAGGGGACAAGATTTGAATTTCAAGCTCCTAAAGAGGTAATATACTATCTAAAAAGTCTTAAACATCTTAGACAATTATAAAAAATTAGAGTCTACACAAAAGATCCTAAAGGGTCGCAGTGCTGAGAGGTGTGATTCTATTTCAAAACTGTAACTGTATCGAGGAAATACGAGGGAGGCAGATTACCCAAATTGGGGTGGGGTTGTATAATTGTTATTTAGATCATTACTTACATAAGTCTCTCCGTTATAGCTGAGCATAATCGTGTAAACTCCACCAAGTTTAACAGAGAATTCATCTGATCCTATTTTATAAGTACCCGGATCGACTGATCTCAAATCTGTATTACTATTATTCACTTTAAAGTTGGTCTCTCCTTTAAATTCCGCTGTAACATTATTAGTTGCGTTGGAAACACTAAATAAAACCCTGAAATTCAAAAACAAATTGAATTTGAGAACAACTTCTTCCAGTTCACAACCTACCTAATCCTAGGTAATCCCTTCTCGTCTTTAGTGATATCATCTTCAGCGAAAACCAGCTCTTTGTCAGTGAAGATTCCAAAAAACGTTTTCTCGTCAGTTATATTGGCAATTCCACTTGTATAAGTAAGACAATCTCCACTAAATGTCAACGAAAGACTTTCATTCCCTTCCACTTTAAACCCTTTATTTTCATAGATATCCCCAGCTGGTATCACAATATTTCCTTCCGCTATCGTAATATTACAACTCAAAGGATTATAAAGCCTGATTTGTGCAACACCTGACCCAGGTAAAACAGGATCTGTCGCTTCAATAGCAATCGATACAACAGCCGAAACGGCAAAAGCAACGGCGGCCAATAAACCCCCACAGGTCATACGTTGAAGTGGTTTTTTCAGCAAGTGACACTTTTCCAAAGCCGGGTAAACCACGTACGAGAAAAGGGGAATAAATGCCAAAATCAGGAGCGGATTAATGACTTGCATCTGGTCCGGTAAAATGGTGTAGAAACCGATGTCTCCATCCATACGTACAGCTTGAAAAGTCCAAGCTGTTCCTTGCTGGTCGTAGAGGGTCCAGAATATCGGCAATGGCGTGTAGAGGATCATGACTTTTAGGGTCGCCTTGATGTCATCTATGAACTTCTTTTCGTATTTGTCTTCGGCGTGGTCTAACCAATGCTCCTTCTTTTCTTTGGATTTTATTTTGTTCTTGACACTATGCTGAAAATAATGTGTAAAATTAATGTGGACGTCGGCAATAGTGGAAACTTTTAAATAAGTAAGAATTAAGAAACTGTAATGTTCGTATTTTAGAACAAGATCAGAAGTTATTTTAGAACAAAATTAGAAAATTTAATAAAATAGTCATAGTGGTAAAGCCATATATTAAGTAGCATCATTCAGATACAGTTGGGATTACTCTGGCTTAACAACTACCACGTTATTGACGTAATATGATTGTCTTACTCATAGAACTACTAGTTGCTGGTGCTGGATTTACGTATAAGCTATGTAAACTATAGGTAGGGCCTCCACCACTTTGAGGGCCCCTCAAAATCTAATTTAGACATAGAGTGCTGTTCAGAAGAAGTTGAAGGGAAAAGTAGGATTGAAAACCTTTTATTTTAGTGGTCGATAAAATTGTTGGTATAAGGAAGCCCTACGCAGAATAATTCTGGGGTTTCAGGGTAAAACTACTTAAGTCAAGTTGTTGAGAAAATGGACTTAGGCCACTGCTGCGTGTTACACAGTTACACTTCACGATTCTGGGAAAATGAAACATTTTAAGTGCTCCCTCTATGAGATAAAGAGAATTTTACATACAGGCATAAGTGCATTCTTAAGTTTTTATTATTTATTAAAGTATGAGCAAGTTTTATTTTGGCAATTCTCAAATATATAAATTATGACCTAAGAACTTTTACCCTGTAACCACAGAATTGCTTTGTGTGAAGAAGCTTTTTTTTTTTGGTTACCAAAATTTTTAAACCCCATCGAAACCAGAACTTCTTGAGGCAATTTTTCTTGCTCGTTTAAGAGTTCTTGACAAAGTAACAAATTTAATATTTAATTGGCAACTCTGGCCCCAAATCTCAAATAACTTAGGGCCTCATCAAGTTGCTAATAGTACAATAGAAACACCACATTTTTTTGATAACAAGTAAACTACTTACCCCTATGCATTTCGATACTTGAACCACAACGTTTCCCTCTGGCTGCTTGATTTTGTACAGTGGCTTCCCCAATCCAAAGATGACTAAAAACCAACAGGTATAGACTGTTTTCCACAAATGCATCAAACTTACCAATTGATGTAACCATGAGTATTCCAGGCACGGAAAACGCCAAAGGAAAACAACTATCCTTATCGAAACAGTGCACATTCTCCCTAAGAACGGGCGTCAAAAACGTTGAAATCAAACTCCCAGCGTTGATGGAGAAATAAAAAAGGGAGAAGAATCTGGCCAGCTGTTTTTCCTGTTGGGGCAGGACGAACTGGTCACCGCCGAAAGCAGAGACGCACGGTTTGATACCTCCAGTTCCAATGGCGATCAGAAGAAGTCCGATGATGGAGAATTCTTTGGGAGGAAGTCCAATGGGATCAGCTGATGCTAGGGAAAGTAAAATGCTGCCCGCGGCGTATATGATGGAAATGTAGAAAATTGTCCTAAATTTTCCCAGGAAGCTGTCCGAAATAATGGCCCCGAAAACTGGGAAGAAGTAAACCAACATGGTAAAGCTGTGGTAGATGACTTTGGCATCGGTGTTGGAATATAGCAGGATATTGGTCAGGTATAAACTAAGGATTGCTAAAGAAAAACCTAAGTTAGTATTGTGAGCTGTGAGATTTTTTATATACTTACTTCGCATGCCATAGAAGTTGAATCTTTCGCAGAATTCGTTGCCCACGATGAAAAACACCGAGAAGGGATATGAATGCTTCTGAAATTCAATAAATACGTCACGTTAGGGTAAATTCCTTGCTCAAAAATCATTGGTAATAAAACCTTTTAAAAAATATCATCACTTCTAAAATCATTATTAATATGATTACCAAGTAAGAAGGTTGAACCATCAGCACAACCTCCAATCACAACAAGTAATATCGTTAAAATTTTAGAGAGAAATCTATTGCCACAGAATGAGAATCGTAGCGTTACACACTTTTGGCGCAACTGGTCTCTTTACATGCACTAAATCACCTTCAACGTTGATGAATAAATAAAAAATGTCCAGAGTATTAAACCTTTGCTTACAATGTCACATGCTAAATGCACTCACGTGCAAAATCCACTCACGTGCAAAATCCACTCAAGTGCAAAATCCACTCACGTGCAAAATTCACTCAAGTACAAAATGCACTCATGTGCAAAAGGCACTTCATCCAAAAAGTTTAGAAAAGTCAATTCGATTGTATTTATTTGGCAAATTATTTGGCAACCAGTAATTCACTTGGGGGCTTGAATTGTTTTCTATAACCATCATAAGACCAATCATTTCTAAATTTCCCCTCGTCATCTTTGACTTTGAACTTCAACAACGTTCACGTTTTTGTAAGTTTCAAAAGGGAAGGAAGTGGAAGTGAAAGGAAGCAGAAGAGAGTTAGTCGTATTGTGTTGGCATTCGCGCTCTAAAGACGCAACGTGCCTGTATTAATCATAGGGAAGTTCCCCAATAGAGGTAATAGACGCCATTTTGAATTTTTGGTTCATTTGTCATTTCTTTTAAGATAGAAATGGCCTGGAAAGCTTATTAGTTGTGGAAGGCTCGTTTGGGCCTTCTAAGTTTTTGAAAAACCTGTTGAGGTGACATTATAAGTTGTAAAACCATTAGAAAACGCAATAGAAGTCCAGGATATGTGAAGTTCAATAGGACTTTATTTCATTCAAAAAATTTGTTGGACATTTGTAATTTTGAGAATTTTGGTGGTAAAGTCCTTTGTTTCACGTTTGAATTTTGGTGTGGGGGCTCCTCATTAGCGGAAGTGGTTCTTCAGTTTAGTATTGCGAAATTGTCTGCTAGAAAATTAATATTTTGGGTGTTTTCTTCTCAATAGAAGAATTTATTTAATAAATCTCTAACTCTCTTCCCTAATTAATGACGAGGGTTTGACAGATTCTCTTCAAACACTAGAGCACAGGCGGATGGTTGGTAACTTGTCTCTTTTTTACAAGTACTATCATGGGAGATGCTCGCAGGGACTAATAGAGTTGATCCCCCCAAGGACAAGATTCTTCAGGTGTACTAGACAGTCGGAGACAGCAAATTCCTGTGCGGTCCAGCTTGACACAGTGAGGACTTCTGTCTACAGACTCTTTTTTTCTATAGAACTTCCAAGTTATGGAACTTGTTACCGAAAGGAATTATCCCCAAAAATTACAACCTATCCTTGTTTAAGAAGGCAGTTCATCGCAACCTATCCTTGTTTCCGCATCCTACTCGCAGTGCTTTAAAAGCATAATGGAGTTACCCTTTGCGAGTGGATTAAACTTAAAAAAAAAAACCAAGGACATAATTTTTGAGGCATACAAAACAGCTGGAGTAAACCTTTGGTTTTAATCGTTTGCAAATGAAGGCCCACTGATTTGTATTTTTCGTGAACCATTCAACAATGAAAAATATGTCAGAACTTAAAATTGTTTCTTAAAGTAATTCTTATTTATGTAGATCCATAAACCCAAACTTTTCGTAGATTTTGAATATGAACTAAAAACCGATATTTTCGATTTTGCTTCTCCATGAAAGAGTAAAAAAGTTCACTGACTATTCAAATTAATATGTGTTTCCAATTGCTTAACTAGTCTTTATGAATCATCTTATCATAAGAGAGACCAAGGAAGTAGAATGCAGATGCAAAAAATGATAATGAAGGGACATTTTATTACAAATACTATCATGAGGGATGCTAGCAGGAACTAATAGGATTGATCTCCCCAAGGGCAAGATGTCTGAGGCATACAAGACAGTTGGAGACAGCAAATTCCTGTGCGGTCCAGCTTGACAAAGTGAGGGCTTCTGTCTACGGAGTCTCTTCTTCTATAGAACTTCCAAGCTATGGAACTCGTTACCGAAAGGAATTTTTCCCGAAAATTAGAACCTATCCTTGTTTAAGAAGGCGGTTCATCGCCATTTATCCTTGCTTCCGCATCCTACTCGCTTTGAAGGCATAATGGGGTTGCCCCTTGCGAGTGGCTTAAAATTAAAAATAAAACACTGACTGACAGACAACGCACAGCTTAAACAGGTGGCTCCACAAGAATGAAATTTTGCACACGAAGGTTACGCATAACGTAGATGAGAACCAAGAAAGGATTTTTCAAAATTCAACTTCTAAGGGCCTTAAAATAGACATTTAAAACCTAAAAAGGCTTGGTAATGAATAATACAGAAAACTGTAGTTAAAGTTGTCTATACAGGATAAGTCATCAGCTTGACTGCATGACAACATATTCCCGGCGCGGCGGTATTTACTTTGCCTTATCGCATTTCTTCTGTTTGGCCATGTGGCGCTAAAACGCAGAGTCTATTCTGGTGCAGAACGAAAAACATTGATAATACATGGCGTCATTTTAACCACAATTTGATTGATTCAAGGGTTTTGATCTATCAAAAGAGAAATGTCGGCCGGGGAAGAAAAAGATTCAAAACATACGAAGTAACAAGGAGGATATGCGCTTAGCAAGTTGCCCAAAAATTCTTAACATTTGAGAAAAGTCTTATGGTTCCTGTAATTTCATCGGATACACGGCTAGTAAATAAATAAAGTTTTATAGCATTGATCGTTCTTTTGAGAGGAAAACTGTTCCTGTATTTTGTACCTATAATTTTCCTTGGAAGGGAAATGCAAGTAGAATATAGCCTAGACCAGGGGTTGGAAAACCGCGTCTCTTTTTAAAAGACACTTGCGGCTCTTTAAATTCCCCTAAAAAAATAAATAAACAAAAGCTAGAGTGGACAGACACACAGAAAATGAGTACTTATTAAACAAGTGACCTACAGAAGTTGTTTCGAAAATGTATTTTTTTAGGAATTTTTACGGTTTGCTTAAATTTTGACAAAAAAGTTATAATTTCAAGAAGTATTTGTCAGAAATTTTTGATTGATTTGTATTAGCATTTTGAAAAAACACGTGACATTTAAAATTTCTAAGAAAAAGACCAATTTGGGGAGTCAAAATTTCTAAAAAATATTTTTCTCATGATTTTTACTTTTTTATTTGTTAATTTTCTACAGCCTTGAAATTTAGTGCAAAAGAGTTGAATTACTTTTGTGAGAAAAAAAATTGAAATTTGCAGAAACAACAAATGTCAAAGTTCGAAATAAAAGCTGAAATTTTCAGAAAAAGCCGAAATTTGAGGTAACGGAAGCGATTTCTAAAAAATTCAGAAAAGGGAAGAGATTAAGAAAAAAATTAATTTATCAAAATTTCTAAAAAAAAGGTAAAATTTTGGATAAAAAACGTCGAATTTCGACAATAGATTGAAACCTAGAACAAACGGAAACCCTGACAGGCATACTTGAAATTTTTGACAAACTGTAAAATATCAGAAAGAGAAATTGTAGGAAGGTTAAAAAAAATTATCGAACTTTAAAAAAGTCGAAGTTTTTCAGAGAAAAAGAAAAATGTCAAATTTTAGGAAAAATTTCAAAGAAAAGGTTAAAATTTTAAAAAAAGCTCGAAACTTAGACAATTTTCCAGACAAATTCATATTTTGAGAAGAAATTTGAAATTTCGAGAACAAGACGATTTAAAAAAATTCAAATTTTTCTAGTAAATTGAAAATTGGAGAAAATTGGTAAAATAATTTCGAAAGAAAAGAGAATGTCGATAAACAGTTTCGAGAAAAGTATTGAATTTAAAAAAAACTCAAAATTTCCTAGAGAAAGTTAAATTTTAAGAACAAAATTAAATTTTGAGATTTAAAAATAGATGAATTTAGTTCGAAAATAAAAGTTGAAATCTCCAGAAAATACCGAATTTTGAAAAAATTGAATTATGTAAAAGTCCTCAAAAAAGATAAAATTAAAAAAAAACGACGAATTTTGACAATAGATTGAAACCCAGAACAAATTTAAAACCTAAAATTTTAAGACAAATTTAAATTTTGTGAAAAATTGTAAAATTTTGTGAAAAATTGTAAAATGTCGAAAAGAGAAATTGTAAATAAAAAATTAAAAGTTGAGAAAAAATCGTCGAACTTTTAAAAACTTATATTTTTCCAGAGAAAGTTAAATTTTGAGAATAAATTTAAAATTTAGGGAGCAAGACGGCTTAAAAAAAACTTCAAATGTTCAGATAAATTTGAATTTTAATAGAATTGGTAAAATAATATCGAAAGAAAATACAATGTTGATACAACTTCCAGTTTCGAGAAAAATGACGAACTTTAAAGAAAGATTAATTTAAAAAAACCAAACTTTAAGATTAAGTCGAACATTTTAAAAATTGACGAATTTTCTCGAAAAAATCGTAGCTTGCAGAAACAATAAAATGTCGAATTTTAAAAGTCGAAATTTCGAACAAGTCCAAAGTAGAAAATAAATAAAAGTTTAAATGTTTAGTAAAAGTAAATATTTGGCCAAAATGGCTAAATTTAGAAAAGAACGAATTTTAAAAAGAATATAGAAATTTCAAGAAAAGTGTTAAAGTGTTGAAGGTTAAAATTTTCCAGAGAAAGTCAAATTTTGAGATTAAGTAAAACATTTTGAAAATATGTAGATAGATTTTATCAAAAAAAATCGCTGTTTGCAGAAACAATAAATTATCGAATTTTAAAAGTCGAAATTTTGAAAAAAAACCGAATTTTGCGTAACAAGTCGAAATTTGTTAAAAATAAATAAAAGTTTAAATGTTTAGCAAACATCAATTTTGGGGAAAATGCCGAAATTTAGTAAAAAGACGAATTTTAAAAGGAATGTGGAAAGTTGTAGAAAAAAGCCCCAATTTAGAACAAAGTCGAAAAAATGTACTTTTGAGAAAACTTATCTTTGAGAATAGATCTAAATTTCGAAAATTTTTTTTCGAAATTTAGATCTATTCTCAAAGATCAGTTTTCTTAAAAGTAAAAGTAAAAAGTAATTAAATAAAAGTAAAAAGTAAAAGTAAAAGTTATTTAACTTTAAACTTCGAACTCGTCAAAAACTATTTTACGTAACATCTTCAATTACTTCACATTTTTACTTTTTTTTTATTAAAAAATCGAGTAAAGATGAATTTTCGAGAAATAAGTCGAATCTTCCAGTAAATCGAAGCACAAAAAAGTAAACATTTTTACAAATTGTCTAGTTTTGAGAAGAAAAAAAGATATGAGGTAAAAGTCTAATTTTAGGAACAAAATAGATATAAAAAAAGACTAATACAGAGAAGAATTAAAAAAGTCGAAATTGTGGAAAAAAAAGGGAAATTTTAAGTAAAGGTCTAAACTTTGAGAAATAAAAGGTCTTTTTGGGCTGAATATATTTTCGTTTGACTACATGAGTCAGAGGGGTCTCTCTATGTCCTACATTTTTTCTGATTTATCTGATTTAATTTTAAAATAAAATATTTTAATTTTAAAATAAAATGTAAAATTAGAAATAAAAATTTGTGGCTCTTTGAAATTCACGAAATCAATTTTTTTGCGTCTGGCCCTTTCAGTTTAAAAGTTTGCCGACCCCTGCCCTAGATTGCAAATTTATGGAGCTCTCTAGGCACGTACAGTAGTGAATCATAGCTAGCTGAACCACCAACAGTTGAAACACTGCCATCTGGCAAAGCAGTTGCTCTCTAGAGTCTCCAGAAGACGAGGATTCTAATGCACAGACCAATAGGATTCCAAACTTCGAATCTAATAAATGTTGAAACCTATTGGTCAGTGCATTAGAATCTTTGGAAGGGAAAAATTAAATGACTTTTTTAATTTAGATTGTTCCCAGAAACGTTTGTAATGCCACGACTTTTCCGTTTGGTAAAAAGGGCTGTGTTTAGCTCTTTTTTCCAAAGTTGGGAAAATCTCTAGAAAAGAGTCGAGTAATAGAGCTGTGTTTAGCTTTTTTTTGGTCTATCGTTTTCAACTAATTCCAAAGTTGGGAAAATCTCTAGAAAAGAGTCGAGTAGTTCTCATTGTGCACTTCTGGTCTTTGACCATCTCGATGTCTTGAGAATGTTGCTCTTGGAGGGATAAAAGCTACTATTTCTTGCGAACATTTCCCCTACTTGCAGAAAAGAGCCAAGTGGTCCATCATCCTCCTGTATTTCAGTATTTGGATGGACTAGATCAGCGTTTTATTCACATTTAGGCTCTTCTTTGTATTGATTCTAAAAAGTGTGTTTTGGGATTGAACTCCAAATATGACAATAGTACTCCAGTATTGAAGGATGAGTTGTTAGTTGTTGCTAGAGTTGTGTGTTGTTGTGGACGCTTTTCCCTAACCTAATTTCGAGAGCTGAGACAAGTCACTAATCCAGTAATCATCTATATGTACCTACATGTATCTATGAGCTGTAGTTGTTGTGGACGCTTTTCCTTAACCTAATTTCAAGAGCTGAGACAAATCACTAATCCAGTAATCATCCACATGTACCTATGAGCTGTAAGTTGTTGTGGACGCTTTTCCCTATCCCAACCTAAAGTGCTGAGACCAGTCACTAGTCTAGTAATCGTCCACATGTACCTATGAGCTGTTCGCTGTTGTGAACGCTTTACCCTAACCTAATCTCAAGAGCTGTAGTTGTTGTGGACGGTTTTCCTTAACCTAATTTTAAGAGCTGAGAGAAATCACTAATCCAGTAATCATCCACATATTACCTATGAGCTGTAAGTTGTTGTGGACGCTTTTCCCTATCCCAACCTAAAGTGCTGAGACCAGTCACTAGTCTAGTAATCGTCCACATGTACCTATGAGCTGTTCGCTGTTGTGGACGCTTTTCCCTAACCTAATCTCAAGAGCTGAGACAAATCACTAATCCAGTAATCATCCACATGTACCTATGAGCTGTTAGCTGTTGTGAACGCTTTTCCCTAACCCAACCTCAGATGCTGAGACAATTCACTAATCCAGTAATCATCCACATGATGAATTTCCCCGAATACTGAAGTATCCTGGGAAATTCAGTTATAAAGTACTTGTTAAAATCAATGTTAATTACTCAATCAATGCAATAACATAATCAAAACGCTGTTCTCTGAATCAGAAAGCGATTTTGGGGCTGAGCAGAATCCAGTGGTGGTTGAATATTGAGTGTTGGATGTAAAGTTCTTCATAAGATGATTAAACTTTGAAATGATCTCGATCTCGATCTGAAATGATCTCGAGTTAATTAACCATAAGTCTCACCACAAGGAATGAGACTATGAACTCTAGTGATCGATTTAGATGACAAAATTAGCTAAAGGTGGTTTTATAGGCGATTTTATTTTAGTTGTCAACTCGTGTGCATAATAATTTTCAACAACCTTGCAACCTGATATGATTTATGACTAGTGGAATTTATTTCATCCAACTTGGTTGTAACTATGGTCGAACGAAATAAATATACATTTGCTAATTATTTTATTATGGCATTCGGCAGCGGCATGGTCGTTAAACCATAAAATAGGCCATGAATATTTGAGGTAAAATATGAAATCAGCAATGCATAACAATAAACCTAGGTAATCGACAATGAAGTGACACATGTGTTGTACAATATTATGCAAATTTCACAAATAGTTTTGTTGTTCTCCTAGCGAATTTATCTTCGCCTGTAGCATTGTATGTGCTCACAAAAAACTAGTTTGGATTAACTAGATTGACTAATCAAGGTCGACCATAAAGCAATTTAAATTTGCGCTATCTAACCACATTTAATTACGCTATTAGCACTTTTTTAATTCTTCTTTGTATGTTATCAAAAATTGAAAAACAGATGTTCACTGAAGTCAAGAAAGATTAAAAAACACAACAAAGGTTGCTCTTCTTGTCCCCTGAAACCAAGATAGATTAAAAAACACAACAAAGGTTGCTCCTCTTGTCCCTTAATACCAAGAAATATTAAAAAATACAACAAAGGTTGCTTTGTTGTGTTTTTAATCTTTCTTGGTTTCAGGGTACAAGAAGATCCACCTTTATTGTGCCTTTTAATCTTTGTTGTGTTTTTTAATCTTTGTTTGTTTCAGGGGGGAAGATTTGTTATTCAATTTTTGAAGACAACCAACCGTTCCACCAAAACCACCAAGGTTTAAATACGGTTGTTATAGGACCAGATCCGGATACCAATTTTGCCAAAACTTTTACAAAGACTGGAACCCAAATAACTGTGTTTTTTTAGGATTTCCCAGCTCGAAGCCTAGTTAGGATTTCAATTGGACGAAGGGTAATCAAGGAGAAAGTAAAATCATTCTGGCTGGACTTAATTTGGATTCTATGGTATGAAATATCGTGTCAAAAAAAATGAAGCTATTTTCGCAGCAAATTGTCTAAAATTTTTAGGAGCAAACTGATTATAAATTTTCGCAGCAAACTGGACGAAGGGTAATCAAGGAGAAAGTAAAATCATTCTGGCTGGACTTAATTTGGATTCTATGGTATGAAATATCGTGTCAAAAAAAATGAAGCTATTTTCGCAGCAAATTGATTAAACATTTTGGCAGCAAACGGATTATAAATTTTGGCAGCAAACTGGATGAAGAGTAATCAAGGAGAAAGTAAAATCATTCTGGCTGGGCTTAATTTGGATTCTATGGTATGAAATATCGTGTCGAAAAAAATGAGGCTATTTTCGCAGCAAATTGATTAAAAATTTTGGCAGCAAACTGATTATAAATTTTCGCAGCAAACTGGACGAAGGGTAAACAAGGAGAACGTAAAATCTTTCTGGCTGGACTTAATTTGGATTCTATGGGATGAAATATCGTGTCCAAAAATAAATGAAACTATTTTCGCAGCAAATTGATTAAAAATATTGGCAGCACACTGATTACAAATTTTCGCAGCAAATTGACTATAAATATTTGCAGCCAACTGATGATAGATTTTCGCAGCAAACTACCTATAAATTTTCGCAACAAACTGATTGTGAATTTTCGCAGCAAACTGATTGTGAATTTTCGTAGCAAACTTATTGTGAATTTTCGAAGCAAACTGATTATAAATTTTCGTAGCAAACTAATTGTAAATTCGAATCAAAATCTTGTGCACTTCCAATTGATGACAATTCGGAATCTGCACTCGATTATATTTTATTTTGCATTGCACATAACACAACACAAGATTTATTTCCTTGTTATCATTTTTACTTAATTACGAATGATAGTCCGATGCAAAGAATATTAAAAAAACTGAAGCAATTAGTAGAAGTTTCTTTAGGTCAATAATTGTAAGCATTTGAAAATCCTTGATGACTTTTATTAGTAAGAAGATAATTTTAAACATATATCATTAAACTCACAACCTTGCTTGTGGACTTCCTTGAATCGCGTAATAGTGTAAATAACTTGGAAGCAATTGAATAAGTGAATTCCATAATTTTTGCTGTTGGCAAATAAAACTTTACGTTTTTTTAACGGTATTTTCTTCTATTTATAAATAATTTTTAGAAGAATTTGGAGTTCAAACTTCTTGTGTAAAAAACCTCCATTAAAAGCACCAAAGACATGCATTTTTTGCCAAGTGTCTAAAGACGGAAAATGTGACGTTTCTAATTAAGCTCGTGAAGAGTCTTCTCTTTATTTATCTTCTCAGGGGCATCCTACACTTTTTTAAACCATTGGGTTGATTAAAGTCAATCAATTTGTGTTTTTCAAGTGAAAAAGGTTCTACGCTTTCTATACCAGAACCACCTCAAGATCAAGATTGAAAGTTCAAAATAAGAGATCGTTTACAGTAACAGAAACTCTCAAGAAAAAAGTCGAAATTTGAAATTAAACTCGAAATTTCGTGATTAAAGTTGAAATTTTGAAAAAAAACTCGAAAATTCGAGATTAAGGCCTAAAATTAAAGAAAATGTCGAAATTTCGAGATTGAGGTCGAAATTTCGAGATTGAGGTCGAAATTTCGAGAAAAAAGCCCAAATTTCGAGATTAAAGTCGAATTTTTGAGACAAAAGTCGAATTTTTGAGACTAAAGTCGAAATTTCGAGAAACAAGCCCAGATTTTGAGATTATGGTTGAAGTTTTGAGAAAAAAGTCGAATTTTTGGGAAAAAAAAGTAGAAATTTCGGAATTAAAGTCGAAGTTTCAAGAAAAATGTTGAAATTTGGAATTTAAAGTCGAATTTCTTTCATTAAAGTTGAATTTTCCAAAAAAAAAACTCGAAAATTCGAGATTAAAGTCTAAAATTTAAGAAAAAGTCGAAATTTCAAGATTAAGGTGGAAATTGTGAGAATAAAAGCCCAAATTTCGAGCTTAAAGTCAAATTTTTGAGACAAAAGTCGAAATTTTGATAAAAAAGTCGAAAATAAAGTCAAAGTTTCAAGAAAAAAGTCAAATTTTGGAATTTAAAGTCGAAATTTTGCGATTAAACTTGAAATTCCGAAAAAAAAAGTCAAAAATTCGAGATTAAAGTCGAAAATTTGAGAAAAAGTCGAAATTTCGAGACTAAGGTCGAAATTTCGAGAAACAAGCCCAAATTTTGAGATTATGGTTGAAGTTTTGAGAAAAAAGTCGAATTTTTGGGAAAAAAAGTAGAAATTTCGGAATTAAAGTCGAAGTTTCAAGAAAAAAGTCGAAATTTGGAATTTAAAGTCGAATTTTTGTCATTAAAGTTGAAATTTCCAAAAAAAAACTCGAAAATTCGAGATTAAAGTCTAAAATTTAAGAAAAAGTCAAAATTTCAAGATTAAGGTGGAAATTTCGAGAAAAAAAGCCCAAATTTCGAGCTTAAAGTCAAATTTTTGAGACAAAAGTCGAAATTTTGAGAAAAAAGTCAAAAATAAAGTCAAAGTTTCAAGAAAAAAGTCGAAATTTGAAATTTAAAGTCGAAATTTTGCGATTAAAGTTGAAATTTCGAAAAAAAAACCGAAAATTCGAGATTAAAGTCGAAAATTTGAGAAAAAGTCGAAATTTCGAGACTAAGGTCGAAATTTCGAGAAACAAGCCCAGATTTTGAGATTATGGTTGAAGTTTTGAGAAAAAAGTCGAATTTTTGAGAAAAAAAAGTAGAAATTTCGGAATTAAAGTCGAAGTTTTAAGAAAAAAGTCGAAATTTGGAATTTAAAGTCGAATTTTTGTCATTAAAGTTGAATTTTCCAAAAAAAAAACTCGAAAATTCGAGATTAAAGTCTAAAATTTAAGAAAAAGTCGTAATTTCAAGATAAAGGTGGAAATTTCGAGAAAAAAAGCCCAAATTTCGAGCTTAAAGTCAAATTTTTCAGAGAAAAGTCGAAATTTTGAGAAAAAAGTAGAAAATAAAGTCGAAGTTTCAAGAAAAAAGTCGAAATTTGGAATTTAAAGTCGAAATTTTGCGATTAAAGTTGAAATTTTGAAAAAAAAAAGTCGAAAATTCGAGATTAAAGTCGAAAATTTGAGAAAAAGTCGAAATTTCGAGACTAAGGGTCAAAATTTCGAGGAACAAGCCCAAATTTTGAGATTATGGTTAAAGTTTTGAGAAAAAAGTCGAATTTTTGGGAAAAAAGTCGAAATTTCGGAATTAAAGTCGAAGTTTCAAGAAAAAAGTCGAAATTTGCAATTTAAATTTCGAAGTTACCAAAATGTATCACTCTGAAGATGATAGCTTGGCTATCGAAACGCGTTAGAGCAGCCTTTGTTGTGTTCTTTAATCTTTCTTGGTTTCAAGGGACAAGATTTGTATTTCAGTTTTTGAAGGTAACCAAGGAGCAGTCCGTTCCACCAAAACTAAAATGTTTTACGACATTTTGAATTTGGCAACGAAATTATCGAATTATCTTTGATAAAAACGGTGTTTTTAAAATTATTTTTCAAAATTATTTAAAGTCCTATACTATGTTCCTAAAAGTTCGACTGCAAACTTATGTTGAGCCTTTTTTAAAAAATTAGAATTTATTTTCTTAAATTTATTTCGAAATGTCAACTTTTTCTGGAAACAAATTTAAATCAGAAAAGACGTAGGAAGGACATCGATAAAAACAATGTTTTATTTAGAAAATTCGGCTTTTTTTCAAAATTTGGACTTTTTTCTTAAAATTTCGACTTTAATCTCAATATTTCTATCTTTTTCTCGAAATTTCGACTTTAATTTCGAAATTTTGACTTAAATTTCGAAATTTAGACAGTAATCTCCAAATTTCGAGTTTTTTAACGGTTTTTCTTTCTACACCTTTTCTTCAACCACAAAATTTCGATCTTTAACTCAAAATTTTGACTTTTTTGTCAAAATTTCGTCTTCAGTCTCAAAATTTTGAAAAAAGGCGAAATTTTGATAATTAAAAATAAAAATTATTGAACGCACCCTACTGCTAACTGTCAATATTTTTGAAAAAGGGGAGTGATGGGACACAACTGTTATCTGCCTAACTTAACCATTGGGTATAGAAATTTTGACGTTAAACACGAAATTTTGACTTTAATCTCAGAATCTCAAAATTAAGTCGAAATTTCGATAATTAAAAATTGAAATTACTGAACGCATCCTACCACCAACTGTCAATATTGTTGGGAAAGGGCAGTAATGGGAGGTAACTGTCATCTGTCAAACTTACCACAGGGTTTAGAAATTTCGAGGTTAAAGTCGAAATTTCGACTTTAAATTCGAAAAGTTCAATTTAATCGTGGAATTTCGAGAAAAATGTCGAAATTTCGGGATTAAGGGAGAAATTTCGAGAAAAAAGTCCAACTTTTGAAATTAAAATTGAATTTTTGAGAAAAAATCGAAATTTCGAGATTAAAGTCGAAGTTTTAAGAAAAAAGTCAAAGTTTCAAGAAAAAAGTCGAAATTTGGAGTTTAAAGTCGACATTTCGTGATTAAAGTTGTAGGTTTGTAAAAAAAGTCGAAAATTCGAGATTAAAGTCGAAAATTTGAGAAAAAGTCGACGAAATTTTGAGATTAAGGTTGAAATTTCGAGAAAAAAGTCCAAACTTTGAAATGAGAGTTAAATGTTTGAGAAAAAAGTCGAATTTTTGTAAGAAACGTCGAAACTAAAGTAGAAGTTTTAAGAAAAAATTCGAAATTTGGAATTTAAAGTCGAAATTTCGTCACTAAAGTTGAAATTTCAAAAAAAAACTCGAAAATTCGAGATTACAGTCGAAAATTTTAGAAGAAGTCTACATTTCGAAATTAAGATCGAAATTTCGAGAAAAACGCACAATTTTTGAAATTAAAGATAAATTTTGAGACAAAAGTCGAATATTTGAGAAAAAAGTCGAAAATAAAGTCGAATTTACAAAAAAGAAGTCAAAATTTGGAGTCTAAAGTCGAAAGTTTGAGATTAAAGTCGAAATTTTGAGATTAAAGTCGAAAATTTGAGATTAAAGTCGAAAATTTGAAAAAAAGTCGTAATTTCGAGATTAAGGTTGAAATTGTGAGAAAAAAGCCCAAATTTTAAAATTAAAGTTGAATTTTTGATAAAAAAAGTCGAATTTTTGCGAAAAAAGTCGAATTTTTGTGCAAGACGTCGAAATTTCGGAATTAAAGTCGAAGTTTCAAGAAAAAAGTCAAAATTTTGAATATAAAGTCGACATTCGTCCTTAAAGTTGAAATTGCGAAATAAACACTCGAAAATTCGAGCCTAAAGTCTAAAATTTGAGAGTCGAAATTTCGACCAAATTTTGAGATTAAAGTCGAATTTTTAAGACAAAAGTCGAGTTTTTAAGAAAAAAGTCGAAAATAAAGTCGAAGTTTCAAGAAAAAAGTCGAAATTTGGAGTTTAAAGTCGAAATTTTGGGAATAAGGTCGAAATTTCGAGAAAAAAAGCCCAAATTTTGAGATTATAGTTGAATTTTTGAGAAAAAAGTCGAAGTTTTGGGAAAAAAGTCGAAATTTCGGAATTAAAGTCGAAGTTTCAAGAAAAAAGTCGAAATTTAAAATTTAAACTCGAAATTTAGTGATTAAATTTGCGATTTCGAAAAAAACTCGAAAATTCAAGACTAAAGTCTAAAATTTGAGAAAAAATCGAAATTTCAAGAAAAAGGCCCAAATTACGAGATTAAAGTCAAATTTTTGAGAAAAAAGTCAAATTTTTGAGAAAAAGGTCGAATTTTTGAATAAAGAAGTCGAAGTTTCAAGAAAAGAGTCGAAATTTGGGGTTTTAAATCGAAATTTCGTAATTAAAGTTAAAATTTCGAAACAAAAATCGAAAATTCGAGATTAAAGTCTAAATTGGAGATTTGGGCTTTTTTTCTCGAAATTTCCACCTTAATCTTGAAATGTCGACTTCTTAAATTTTAGACTTTAAAAGAATTTACAGAATTTTGCAATTACGACTTCTGTCTAGAAATTTCGATTTCGTAGAACATAATCAGTTTCGAAATAATTTTCGAAATTATATTTTTTATGAGTGAATTTAGAAATGTCGGAATTTTGACCTCTTTCTTAAAATTTTGAGTTCAAATTCGACAATTCGAGACAGAAAATCGAGATTTTAAGAAATCGATCAACAGTTTTGAGTTTAAACTTGAAATTTCGACTTTTTGACTTAAATTGTCTACTATTATAAAATCTTGAATTGGTTTATTCTTGACATTTTAAATTTGAAAGTCTAAAAAATATTGACAGACTGAAAAATTCCAACAAATTTCTAAAGAAATCTAACACATTTTTGGCTTTGAATTCTAAATTTTAAATCTTAAAAGTCCACCGTTTCCCAAATTATTGCATTTTAAGTTGGATATTTTAATTAAATCTCAAACTAGATTTTTGAAATAAGTTTATCATGAAATTTAAAGTTGAAATGAATAACTTTAAGTTTAAACATGAAATTCTGAATAAGACAGGATTTTGAAAAATATATCTTCACAGAAATGAGAAAAAGTGACTTTTTTTAAAATTTTGTAATTGCATAGTTTTCCAATTTTTTACTCTTTTTCGACTTTCGACTTTAATCCCAAATTCGAGATTTCCACTTTTTTTAAATCTCAGATGGGAATTTAAAAAATAAATAAACATTGCAAGTTTAAACTTAACAGTCATGAGTCGAACGTAAAAAAAAGATCGAAATTTTAGCTTAACTATCTAACACCTTATTTTTCAATTTTTTTTTGGTTTCAGGAAATTTTCAAACTCCAATCGGCTTTCCCATTTATAAAAGTTACGACACCCCACCGAATAATTGTAATTGAGACAAAAAACCAAAAGGAGATACTTATGGAAGACAATTTTTTCTCTAATTTTGTGTGAATTGAACCAAAGGTAAAAAAATCATATGTTAGATCAGACTGTCTGCGTTAATGCGTTATTAACGCACGTTAAATTAAAAATTGAAATACAAATTTCGTAGTACCTCTCTGAAGATGATAGCTTGGCTATCGAAACGCGTTAGTTGTGTTTTTTAATCTTTCTTGGTTTTAGAGGACAAGCTTTGTATTAAATTTTTTGAAAATAACCAAGGACCGGCCCGTTCCACTAAAACATGTTAAGTATACAAAATAATCTGATAGAAAACAAATGGTACCTTTTTCTTTCTAGCTTCGGTGTCCTGCTGAAATTTCTCCTTCATCTTGCTTGGTTAAAAAAAGCAGCACTACGTAAAAAAGGTAACAATCACACGAGAAATTTAGCGGCAGACTTTGGTCATGTTAAATTCGATGTTTATCGCATTATTTGAAAAGTTGAGCTAAACAATCATTGCATCAGCGACAGATGGACCATTCATGAATTATGTCATTAGGACGCAACTTTCTACAGCAGGCGAGACCAGTCGCCACACTACGACGCTTTAGGACACACGAACAGTGACTAGACACGAACGATTGTTGGAATCGTACCGATTCTGAATGTTTATGATAGTGGTACTCGAGCGTATTTGTTGTTAGCCTGTATCCTCCTCGATATTTAACTTTATTATAATTGCTCGAAGGAGAGGGAACTCTTTAAACGTAAGACAGTGGAGTGTTACAATATACAGTTAAATCCTTAATTATCGATAGTTGGAAGCGCTGCTACAGTTAATAATTTCAATTTCCTCCGGAAACCGACTTGTTATCTAGTATAATTAAGCTGATAAGAAATTTGCGATTTTTCTCTATATTTAGTAACTGTCAACTGCGATAAAAAGTTGGTTATTACATCAGAAATATTCACTGGAAATTTTTTTATGAATATCTATCTGTTGGACTGAGGTCTCCTATTTTGCTTTTGAATCCTCCCCTCCTATCTGTTTTTTATTCCACTTTCTTCCTACTTTGATGAAGTTGAAGACCAATCTGTTTTGACTGAGGTGCTTTTGAATCCCCAACCCCTCTCTGTTTTGATGGAGGTGCTTTTGAATCCCCACCCTCTCTCTGTCTTTTCCTCTTTCTCCCTGTCAGTTCCTACTTTGATGAAGTTGAAGACATATTTGTTTTGACTGAGGTGCTTTTGAATCACCTCCCCCCCCCTCCCTGTTTTTTATTCCACTTTCTTCCTACTTTGACGACGTTGAAAACATAAAGTTGATGGATATTTCTGTTGAAAGAATATATCTTTTGGGCATCCGCTTAGAGCAGAGATGAGCAAGATGTGGCCCGCGGGGCACATGCGGCCTAACATTTTTCTGAGGCTCTCCTAAGCTCTGTTGTTTTACGTAAAAATTTAGGACAGGAAAATGTCAAACAATTTGGTGAAAAAACAACATAAATTTCCACGATTCATGAAATATCTTGGACATGAGCGTAGGCAAGATTTTCTTTAAGGGAAGTGGGGCAACAACAATCATTCTAAAAAACTCATGGGTAAAAAGGAAAACCTTCTGGCTTGTGTATTTTTACTTAAAAACTACAGAATTGGGGACATCGCTTTTTTAAATTAAAGTCAAAATTTTGAAAAAAACCCAATCTTTTGGAGAACTTTGTGAAATGTCGATATTTCGAAAAAGTGGCGACGAAATTTCCAAGAAAAAAATTTTGTAAAAAGAGTTATTCCCAGAACACGTCGAATTCAGTTAAAAAACGCAATTTTTAAAAATAATGATTTCAGAATTTTTATTTTATTTCAATTTTGTCATATTTTTGAAATTTTTCAAGAAATCTTTTTTTCAAGATTTCCTAAAAATATTCTTCTCAATTTCTATTAAAATTTCGATCCTTAAAAAAAATAAACGAGTTTTGTGAAAGAGTCTAAATCCTTGGAAAAAATTCCATTTTCAGTGGAAATGTCCAGAAACAGATAAAATTGAAGAAATTTTTGTAAAAAGAATTGTAATTTCCAGAACAAGTCGAATTCAAGTAAAAAAAATAAAAATATTCTTCTCAGATTGTTTAAATTTCTATTAAAATTTGGATCCAATTGAAAAAAAAACGAATTTTGTGAAAAAGTCTAAATCTTTGGAAGAAATTCCATTTTCAATGGAAATGTCCAGAAACAGATAAAATTGAATTTTGAGTTAAAAGTCAAAATTTGGAGGATAACATGAATTTTGGACAAGTTGAAATTATTGGGAATAAAATTTAAAAAAAATCAGAAAAAACAAAGACTTCGAAAAAAATTCAGGATTTTTGAAAATTACCGTTACCAATTACAAAAAAAAATTGAACTTCCTAGGAAACATTCCAGATTTCCAAAAGAAGGTCTAATTTTAAGAGGAAAATTTAAAAAGTTGAGATTTTCAATAAATCATATTGAAAATAAAAATCTAACCTTTATCAAAAACTCGAGAAATGTACAAAATTCAATAAAAAAATCAAAATTTTCAAAGATTTAATTTTGTGAAAAGGCGCAATTTTCAACAAAAAATCCAACTCTGAGAAAGAAAAATCGCAAGATTCAAAAACATTGTTCGTAAAAATTAAAATTCAGTAAAGATGTTGAATTTACTAGAAATCTTTTTCTTGAAATTCCCAAAAATATTTTTCGCAACAACAGAAAAGTGAACATTTTCAAAACCATAAGACCATTTGGTCTAAAAGTCGTAGTTTATTGAAAAAGAAAATATTCAACAAAATGACAAAGTTTTGAAATAAATAAACCATTTTTGAAAAAGTCCAAAAAGTAGGGCTTAGAAAACAAAATGAAAATTTCAAAGAAGACAAATTTTGAGGAACAGGCGAATTTTACGAAAAAGACTGTTTTAGAAAAATTCGAAATTTATAAAAAAAGGAGAATTTACCAAAAAAAAAAGAAAAAATTTATTGAAATATTAAATATCGGATATTAAGATAAAAATCAAGATTTTCTGAAAAAGGCAAATTTTAGGTAACCAGTCAGAATTTCTAAAAAAATCAGAATCTAAAAGATCGAAATTTTTAGTTAATGTTCAAAAAAATATCGGAATTTGAAAAAAAAAATCGAGAAATCTTTGAAATGGACAAAAAATTGTCCAAAGAAAGTCAAATTTAAAAAAAAGTCAAAAAAAATAGTCAAAACCCCGAGAAAAAGACGATATTGTAAGAGAAATTTTGCAAAAAAGACCTAAATTTTGGGAATAGGCATTTAATCTTAGTGAAACTTCGAAATTCAGAAAAAGAGTAAATTTTTAGAGAAAAATCGAATATTTAGTTTCTCTGGACTCTCTGGCCGAGTCAGAGGAAGACAAGCTCCCTATCTTGCCTCAACAGGCGTCAGAAAATGTCAGATATTGTGATAACACATCGAAATTTTGACAAGTAGAAACTACCAGAAATTTGGATTAAAAAAGGGTTGAAATTCACAAAGAAATTTTTGTCCTTTCACAAAAATTTTAAATTTCTAAAAAATACACCTTTTTGTCAAAAGATCGATCAGATTTCGAAAAAAAGAGAAATTTTAATAAACAATCTAAAATTCTCAGAACCAAAAGTAAAGCGAAATTTCCAGGAAAAGTCGAATTTCGAGAAATTATGAAATTTCAGAAAAAAAACGAGGAGTTTTTAAATTTAAAATTTTGATAGTCATATTTGATAAAAGAAGGCAAATTTTATGAATAAATGCAAAATTTTAATAGAAAAAGGCAAATTTTGTAAAAAAATATACAAAATTTGAGAAAAAGGCAGAAATTTCGGAACAACTTCGAAAAGAGTAAATTTTTAGAGAAAAATCAAATATTTACTTTCTCTGGACTCTCTGGCCGAGTCAGAGGAAGACAGGCTCCCTATCTTGCCTCAACAGGCGTCAGAAAATGTCAAATATTGTGATAACACATCGAAATTTTGACAAACAGAAACTACCATAAATTTGGATTAAAAAAGGGTTGAAATTCACAAAGAAATTTTTGTCCTTTCACAAAAATTTTAAAGTTCTAAAAAATACACCTTTTTGTCAAAAGATCGAACAGATTTCAAAAAAAAAGGCAAATTTTAATATAAACAATCTGAAATTTTCAGAACCAAAAGAAAGGCGAAATTTCCAGGAAAAGTCGAATTTCGAGAAATTACGAAATTTCAGAAAAAAAACGAGGAGTTTTTAAATTTCAAATTTTGATAGTCATGTTTGATAAAAGAAGGCAAATTTTATGAATAAATGCAAAATTTTAATAGAAAAAGTCAAATTTTGTAAAAAAAATATACAAAATTTGAGAAAAAGGCAGAAATTTCGAAAAAACTTCGAAATTCAGAAAAAGAGTAAATTTTAAGAGAAAAATCGAATATTTACTTTCTCTGGACTCTCTGGCCGAGTCAGAGGAAGACAGGCTCCCTATCTTGCCTCAACAGGCGTCAGAAAATGTCAAATATTGTGATAACACATCGAAATTTTGACAAACAGAAACTACCAGAAATTTGGATTAAAAAGGGGTTGAAATTCACAAAGAAATTTTGGTCCTTTCACAAAAATTTTAAATTTCTAAAAAATACACCTTTTTGTCAAAAGAGCGACCAGATTTCGAAAAAAAGGCAAATTTTAATAAACAATCTGAAATTTTCAGAACCAAAAGAAAGGCAAAATTTCCAGGAAAAGTCGAATTTACGAGAGAAATTACGAAATTTCAGAAAAAATAAGAGAAGTTTTTAAATTTAAAATTTTGACGGTCATGTTTGATAAAAGAAGGTAAATTTTATGAATAAATGCAAAATTTTAAAAGAAAAAGTCCAATTTTGTAAAGAAATGTACAAAATTTGAGAAAAAGGTAGAAATTTCGAAAAAATGTTTCAAGGAAAGGATGAATTCTGAAGAATTGGGAAGTCCTCCAATTGAATATATACAAATTTTCAGTTTGCTGCATGATTGCAAGCGCCTCTGCATTTACATTTTTCTCACATGCAGCCCACGCAAAATTTTTAAACTGCTGTAAAAAAAGGTTGCTCATTCCTGGCTTAGAGGTAAAACTTGTTGTTGAATCTGTATATGAATAATGGCTCTTTTGTGTCCTAAAAAATATGATGTTTTTCATTATTTTACGAGACTGTCTGATAAAATCACGTACGAATTTTCACATATCGTCACTTTGGTGACGATATGTGAACCTACATAAACGAAAACTTGAGCTAGCACGCTTTTTAAAAAAGTTTGTCATCGACAGTTTCTTCTCTAAAACTGTAACCAGAAAACAAAACAACAATTTTTTAGTATTTTTATTTAAGGATTATGCTTTTTAATTGGATCTTTATAAACATTATTTTGTGTAATACGTGGCTTACTGTAAATTAAAACATTTAGGTTACGTCCTCTATTTTGTGCTGCAAGGGCTTGTAAAAGGTGCTAGAATACTTTTAAAAATCAAATTTTATTCTTCTTAGTATTTGTTAACAGTCTCAATTTTGTTGGTTACGACTGTTCACCACCAAAGTGACGATATTTTAATGTACATTTCAGCTGAAATATAATTCTTTTAAGACAATGCACTCTCAAAGTGTAACCCTATTATGCCCCTAGAGCACCGAGGGTAGAAGGTGGTAACGAAGATAAATGGGGATGAATCATCGTCTTAGATGCAAATAGATTGCAATTATGAGGCCTGCTTGATAAAGAGTTGCAAAGTTTAGAAGTTTTAGGATTTCCCAGCTGGAAGCCTAATTAGAATTTTAATTGAACGAAAGGTAATCAAGGAGAAAGTAAAATCATTCTGGCTGGAATTAACTTGAATTCTATGGGATGAAATATCGTGTCCTTTGAAAAAAAAAAGGGATCCAATAGCATGAGATTATTTTTTACGAAATTAGTTACACATAGTCAGTTCCTTTTGGTCAATACCCCTGACAGGATAATTGTCAAAATAACGGGATACAAATTGAACTTCGTGCTAAACAATCATTGATAAAAAAGCGTCCTCGAAACAAATATATTTGTGCACGCAAAGATTCGTCTAATATAAGTTCATGGTTAATGTCACAGGAATCCGCAAGGCTGTTTTATACGATGATTAGACCAAAATTGCGTAAATTTAAGCGTCTGAAGAAAGGACGAATTATGGCATAATCATAACATTGCCGAATAGTTTATTTACTGACGGGAGTTGGTTAACCTCTGCCCCCGACGTACTAAAAGTAATCTCACCTTCTCAGCTTGTTCAGCCTCCGAAACATCCCGACTGCTCCGAGAATCCTTCCTGTTGGTTACTTCTGAAAATTGAAATTAAATTAAATTAAAATGTTTTAAATTAGATATTCAATGAAAAACAAAGTCAAGTGGGGGCCACAAAGCGTAAAAATTTGCTGCCCCTCGTACTTAGATTCGAAAAAAGTTTCAAAAATATTCTCTCTTATCACTAAAAGTCGAAATTTAAATTTTTCCCCAGTAATTTTTTTTCGAAATTCAGACTTTAATCTCGAAATGTGAACTATTCTCTTTCGAATATTAAGTAAATATTTTTAGAAAAATTTTAAATTTCAAGCTTACACTTTCAGTTTTTGAACTCGAAATTCAAGATTTTTGTACACATTTTTTAGCTTTCTTTTGGCGGACCGGACTGGTCCTTGGTTATCTTTAAAAATTGAAAAACAAATCTTGTCATTTGAAACCAAGAAAGGTTAAAAAACTCAATAAAGGTTGCTCTAACGCGTTTCGATAGCCAAGCTATCATCTTCAGTGAGATACTTCTTTTCGAAATTTTGACTTTCAATCGCTTTCAATTTTTAAATATTTTTACAGATTTGATAGCAAACTAAAAAATTATAGATTTTGTTTATAACGTTGTAAATTTAGACATCGACCTCATTTTTCTTAATATTTCGAGTTAAATCTAAAAATTGTACCATTTTCAAAATTTTAAACTTAATGATGAAACATCCACGCGAAATTTCAGTGTAAATTGATTATATTTATAACGTTATATTATTTTGAAATTTTGATTTTTTCCAAGTTTACATTCTCATTGTTTGCTTTTTTCGAATTTTAGTTTAGCTTCTTTTATAATTTTGTCTTTCAAAATTTAGACTAACCTTAAAATTTTGAGACTGTTTCGTTTTTTTTTTAAATATCAGATTTATAGTTGAAAGAACGACTTTTGCCTCAATTTATAAAAATCTTAGGTTCTTTTTTCGATTTGAATCTCGAAATTTTACTTTTTTTGACGAAATTTCCAGGGTTTATTAAGTTTATTAAACATTTCTGCGACCTAGTTTGAAAATATTGAAATTTTGACTAATGAAATATTCTGCAACATTTTTTTTGAAATATGACGTGATATCTAACCTCCTGACAGTTAATAAAAAAAATAGATATCACCTATTCATATTTCAAAGAATGTTTTAGAATATTATCAACTTTCATTAATAAATATTTAAATATTTCTAAACTGGTTCACAGAAATGTTAAAATTAATAAGCATAATGTTTCCGCCCAATAAAAGTATACCATGAAGAACAGAAATTTGTAATTCCAACCAGAATATTTTTTCTGCCAATTTCAAGTTTGGTTTGGGCGTCAATGTGCTTAACTTTTCAGATAACATCAAACACATTGGAAAAGTTCTCTAGGCGTCCAAGGACAAAATTTAAAACTGGTAGGAGCATTTCCTTCTCGATTGACAGGAAAATTCACAGCTTCCCTTACAAAATGAAAATGTTAAATATACATATTAATATTTTAGAACCTTTTTTTTTCATGCGACTTCCACTAATTGAGTTAGAAATTCAATTGAAATGTCTCAGATTTTTAAATTTTATTTTAAATTTCCAATTTTGTTTCGAAATTAAACTCTACATTTAGAAAAAGTTTTTCTAGAACAAGTTCGCTCAGCAATAAGTACTCTTAAAGAGCTTTTACAGTCAACATTTTTTAGAATCTGACATCGGAAAATATTGTCAGAAAGATAACATTATGTTAACATAAAGATTTCTCATGCTAAAGACTTCTATCAAAATTATCTTATAGGTATCTGTTAAATGTCCGTAATCTGACGTCTAGGAAAAGTTATCTAAATGTTAACATTTCTGTGACCCTTAAAGTTATCGCTATAATGATATCTGTAAGATATCTTTCTGATTTAGGTGCTGTACGGGAGTCTACAATCCAGTGACGGATTATCCACAAGACAATAGGGGCGCAAGGCTTCCAAAGGGTGCACTGGCGGATCCAATTACCTTTTTTTAGTCATCAAGAACCCCTCAAAATACACCATCAGGGACGCTATGCAGGATTGTCTAAGGCGTTGTTAACATCTGCTACAATCGAGTTTGAATTTGAAATTTCAGAAAAAATAACAATGCCTGAATTATGAAAAATAATCATAATAATAATTTCCTTGTTTCCGCATCCTACTCGCAGTGCTCTGAAGGGATAATGGGGTTGCCTTTTGCGAGTGGATTAAACTTAAAAAAGCAAGGAAAATGTTAACAAAATTTTAGGTTTGTTTTAGAAATTTTGTACTTTCTAGATAAAAATCGATTATTCGTGGTTAAAATATAAATGTTATGATTAAAATTTAAATTCGATATGACCTCGTTTTGTAGGCTCGAGTTTTACTTGAAAAAAACAGTTTTCTTAAAATTTTGGGTTTAACTTTCCTTTTTTTACTAAATTTGAAAGGAAATCAGTCAAAAGTTTTATAAAAAGTCTAAATTTCATCAACCAAAGCTTCAAAGTACATTCATTTGTTAATCAACATTTCTAAAAATATTCTAATGTTGATGAAAATGTCCAGTTTAAACTTGAAATATTCTTTGAAATCGGAAGTCCGACAAAACTTAAAAACTGTCTGAAAAAGAACCCTAAAAAGTTCACATTTTTTCGAAATACTGCTTCTCCAAAACGCTGACTTAAGTTTTTTTTAAATTGAAACATTTCAGAGGGAAAGATCAAAAATTTTCAATAGGTTTAAATTTCAATTCAAAGTGAAAATTTTGAAAAAAAAACCCAAATTTATTAAAAAAACATTTCTAATACATTTTTCCTTTCATCTCGAAATTTCGACTTTTTTAGAAGATCGAAATTCCCGACAAAAAATTTGAAAAATTTTATTGCTTAAAATCGAAATTTCACAACTGGGATCACATTTTCCTGATTAATGTCGAAATTTAATAAATAATGTTCAAATTTTAATGAAATTTAAAACTTTTTCTACAGTTTTGACTTCTGTAAAAGACGTAATTTCAGTTATTAAACTCAATTTTTTCAGATTAAAACTGACATTCTGTATTAAACGAGAATAATTCGTGAAAAATTAAAAATCGAGACTTTAGAAAAAAATTGGAAAATTTTCAGTGAAAATCTTCAGTAAAAAGGTTATCCAAAAAACAAAATTTTAAGAAGAAATCTTGATACGACTTTTCTAAAAACGATTTTTTGCACTAATTTTGTCAGTTATTTGCAATTTTGACTTTATTGATAAAATTCGACTCTTTTTTTTGAAATTTGATAAATGTTGACTTATTTTGCAAAAATCGCCTTTTTTTTCTAGATTTCAGTGTTATTCGATCGACGTTCGTTTGACGTTCGCTGAGAAATGTTTTAATTTTATTTGAAATTTACATTTATTTGGATTAACTTTTCCTTTTTTTTCAATTTATTTAACATTTCTTCGGCCCAGTTTGGAAATATTTAAATTTTTATGGTTTGTTGACCATTTTTATAAACAGTTTTTGAAATGCGACTACGTGATATTTAAATTTATTGAAAACGTCACTTCATGACAGTTTACAAATTAAAAGGTTAGTTTATTTTACATAGAATAGGAATAATGAAAAATAGGAGACCATTATTATTCCTATTCTATGTAAAATAAACTAACCTTTTAATTTGTAAACTGTCATGAAGTGACGTTTTCAATAAATTTAAATATCACGTAGTCGCATTTCAAAAACTGTTTATAAAATTGTCAACAAACCATAAAAATTTAAATATTTCCAAACTGGGCCGAAGAAATGTTAAATAAATTAAAAAAAACATAATATTTCCGGTCAATAAGGGTCTACCATGAAGAATTAACTTTTCCTCTCGAAATTTCCAGCCTATCAGTATATAAATTACAAAAGTAAATGTTCCAAGAACTTTCTCATTTAGAAATATGGACCATTTTCTTGGAAATCCACTGTTCTTATACATTTCAACCTTTTTCACAAAATTCGCCCCTTTTATTTTAGTTTAATCCACTCGCAAATGGTGTCTTTAAAGCACTGTCTAATTTTATCGTTATTCATAAAATTCTACTATTTTTTCATCCAAAATTTAATACATCTTGTCGTGTTTTTTCTAAAATTTAATTTGACTTTTATTAACTAATGTTGGATAAAAATTGAAATACAAATTTCTCTTTTCAAAACAGATTAAAAAACACAACAAATGTTGCTCTAACGCGTTTCGATAGTCAAGCTATCATCTTCAGAAAAAAAAATAGTACCTTTCTGAAGATGATAGCTTGGCTATCAAAACGCGTTAGAGCTACATTTCTTGTGTTTTTTAATTTTTTTTGGTTTCAGTGGACAAGATTTGTATTTCAATTTTAGAAGATAACCAAGGACTAGTTCGTTCCACCAAATGTTGGATGTTCGTTGGGAAATTTTGAGTATAATTTTCGACACTTTTCCTAAAATTCCGGCACTTTTTCAAATATTGTACTTTTTGGAATTTTTCTCGCAATTTGTCTTCTCGAAACATCGACGGTCGAAGTCCTACTAATAAGAAAAAATTTGGAAAAAAACAATTTTTTGCAAAATTCGAAAAAATATCTTAGACTGCAACTTTAAATTCAGTTTTTCCTTGAAATTTCTAGTCTGTCACTATTAAAATAAAAGAAAAGAGAACAATATCTCTTTTTTTTGATGGAACGGACTGGTCCTTGGTTATCTTCAAAAATTGAAATACAGAACTTGTCCCCTGTAACAAAGAAAGATTAAAAAACACAACAAAGGTAGCTCTAACGCGTTTTGACAGCCAAGCTGTCATCTTCAGAGAGTTTCAGGAAATTTTTTCTCTCTGAAGATGACAGCTTGGCTGTCGAAACGCGTTAGAGCAACCTTTGTTGTGTTTTTTAATCTTTGTTGGTTTCAGGGGACAAGTTCTGTATTTCAACAATATCTCATTTGGAAACTCGGACCTTTTCCTTGGAAATCGACTATTCCCATAAATTTAAAATTTTTTTAATTCTACTTTTTTTCATTCAAATTTTAATAAATTTCGGTTTTTTTCTTAAAATTCTTCCTTTTTATTTCATTTAACTTTTTTTATTTCATTTAACTTTTTTAATTAATGTTTGATGTTAATTGAAAAATTTTGATTAGAATTTTCGACGCCTTTCTTGAAATTTCCGCTTTTTTTTCAAATATTTTTTGGAATCACCCTCGCAATTCCTCTTCTCGAAATATCGACGTTCAAAATTATGCTAACAAAGACAAATTTGGAAAAAATTCTCTAAAAATTTCCAAATTAGATCAAAGCTAAAATAAAACGCTAAAAATTATGCGAAATTACTTCTTTTGGAAATTCGATTTTTTCTATAACCTTCGACATTTAATTTAAATTTGACTCTACCTCAAAATTTAGACATGTTTCTCATAATTTCCATTTTTCTTTAACATTTCGACTTTTATGTTTCAAAATCTTCAATTTAAACTAAAAAGTTTGAGAAAAAAGTCAAGATTTGCAGAAAAACTCGAACCGTAAAAACAGAAGCTGCCTTTGTCTAGTTTTCATGATTTTTGTTTTGTTGTTTTTGATTCTTTCACAAAAAAGTTTGCCCATCATTGGAAAGAGTCAAGTCAGAGTTTTGGAATAGAAATACAACTTAGTTTAAACTGAGAAGTTTCAGAAAAAAATTTCAAAAAAACTCAAATTTGCAAGCGTTTGTTTTTTGTTGTTTTTTTTTGAAACTACAAATGTTTGATAAACTGTAGCTAAACTAGAACATAAATTGAATCAATAACTCGCAGAGTGAAAGTCATCTTGAATCACCTACCAAATGGTAGGACCTTCTAGATTCTGGATTTGAGGTGGGTTTAAGAAAAAAACTAAAAATTCCAAAACAATTCAAGATATTTTTAGAAACTTTTCAGATTTATTAAAGAAATTTTCATTTTTCAGAATTTCAAGTCCAAAGTAGAAACTTCTCAAGGAGTTGAAATTTTGAAAATTTTGCAAATTTCTAAGAAAAAATTCAGAAATTGGAAATTTCTGTCTTCAATCACAAATATAAGACAACAAATTCTGAAACTCTGAAGTCAACAATTTGAGAAAGAACCGAGCTTCGATGGTGAGCAGGCCACATTTCACCTTGGAGTACACATGTTTTTATAGAAGAAGTTTGCAGGACTGTTGTTCCTTCAAGGGCATCTTTTGGAATGCATCCAGATTTGTCTAACTGATGATAACATTGTGCTATCCCCGTGATTAAAGTGTCCTTGGTCATTCATTCATCCATGGTAGGACCTTTGTTTCTATCAAAAGGTAGGAGCTTTGGTCAGGCAGGACCTTTGGTCAGGCAGGACCTTTGGTCAGGCAGGACCTTTGATCAGGCAGGACTTTGGTCAGGCAGGACCTTTGGTCTGATAGGATCGTTAATCTGGCAGGACCTTTGGTCTGGTAGAACCTTTGAACTGTAGGAGCTTTGGTCTGGTAAGACTTCTGAAGAAGAAATCGAAGTGGCTAACTGATGATAACATTGTGCTATCCCTGTGATTGAAGTGTCCTTGGTCATTCATTCATCCATGGTAGGACCTTTGTTCCTATCAAAAGGTAGGCGCTTTGGTCAGGCAGGACCTTTGGTCAGGCAGGACCTTTGGTCAGGCAGGACTTTGGTCAGGCAGGACCTTTGGTCTGATAGGAACATTAATCTGGCAGGACCTTTGGTCTGGTAGAACCTTTGAACTGTAGGAGCTTTGGTCTGGTAAGACCTCTGAAGAAGAAGTCAAAGTGGCTGCTAATGAAGAACGTAAAGCAAATGAAGTAATGACCAAAGATGCCAAACCACAAAGAAGAAGAAAGAAAAAAATAAGGAATGCTACCATTGGACATATGATGAAAGTGTGAACTCGTTCTACTTAAAGATGGTTATTTTCAATGGATCACCTTAATCGCCAAATTCAAAAAATCTCATCGAAACCAAAAAATTGCTTACACATGATTCTATTTAATGTTATTACTATTTTTTCGAATGTCATGCAATTAATAAGATAATATTTCTTTGTCAAATATTGATGCAGTCTGATGATCAGCAGTAAATACACATAGACAGTCATTATTAGATGATAACATAATTTCTGCGATTACAAAGCACATCATTAGATAACATTTTTATAGAGATCCGATTATGTTTTTATCTTCTCGGGTTGATTATTGTTCTAATCATAAACAATGGTGATGCGTAAAATCCAGGAGATTAATGCTGCCGCCAAAAATATCGAAATCGATTGATATTAGGAAGACATTGATTTACAATTGATGCGAAGATGCGACTCGAATCAATCATACCAAATAATTAAATTTTGTTTAAGACGCTAGTAAATTAGGTCAATGTCATGTTTTTAATCGAATTGAGCATCGCAATCACGGGTTGAAATCACGACCAGTCAATACATCCAACGCATACAAATCAATCTGGTAAATTATTCAACTCAAGTACGTTACTTTTTATTGAGCTCAGAGTAGACATTGATATATTTTTTAAATCAAAAATTCGCCGACGTGGCTTTAATACTGTTTGTGATAACAGCGATATGTCATCATGATTCATGCCCATTTGTGGTCACCTATGCTTCCTTAAGTCTTTAGGTTCTTAATCACCCTATCTGAGTTATAGACTGCGGTAGTTGTTTACAACTTATTGCCTCAAAAATTTTTGCTTTTTGTTTTTAGTTGATACAAACCACTTCCATCATAGTAATATATAAGAGTTCAATCATCTACTTATGCTCTGGTTTTAGGAGTGATCAAGTCAACGTGTTATCCATTAGAAAAATCTGGATGGATTCCAAGAGATGCTCTTAAAGGAACAAGTTTTAGTTTATACAAACCACTTCCATGATAGTAATATACAAGAGTTCAATCATCTATTTATGCTTTAGTTTTAAGAGTGATCTAGTCAACGTGTTATCAATTAGACAAATCCGGATGGATTCCAAGAGATGCTCTTGAAGGAACAAGTGTTCTACAAACTTCTTCCATGAAAACATCTGTACTCCAAAGTCTGCATATGTTCACTTAACATCAAATCGCTCTCCACTGAATGGAATTCAAAAACTGTATTCGGGGGAATAAAAGGTGCCACTCCTTTCGAGCATCTCCGTGTCATAGTACTATGACCAGGTTTTGTACGATGTAACTAAAGTCACAAAGGTCACCAGTGGAGATGTCACCTTCTTGTATTGGAAATTGCATAGCGACATTCGCTTGCGCGACAAGAGGTTTAATCAAAGTGTTATGACACTTTTGTCTCTCCAGAGAATGTAGCAAGGCAAATCTTTGGCAACCTTCCACAGATACGATCATGCTGTTCCAAAGAAGTGCTGACTGTGCTCCTTTCAAGAGCAACTTACCCAAGACATGGAAGACGGCTGGTGAGACGCAATCCTTCAGCAATCCATCTTGTACTAATGACAATTTTTTTCTATGGAGATTCATTTTAATCACCTGTTCATGCTCTAATTTTAGGAGTGATCTAGTCAACGTGTTATCAATTAGACAAATCCGGATGGATTCCAAGAGATGCTCTTGAAGGAACAAGTGTTCTGCAAACTTCTTTCATGAAAACATCTGTACTCCAAAGTCTGCAGATGCTCACTTAACATCAAATCGCTCTCCACTGAATGGAATCCAAAAGCTGTATTCGGGGGAATAAAAGGTGCAACTCCTTTCGAGCATCTCCGTGTCATAGTACTATGACCAGGTTTTGTACGATGTAACTAAAGTCACAAAGGTCACCAGTGGAGATGTCACCTTCTTGTATTGTAAATTGCATAGCGTCATTCGCTTGGGCTTCATGTCTGACAAGAGGTTTAATCAAAGTGTTATGACACTTTTGTCTCTCCAGAGAATGTAGCAAGGCAAATCTTTGGCAACCTTCCACAGGTACGATCATGGTGTTCCAAAGAAGTGGTGACTGTGCTCCTTCCAAGAGCAACTTACTCAAGACATGGAAGACGGCTGGTGAGAGGTAATCCTTCGGCAATCCACCTTGGACTACTGACAATTTTTCTCTATGGAGATTCATTTTAATCATCTGTTTATGCTCTAGTTTTAGGAGTTATCCAGTCAACGTGTTATCAATTAGACAAATCTGGATGGATTCCAAGAGATGCTCTTGAAGGAACAAGTGTTCTGCAAACTTCTTCCATGAAAACATCTGTACTCCAAAGTCTGCAGATGCTCACTTAACATCAAATCGCTCTCCACTGAATGGAATCCAAAAGCTGTATTCGGGGGAATAAAAGGTGCAACTCTTTTCGAGCATCTCCGTGTCATAGTTCTATGACTAGGTTTTCTACGATTTAACCAAAGTTATAAAGGTCACCAGAAGAGATGTCACCTTCTTGTATTGTAAATTGCATAGCGTCATTCGCTTGCGCTTCATGTCTGACAAGAGGTTTAATCAAAGTGTTATGACACTTTTGTCTCTCCAGAGAATGTAGCAAGGCAAATCTTTGACAACCTTTCGCAGGTACGGTCATGGTGTTCCAAAGAAGTGGTGACTGTGCTCCTTCCAAAAGCAACTTACCCAAGACAATGGAAGACGGCTGGTGAGAGGCAATCCTTCGGCAATCCACCTTGTACTAATGACAATTTTTCTCTATGGAGATTCATTTTAATCATCTGTTTATGCTCTAGTTTTAGGAGTGATCTAGTCAACGTGTTATCAATTAGACAAATCTGGATGGATTCCAAGAGGTGCTCTTGAAGAAACAAGTGTTCTGCATACTTCTTTCATGAAAACATCTGTACTCCAAAGTCTGCAGATGCTCACTTAACATCAAATCGCTCTCCACTGAATGGAATCCAGAAGCTGTATTCGGGGGAATAAAAGGTGCAACTCCTTTCGAGCATCTCCGTGTCATAGTTCTATGACCAGGTTTTGTACGATTTAACCAAAGTTACAAAGATCACCAGTAGAGATGTCACCTTCTTGTATTGTAAATTGCATAGCGTCATTCGCTTGGGCTTCATATCTGACAAGAGGTTTAATCAAAGTGTTGTGACACTTTTGTCTCTCCAGAGAATGTAGCAAGGCAAATCTTTGGCAACCTTCCACAGGTACGAGCATGCTGTTCCAAAGAAGTGGTGACTGTGCTCCTTCCAAGAGCAACTTGCCCAAGACATGGCAGACGGCTGGTGAGAGGTAATCCTTCGGCAATCCACCTTGGACTTGTTGAAAATTTTTCTCTATGGAGATTCATTTATGTCTTAAATGTTGATTGCTAATACCAGGAAAAAGTCAGTCAAGATTTTATGATCGATTAGAAGATACAACTTTGCTTTGAGGGATCTTCCTCCTCTGAATGAAATCCAAAAGTGCCAGTCTGTGTTTTGGATTGACCTCCAGATTACATTGGCCCAATTTAAATCGAACCGAAAAAGTAGTTATCAAAATTTAATTTTTTAAAACAGTCTACATTTCCAGAAATTTTTTTACATCTGAGGGGGGTAAGACTTCCATCCTAGTTGGGGACGCCTTTTGCGTCGCACTTTCATGGCACATGTTCTGCAGTCTCCTCACCTTTGGCGTAAAAGCGACATAGGTCTCTTTCAGCTCGACTCATTTTCTTGAGGTGGTACCTCATAGGGCAATATCCTGTTAAGAGACCGATTAGTATCCTCAATTCGGATTTGCTGAGTTCTAGTCTTTTCAAGTGTTCCAGATAGGAATCTTTTCGCCTGTCGTAGCCCTGAGGGAAATTCTTGACTTTGTTTCCCATTTTTTTACCTCATGATTTGACTTTTAGAAAAACCAAAAGGTGGTTCAGGTCCAAGAAATGACGATGCAGATCCATCTCAAGCGAGTTGGTCAACAGCTTTATTCCTTTGTATTCCTTTGTGCCCTGGCACCTACTTAAGGTTGATCCTGTTGTGTTTAGGTAGTTGCTTTAAAGGTCAGTTCCAAACTAGTTTGGATTTGATAATGCAGCTGCTGAAAGCTTTTATCGGCGTTTGATTGCCAAAGTTAATGTAGATCTTTGTTCCTTTCAGGTTTCTTCGAAGACTCTCGTAGACGCAGAGTATTTCAGTTTGAAAAGCAGTTGGGTCTTTCCCTAAGGCTTTAGAGAACCTATAGTTATGGCCATAAATTTCCACTCCAGCCCAATGTGATGTCTTTGATCCATTTGGAAACCAAATGGATAATTTGTGTTTTTCTTCAGGTACTGATTGAGCGTCAGGGTGGCTATCTAAGTCCATTTCTAAGGAATGGTTAAATTCGACCTGAATTGCATATAATCCAGCTAAAATCACAGGGCTGCATTTTTTGAGGATTCTCATATGATCAGCAAAGTATTTTTCTTTAAATTGTTTTAATTGCAGTAATCTTGAGGCTTCTTTGATCGCCTCCACCTTCACTAAAAGGTGGAGAGAAGTTAGACCTAGCATTACCTCTATTGTTGCTGTTGGGCAGGTGTTCATTGTTGCTGTTGAGCAGGTGTTTATTGCGCCTGTTATGCCCAGACAAGCGTATCTTTGAGTCCTTATAAAAAAGTAAGTAACATTTTTAGCACCAAAGACAGTTCAATTTTTGAGAATGGCGCGTTTGTAATCATTCAAAGAAAAAAATTGGACCATCATTTACTCCTGACGTTCTCACTCTTCAATAGACTGATTAGAAGCCACATATGAGGGCAGAGAATACTTAAGATTCTTAACTTTTTATTAAGTGATGGTTGAGTGCTTGTGTCAATCTTCAGGAGATATACACACTTCCAAAAAACTGCACTATCGAATTCCTCCTGATTAAAACATCTTACTAACCTAAGACTAAATGAAAGAAACGTTGCAGTTGAATTTTGGGTGAACGAATTGGTCTTTGGTTGTCTTCAAAAATTGAAATACAAATCTTGTTCCCTGAAACCAAGAAAGATTAAGAAACACAACAAAGGTTGCTCTAACGCGTTTCCTTTCCTTTGTTGTGTTTTTTAATCTTTCTTGGTTTCAGGGGACAAGATTTGTATTTCAATTTTAGTAGCAGTTGAACATAAACGAAGTTATTCGTAACGTTAACCTGCAATTAAAATATTATTATCGTAATACTGACATTACAAATTCAAGTGTAGGAAATTTATGGTCCAGTTTTTTGTTTTTTAATCAAAGAAAATGTCAAAGTCCGCAGTTGCACTTCTTGCATTACTTTGCGAAATTCAACCCAGAGATCTTATTAAATTGTCAACTTTCTCCTTTATCAAGGCAGTTTAATACCGTTGGAATTGTCTTATAAACATTTGATAACATTCATGGCGATCCAGCCCATAAAATCATAAACCATGTTGTATACGTAATTGGAGGGAGCATTTTTTGAATTTTAATTTAACGTGTGTATGCAATAATCATGCAATATGTCGCCCAAGGTGAAAAAAATATTTAAATTAACAAGTTGTTAGCGCGATTATACGACCTCCGAATGATAATTCGTTGGATAAGCCAAGATCATCTTAGGTTTTCATAATATTTCATGCAAATAATTATTTTTGGTGGAACGGACTAGTCCTTGATTATCTTCAAACATTGATATACAAATCTTGTTCCCTGAAACTATGAAATATTAAAAAACAGTTGCTCTAACGCGTCTCACTAGTCAAGCTGTCATCTTCAGCGAGATGCACCTAATATTTTTTAATCTTTCTTGGTTTCGGAGGACAAGATTTCTATATCAACAATTATTTGCGTTTAGAAACAATCTAGATTCATGTGTTTTCTTCACATGCAAAATAATCAGTCCTTACAGAACATTATTCCTTAAGTCATGTACTTATTATGGTTTCAGTTAATTAAGTATATGGCTTAAGTTTAACATACCTTAGCGCATATCACGCCGAGGGCGCTTCTATTTAATGGATGTTGCTCTGCAGCCCATAATACAAGAAGTTACCTCATTACTTGTGACCTTTGTGACTTTGGTTACATCGTATGTAGTCTGGTTGTATTCTCAGCAATCAGCTTCAATCAGTAGATAGCAAAAATGTCCCCCGCAAGATACAATCGAAAGTAGGTTAAAAGTTACTCAACAGAATTCACGTCTTTTGAGTATTTATGCGATTGATTTATAACTCTATGTTGAAAATGCTTTAAAAGCACCACACGGTTGACGTCAAGAAAGGCTATTGGTTGGTTTTCATTAGTTCATTGGTTCGTTTGACATTGTTGACACGTTTGATCTCAAAATTTTGGGTTTGTACTCGAAATTTCTAAAAAATATCAAACCTTTGACGCAATGCGAAAATTTGGAATTTTTTCTTAATTTTTTTTGAGTTTTTACCCAAAATCTGTAAAATACATTTTTTAAAATTCGAGAAAAATGTTAAAACAAACCAAAAAAAGTCGAAATTTGGAGAAAAAGCAAAAATTTTGAAGTTGAGGCTTTCAAGAGAATTCACAATTTTGGGAAAAAGCAATAAATTGAAAGTGTCTATTTGAAATTTTGAAAAAAAATTGAAGTTTCTAACAGAGCTCGAAAAGTAGATAAAAATAAACAGAAAGCGAGCGTTAATTTGACGTTTTTTTGACCAAAGTTGAAAGAAACAAATCGAAATTTCGAAAAACTCTCCAAAATTCAAAAAGATTTAAAATAAAAAAGTCGTACTTTAGAAAAATAATCCAAATTTCTAATTTAATGTCCAAATTTTTGGCTAAATATAAATTGAAAGTTTAAACTCGAAATTGTGAGAAAAAAAACTGACAGATCGAGACTGAAGATAAATATTAAGAACAAAATTCAAATTTTACAAAAACTTCTGTTGTGGTGAAAATTTAAACTGTTTTAAAGTGTCGAATATTTGAAAATTCAGATTTTTCAGAAATTTTATTTTTTCTCGAAATTTTGACTATTTTTACGAACTACGATTCGCTTTTTAAAATGTCGTGTTTTTTTTTGATTTCGATTTCCTTTTATAAATTTAGACTTTTTGAAATTTTTGGAATCTTTTTCGGAATGTCAACTTCGAAAATTTCAAACTTTTTCCTAATTTTTACTTTTTTTAAATTCCAATTATTTTTAACATTGCAACTTATTTTTGTTTGATGAAACGGACTGGTCCTTGGTTATCTTCAAAAATTGAAATACAGAACTTGTCCTCTAAAACCAAGAAAAATTAAAAAACACAACCAAGGTTGCTCTAAAGCGTTTCGACAGCCAAGCTGTCATCTTCAGAGAGAAACTTTGACTTTGTATGAAAGCTGCAATTTCAAAATTTCTGCTTTATCTCCAAATTTGGATTTCTTTTGAAAGCTACAATTTCGAAGTTTCTGCTTTTTCTCCAAATTTCGACTTTTTTATTCTTTTTTTGACGTTTTAACCTCTTTTAAAATGTTGTCTTGTTTTTAAGATTCCCCTTTCAAAATTTCCACCTTTTTTTAAGTTTTTCGAAATTTGGACTTTCTTTTTGAATTTTTTGAACATCTCGACTTCTCTTGAAAACTACAATTTCGTAATTTCTGCCTTTTCTCCAAATTTTGGCTTCTCTTTAAAGCTATAATTTTGAAATTTCTGCTTCTCTTCAAATTTCGACTTTTTCTGTTTTTTTTTTAACATTCGAACCTCTTTTCAAATTTTCTTTTGTTTTAAAGATTCTCTTTTCAAAATGTGCACCTTTTTGGAGTTTTTCAAAATTTGGACTTTCATTTTGAACTTCTCTTAAAATCTACAATTTCGAAATTTTCGCATTTTTCCAAATTTCGCCTTTTCTTTGTTTTTTTTTTAATTTGAACCTCTTTTAAAATATTGTCTTGGTTTAAAGATTCTCTTTTCAAAATTTCCAACTTTTAGGTTTTTCAAAATTTGGACTTTCTTTTTGAAGTTTTTAAAATTTTCGACATATCTTGAAATCTACAATTTCGAAATTTTTGCTTTTTCTTCAAATTTCGACTTCTCTTGAAAGCCTCAATTTCAAAATTACTGCCTTTTCTCCAAATTTCGACTTTTTTTGGTTTGTTTTAACATTTAAACCTCTCTTAACATTTTGTATTGTTTTAAAGATTCTCTTTTTAAAATTACCCTCTTTTTTAAGTGTTTTAAAATTTGGACTTTCTTTTTGAACTTTTTGAAAATTTCGACTTTACTTGAAAGCTACAATTTCGAAATTTTTGCTTTTTCTTCAAGTTTCGACTTTTTATGTTTTTTTTTAACATTTGAACCTCTTTTAAAATATTATTTTGTTTTAAAAATTCTGCTTTCAAAATTTAAATCTTTCTTAGGTTTTTCGAAACTTGGACTTTCTTTTTGAAGTTTTTTGACATTTCGACTTCTCTTGAAAGCTATAATTTTGCAATTTCTGCCTTTTCTCCAAATTTTGACTTCTCTTGAAAGCTACAATTTTGAAATTTCTGCTTCTTTTTTAAATTTCGACTTTTTCTGTTTTTTTTTTAACATTTGAATCTCTTTTAGAATTTCGTCTTGTTTTAAAGATTTTATTTCAAAATTTTCACCTCTTTTAAGTTTTTTAAAATTTGGACTATCTTTTTAAAGTTTTTGAACATTTCGACTTTTCTTGAAAGCTACAATTTCGAGATTTCTACTTTTTCTCCAAATTTCGACTTCTCTTGAAAGCCTCAATTTCAAAATTTCTGCCTTTTCTCCCAATTTCGACTTTTTTTGATTTGTTTTAACATTTGAACCTCTTTTAAAATTTTGACTTGTTTTAAAGATTCTCTTTTTAAAATTTCCCTCTTTTTTAAGTTTTTTAAAATTTGGACTTTCTTTTTGAACTTTTTGAAAATTTCGACTTCTCTTGAAAGCTACAATTTCGAAATCTCTGCTTTTTCTCCAGGTTACGACTTTTTATGTTTTTTTTTAACATTTGAACCTCTTTTAAAATTTTATCTTGTTTTAAAGATACCCCTTTTAAAATTTTCACCCTTTTGGAATTTCTTTTTGAAGTTTTTCATAATTTCGACTTCTCTTGAAAGCTTCAATTTCGAAATATCTGCTTCTTGTCCAAATTTCGACTTTTTTGTCGTTTTTTTTAAATCTGAACCTCTTTTAAAATTTTGTCTTGTTTTAAAGATTCTCTTTTTAAAATTTCCCTCTTTTTTAAGTTTTTTAAAATTTGAACTTTCTTTTTGAACGTTTTAAAAATTTCGACTTCTCTTGAAAGCTACAATTTTGAAATCTCTGTTTTTTCTCCAGGCTTCGACTTTTAATGTTTTTTTTAGCATTTAAACCTCTTTTAAAATGTTGTTTTGTTTTAAAAATTCTCCTTTCAAAATTTCAACCTTTTTTTAGGTTTTATAATAATAATTTATTAATTATCGATAATTCGATTATTGATTTTTCAATTGTCAATTTTTCGATTATGAATTTTTCGATTATCAATTTTTCAATTATCGGTATTTCGATTATTGACTTTTACGTTATCGATTTTTCGATTATGGATTTTTCTATTGTGGATTTTAAGATTATCAATTTTTCCCTTATAGATTTTTCGATTATCGATTTTTCGATATTGATTTTTCTATTGTAGGTGTTTCGATTATGAATTGATTATCGATTTTTAGATTGTCAGTTTTCCGATTATCAATTTTTTGATTATCAATTTATTAATTATCGATAATTCGATTATTGATTTTTCGATTGTCAATTTTTTGATTATGAAATTTTCGATTATCAATTTTTCAATTATCGGTATTTCGATTATTGATTTTTCGGTTATCGATTTTTCGATTGTCGATTTTTTGATTATCAATTTTTCCATTCCCGATTTTTTGATTTTCGATTTTTCTATTGTAGATGTTTCTATTATAAGTTGATTATCGATTTTTAGATTGTCAGTTTTTCGATTATCAATTTTTCGATTATCAATTTATTAATTATCGATAATTCGATTACTGATTTTTCGATTGTCAATTTTTCGATTATGAAATTTTCGATTATCAATTTTTCAATTATCGGTATTTCGATTATGAATTTTTCGGTTATTAATTTTTCGATTATGGATTTTTCGATTGTCGATTTTTTGATTATCAATTTTTTTCATTCTCGATTTTTCGATTTTTCTATTGTAGATGTTTCGATTATAAGTTGATTATCGATTTTTAGATTGTCAGTTTTTCGATTATCAATTTTTCGATTATGAATTTTTCGATTATCAATTTTTCAATTATTGGTATTTCGATTATTGATTTTTCGGTTATCAGTTTTTCGATTATGGATTTTTCTATTGTGGATTTTAAGATTATCAATTTTTCCATTATAGATTTTTCGATTATCGATTTTTCGATATCGATTTTTCTATTGTAGGTGTTTCGATTATGAATTGATTATCGATTTTTAGATTGTCAGGTTTTCGATTATCAATTTTTCGATTATCAATTTTTTAATTATCGATAATTCGATTATTGATTTTTCGATTATGAATTTTTCGATTATCAATTTTTCAATTATCGGTATTTCGATTATTGATTTTTCGGTTATCAATTTTTCGATTATGGATTTTTCGATTGTCGATTTTTTGATTATCAATTTTTCCATTCTCGATTATTCGATTCTCGATTTTTCTATTGTAGATGTTTCGATTATAAATTGATTATCGATTTTTAGACTGTCAGTTTTTCGATTATCAATTTTTCGATTATCAATTTTTTAATTATCGATAATTCGATTATTGATTTTTCGATTATGAATTTTTCGATTATCAATTTTTCAATTATCGGTATTTCGATTATCGATTTTTCGGTTATCAATTTTTCGATTATGGATTTTTAAAATTGTGGATTTTAAGATTATCAATTTTTCCATTATCGATTTTTCGATTATCGATTTTTCGATATCGATTTTTCTATTGTAGGTGTTTCGATTATGAATTGATTATCGATTTTTATATTGTCAGTTTTTCGATTATCAATTTTTCGATTATTAATTTTTCAATTATTGATATTTCGATTATTGATTTTTCGATTATCGATTTTTCGATTGTAGATTTTTTGTTTATCAATTTTTCAAATATCGATTTTCTATTGTGGATGTTTTGATTATGAATTGATTATCGATTTTTAGATTGTCAATTTTTCGATTATGAATTTTTCGATTATCAATTTTTCAATTATCGGTATTTCGATTATTGATTTTTCGGTTATCAATTTTTCGATTATGGATTTTTCTATTGTGGATTTTAAGATTATCGATTATTCGATTGTCGATTTTTTAATTATCAATTTTTTCATTATCGATTTTTCGATTTTTGATTTTTCTATTGTAGATGTTTCGATTATGAATTGATTATCGATTATTAGATTGTCAGTTTTTCGATTATCAATTTTTCGATTATCAATTTTTTAATTCTCGATAATTCGATTATTGATTTTTCGATTATGGATTTTTCTATTGTAGATTTTTCGATTATCGATTTTTCAATTATCGATTTTTTGATTATCAATTTTTCAAATATCGATTTTTCTATTGTAGATGTTTCGATTATGAATTGATTATCGATTTTTAGATTATCAATTTTTTCGACTTCCAAGTAAAAACTTCCAAATAAATATTGAAACTTCTATCTTAGTTACCAAATTTATAAGTTTCTGAAAATTTCGACTTTTCTTGAAAGCTACAATTTCGAGATTTCTACTTTTTCTCCAAATTTCGATATTTTTTTGGTTTGTTGTAACATTTAAACTTCTTTTAAAATTTTGTCTTGTTTTAAAGATTCTCCTTTCAAAATTTCTACCTTTTCAAAATTTTTCAAAATTTGGACCTTTGTTTTAAAGTTTTTGAAAATTTTGACTTCTCTTGAAAGCTACAATGTCGAAATTTCTGCTTTTTCTCCAAATTTCGACTCTTTTTTTGGCTTTTTTTAAACATTTGAACCTCTTTTAAAATTTTATCTTGTTTTAAAGATACTCCTTTTAAAATTTTCACCCTTTTTAAATTTTTCAAAATTTGGAATTTCTTTTTGAAGTTTTTCATAATTTCGACTTCTCTTGAAAGCTTCAATTTCGAAATATCTGCTTCTTGTCCAAATTTCGACTTTTTTGTCGTTTTTTTTAAATCTGAACCTCTTTTAAAATTTTGTCTTGTTTTAAAGATTCTCTTTTTAAAATTTCCCTCTTTTTTAAGTTTTTTAAAATTTGAACTTTCTTTTTGAACGTTTTAAAAATTTCGACTTCTCTTGAAAGCTACAATTTTGAAATCTCTGTTTTTTCTCCAGGCTTCGACTTTTTATGTTTTTTTTTTAACATTTAAACCTCTTTTAAAATGTTGTTTTGTTTTAAAAATTCTCCTTTCAAAATTTCAACCTTTTTTTAGGTTTTATGAAATTTGGACTTTCTTTTTGAATTTTTTGAACATCTCGACTTCTCTTGAAAACTACAATTTTCTCCAAATTTTGACTTCTTTTTAAAGCTATAATTTTGAAATTTCTGCTTCTCTTCAAATTTCGACTTTTTCTGTTTTTTTTTTAACATTTGAACCTCTTAAAATTTCGTCTTGTTTTAAAAATTTTCTTTCAAAATCTTAACCTTTTTTAAGTTTTTTAAAATTTGGACTTTTTTTTAAGTTTCTGAAAATTTCGACTTTTCTTGAAAGCTACAATTTCGAGATTTCTACTTTTTCTCCAAATTTCGATATTTTTTTGGTTTGTTGTAACATTTAAACTTCTTTTAAAATTTTGTCTTGTTTTAAAGATTCTCCTTTCAAAATTTCTACCTTTTCAAAATTTTTCAAAATTTGGACCTTTGTTTTAAAGTTTTTGAAAATTTTGACTTCTCTTGAAAGCTACAATGTCGAAATTTCTGCTTTTTCTCCAAATTTCGACTCTTTTTTTTGGCCTTATTTAAACATTTGAACCTCTTTTAAAATTTTGTCTTGTTTTAAAGATTCTTCTTTCAAAATTTCCACCCTTTTTAAATTTTTCAAAATTTGGACTTTCTTTTTGAACTTTTTGAAAGTTTCGACTTCTTTTGAAAGCTACAATTTCGAAATATCTGCTTTTTCTTTAAGTTTTGACTTTTTATGTATTTTTTTTAACATTTGAACCTCTTTTAAAATGTTGTTTTGTTTTAAAAATTCTCCTTTCAAAATTTCAACCTTTTTTAGGTTTATTGAAATTTGGACTTTCTTTTTGAAGTTTTTGAACATTTCGACTTCCCTTGAAAGCTCCAATTTCGTAATTTCTGCCTTTTATCCAAATTTTGACTTCTCTTGAAAGCTACAATTTCAAAATTTCTGCTTCTTCTTTAAATTTCGACTATTTCTGTTTTTTTTAACATGTGAAACTATTAAAATTTCGTTATGTTTTAAAGATTTTCTTTCAAAATTTTCACCTCTTTTAAGTTTTTTAAATTTTGGACTTTCTTTTTGAAGTTTTTGAACATTTCGACTTTTGTTGAAAGCTACAATTTCGAGATTTCCACTTTTTCTCCAAATTCCGATTTTTTTTTGATTTTATAACATTTGACCCTCTTTTAAAGTTCTGTTTCGGTTTAAAGATTCTTCTTTCAACATTTCTACCTTTTCAAAGTTTTTCGAAATTCGGACTTTCGTTTTGAAATTTTTAAAAATTTTGACTTTCCAACGACTTGTTTGAACAAAATTTTGTTTTAAAAACCTAATTTTTGGCTTTGAAAGAGATATTTTAAATATTGTTTTTTTGAAAACATTTACTATTCATATTCACTTTTTTTGAAAATTACAATTTGTTTAAACTGTTTACTATTTCTCGAAGTTTTTTATTTTTGAACATTTTAACACAAAAATGTTTTCTCAAAATTTCAGTTTTTTAAAAATTTGGTTTGTTTTAAATAAAAATGATTAGGTTAAAATATTGTTTTTTTGAAAACTTTGTCTTTTCCTCGAAGTTTCGACTTTCGTGGAGAAAATTTGAAAAATTAAACTATTTTCAAAAATGTTCACTTTTTTTTTCTAAAATTGCGACTTTTTAAGATTCTCTATTTTTTCAGACTGTTCACCTTAATTAAAAATTCCTAAAATTGAAAATTTCTATCGTTTATCATTAAAATATTAGTATAAATAGTATAGATTAACATGCCATTTTAATGTGGATCAATACAACTTTTTCTAGATTTGTCCCCGTGGAAAAATTTGGGCCAACTTGCTGTCCGCATTCCCTAGATGTAGGTAAAACTTAAATAATACGTGTCCCACTTATCGCTACCTTTTAATGTTATAAAATTACTTAAAATTGCATTCAATTATAACAATTTTAAATACCAGAACAATGTAGATAACTTGTGTCCGAGTTTTTTTAATTGATAAGGAAATGGAAAAAAATTCACAACTTCAAATTGACGTAATGGTTACATAGATAATATACAGCAACGAGAAACAAGAATGTAAAAAACTGGAACGTTTTTTGCTAGTCATTTAACAATTTAACAATTTAGATGCAAATAATTCTATGTTTCCTTGTGCAGATAACTTTTGATATAACGAACGACTGCTTATAACGAACGACCTCTTATAACGAACAAATTTATGGTTCTAAGCACCATACAAAATGTATTTCTTGTTCGTTTATAATGAATACCCAGTTATAACGATTAAAGATCAACTAAGGATACGTTATATCCGAAGTTATGTCGTTATAACCGAAGTTTGTTTTCCTGACTTCAAAACACCGAACCTGAAACTGGGAAATTTTTTTAATATAAGTTTCTAATTTTATTTATATATCTTCTTCCCGCTCCAGTTTTATTTATTTAACCAAATTAAATATTTTTTCATAATTTGATTTTTTCTTATATATTATTACATATTATATTAAAATAAACCCTTGGTTTTAATCGTTTGCAAATCATTTTCCTGAAGGCCCACTGATTTGTATTTTTCGTGAATCATTTAACAATAAAAAAGATGTCAGAACCTAAAATTGTTTCTTAAAGTAATTTTTATTTATATAGATCCATAAACTAAAACTTTTCGTAGATTTTGAGTCTGAACTAAAAACCGATATTTTCGAATTTGCTTCTCCATGAAAGAGTAAAAAAGTTCACTGGCTATTCAAATTAATATGTGTTTCAGCTCGGAAATGTGATCCTGGAAATATTTAAATTTTTTTTAAAGATTTCTCCTGAAAATAATACAACAGAACATCGTTTCAAAACCCACCACTCGCAAAATTGCAGGCGGTTGTAAGCTTGCAATAACAAGAGACAAAAAGTGAGAATGAAGATGGAGCAGTTTACGTAAAACACAATTTAAAGAACTTCCTATTATGAAACTCTTTTACTTGGTTTGTTTCAACTCTCTGGTCGCAAAAATCTGTAGCCACGTATTCTGAATTTAAAAGCGAATGAATGTCATTGACGTGGCTTCGCCATCCTATTTTTTTTAGCATTTCTACAACACGTTCTCGCGACCTCCAAGATAATGCAGTTACATTCTGAATCAACAACCCTGTTTTTGATCCTTATTAGGGCACATGGGGGTTTTTCCCCATGTGGTCATTTTTTTAATCAAAGATTAAAATTTGTTGCAATTAATCCATGAATGAAGCAGATATGTAAAAAAAATATTTACCCAATTCCATGTTGCTCGAAACTGACTATATAAAAAAAAAGAATCTTCAAATATCGATACTATCCGATACACATTGTTTAACTAACTGAAACACATTTTAGTTTAGTTCGATTATATCTTGAATAATCAATCTTATCAGTGCTTGATGATCGTTAATTATTTCACGAAACATTATGTTGTTCAGAAATAAATATTTGTGTACCAAAGAATTAACTACACACAGAGTTGATTACATTCTCACTTGACACCTTATTTCTAGTTGTAAATTCTCCTTTAATTGTAACAGACTCATTATTTTTGTGGAAAATGATTAGGTAACAAAAGGTCGGATTTCATCATTTTATATACGATTTTTCACGCCGGTGGTGATACCTGTGATTACGTTCGTTTTTTTTTTAACACGACACGAAATGCATCAGAGGAGAAGGTATTTGTTTTACTAAATAAAACCGTTTCCACCCCCAAGCAACAATTTTTTATTTTATTGATTCTTTAACACGAAACAATTTAACGTTTACCATAGTAATTGAAGATGATAGATTGGCTATCTAAAGGCGTTAGAGCAACCTCTGTTGTGTTTTTAAATCCTTCTTGATTTCAGGGGACAAGACTTGTATTTCAATTTTTGGAGATAACCAAGGACCATTTCGTTCCACCAAAAAAAAACCATATTGAGTTTTTGAAAAAAAGCATCCTTTTTGATTTGAAATATTTAATCAAATGAAAGTCACTAGTTTCGATTTATTAAATAAAAATTAAATGTGGACGCGAAAAATGTTATCTAACTAAGTTGAAAAATTGAAATACAAATCTTGTTCTCTGAAACCAAACTTGGTTTCGGGGCACGAGATTTGTATTTCTGTCTAGTTTTTGGAAATTTTGTTTTTTTTAATTCGTCTTTGTTGGTGTTACATTATTTGAAAAATTGGATTTTTTGATCAAAATTGGGCTTTCTCGGGACTTTTTATAAATTTTTACATTTTTTCAAAATCCATTTTATTTTGTATTTCAATTTTTGAAGATAACCAAGGACTAGTCCATTCCAGCATCTTATTTTTTCTAAATTTCGCCCTTCTTCCCAAATTCGTCTTTTTTTTTCTAAAGTTTGACTTTATTCTCGAAATTGTGGCTAGTTTTTGGAAATTTCGCTTTTTTTTTAATTCGTCTTTGTTGGTGTTACATTATTTGAAAAATTGGATGTTTTTTGCTCAAAATTGGGCTTTCTCGGCACTTTTTATAAATTTCTACATTTTTTCAAAATCTATTTTATTTTGTATTTTAATTTTTGAAGATAACCAAGGACCAGTCCATTCCAGCATCCTATTTTTTCTAAATTACGCCCTTCTTACCAAATTCGTTTTTTTTTCCAAAAGTTTGACTTTATTCTCGAAATTGTGACTAATTTTTGGAAATTTCGCTTTTTTTTTAATTCGTCTTTGTTGCTGTTACATTATTTAAAAACTTGGATTTTTTACTCAAAATTGGGCTTTCTCGGGACTTTTTATAAATTTCTACATTTTTTCAAAATCCATCTTATTTTGTATTTCAGTTTTTGAAGATAATCAAAGACCATTGCAGCATTTTATTTTTTCTAAATTTCGCCCTTCTTCTCAAATTCGTCTTTTTTTTCCAAAAGTTCGAATTTATTCTCGAAATTTTGACTAGTTTTTGGAAATTTCGCTTTTTTTTTTAATTCGTCTTTGTTGGTGTTACATTATTTAAAAAATTGGATTTTTTGCTCAAAATTGAGCTTTCTCGAGACTTTTTATAAATTTCTACATTTTTTCAAAATCCATCTTATTTTGTATTTCAATTTTTGAAGATAACCAAGGACCAGTCCATTCCAGCATCTTATTTTTTCTAAATTTCGCCCTTCTTCCCAAATTCGTCTTTTTTTTCTAAAGTTTGACTTTATTCTCGAAATTGTGGCATCCATCTTATTTTGTATTTCAATTTTTGAAGAAAACCAAGGACCAGTCCATTCCAGCATCCTATTTTTTCTAAATTTTGCCCTTCTTCCCAAATTCGTCTTTTTTTCCAAAAGTTCGACTTTATTCTCGAAATTTTGACTAGTTTTTGGAAATTTCGCTTTTTTTTTAATTCGTCTTTGTTGGTGTTACATTATTTAAAAAATTGGATTTTTTCTCAAAATTAGGCTTTCTCGGGACTTTTTATTTTTACATTTTTTCAAAATCCATCTTATTTTGTATTTCAATTTTTGAAGAAAGCTAAAGACCAGTCCATTACAGCATCCTATTTTTTTTAAATCTCGCCCTTCTTCCCAAATTCGTCTTTTTTTCCAAAGGTTTGACCTTATTCTTAAAATTTTGGCTAATTTTTGGAAATTTTGCTTTTTTTTTAATTCGTCTTTGTTGGTGTTACATTATTTGAAACATTGGATTTTTTGCTCAAAATTGAGCTTACTCTGGACTTTTTATTTTCTACATTTTTTCAAAATTCATCTTATTTTGTATTTCAATTTTTGAAAATAACCAAGGATCAATCCATTCCCTCATCTTATTTTTTCTAAATTTCGCCCTTCTTCCCAAATTCGACTTTTTTTCCAAAAGTTTGACTTTATGCTCGAAATTGTGGCATCCATCTTATTTTGTATTTTAATTTTTGAAGATAACCAAGGACCAGTCCATTCCAGCATCCTATTTTTTCTAAATTTCGCCCTTCTTCCCAAATTCGTCTTTTTTTCCAAAAGTTCGACTGTATTCTCGAAATTTTGACTAGTTTTTGGAAATTTCGCTTTTTGCCTTTGTTGTTCTTACATTATTTGAAAAATTGGATTTTTTGCTCAAAATTGGGCTTTCTCGGGACTTTTTATTTTCTACATTTTTCTGAAATCCATCTTATTTTGTATTTCAGTTTTTTAAGATAACCAAGGACCAATCCATTCCAGCATCTTATTTTTTTTTAATTTCGCCCTTCTTCCCAAATTCGTCTTTTTTTCCAAAAGTTTAACTTTATGCTCGAAATTGTGGCATCTATCTTATTTCGTATTTTAATTTTTGAAGATAACCAAGGTCCATTCCAGCATCCTATTTTTTCTAAATTTCGCCCTTCCTCCCAAATTCGCCTTTTTTTCCAAAAGTTTAACTTTATTCTCGAAATTCTGACTAGTTTTTGGAAATTTCGCTTTTTTTTAATTCGTCTTTGTTGGTGTTACATTATTTGAAAAATTGAATTTTTTGCTCAAAATTGACCTTTCTCGGGGCTTTTTATAAATTTCTACATTTTTTCAAAATCCATCTTATTTTGTATTTCAATTTTTAAAGAAAACCAAGGACCAGTCCATTACAGCATCCTATTTTTTCTAAATTTCGCCCTTCTTCCCAAATTCGTCTTTTTTTCCAAAGTTTGACTTTATTCCGAAAATGTTGGTTAATTTTTGGAAATTTCGCTTTTTATTAATTCGTCTTTGTTGGTGTTACATTATTTAAAACATTGGATTTTTTGCTCAAAATTGAGCTTACTCTGGGCATTTTATTTTCTACATTTTTTCAAAATTCATTTTATTTTGTATTTCAATTCTTGAAAATAACCAAGGATCAATCCATTCCCTCATCTTATTTTTTCTAAATTTCGCCCTTCTTCCCAAATTCGACTTTTTTTTCAAAAGTTTGACTTTATGCTCGAAATTGTGGCATCCATCTTATTTTGTATTTCAGTTTTTTAAGATAACCAAGGACCAATCCATTCCAGCATCTTATTTTTTCTAAATTTCGCCCTTCTTCCCAAATTCGTCTTTTTTTCCAAAAGTTTGACTTTATTCTCGAAATTTTGACTAGTTTTTGGAAATTTCGCTTTTTTTTAATTCGTCTTTGTTGGTGTTACATTATTTGAAACATTGGATTTTTTTTTCTCAAAATTAGGCTTTCTCGAAACTTCTTATTTTTACATTTTTTCAAAATCCATCTTATTTTGTATTTCAATTTTTAAAGAAAACCAAGGACCAGTCCATTACAGCATCCTATTTTTTCTAAATTTCGCCCTTCTTTCCAAATTCGCCTTTTTTTCCAAAGGTTTGACTTTATTCTCAAAATTTTGGCTAATTTTTGGAAATTTCGCTTTTTTTTTAATTCGTCTTTGTTGGTGTTACATTATTTGAAACATTGGATTTTTTGCTCAAAATTGAGCTTACTCTGGACATTTTATTTTCTACATTTTTTTAAAATTCATCTTATTTTGTATTTCAATTTTTGAAGATAACCAATGATCAATCCATTCCCTCATCTTATTTTTTCTAAATTTCGCCCTTCTTCCCAAATTCGACCTTTTTTCCAAAGGTTTGACTTTATGCTCGAAATTGTGGCATCCATTTTATTTTGTATTTCAATTTTTTAAGATAACCAAGGACCAGTTCATTCTAGCATCTTATTTTTTCTAAATTTCGCCCTTCTTCCTAAATTCGTCTTTTTTTCTAAAAGTTTGACTTATTCTCGAATTTGAGTAGTTTTTGGAAATTTCGCATTTTTTTAATATCTTATGTCTTTAAATTGGTTTGTTCTTCAATTAATTTAAACAATTTATTCTTTTAACAGCCATCTGCACACATTTTAAATTCACTTTCCCGTTTTTTGGGACTTTTCTTAATTTGTAATTTTTGAAATTCCTTTTAAACTTTTTGTTAATTTTCAGATTTTTTGAATGGATTTTCACACAAACATAGTCATCTGTACAGCCATCCTATTTTTTTCTAAATTTCGCCTTCTTCCCAAATTCGACTTTTTTCCAAAAGTTTGACTTAATGCCGAAATTGGCATCATCTTATTTTGTATTTAATTTTTGAAATAACAAGGACTCCATTCCGCATCCTATTTTTCTAAATTTCGCCCTTCTTCCCAAATTCGTCTTTTTTCAAAGTTCGACTGTATTCTCGAAATTTTGACTAGTTTTTGGAAATTTCGCTTTTTTTTAATTCGTCTTTGTTGGTGTTACATTACTTAAAACATTGGATTTTTTGCTAAAAATTGAGCTTACTCTGGACATTTTATTTTCTACATTTTTTCAAAATTCATCTTATTTTGTATTTCAATTTTTGAAGATAACCAAGGATCAATCCATTACCTCATCCTATTTTTTCTAAATTTCGCCCTTCTTCCCAAATTTGTCTTTTTTTCCAAAGGTTTGACTTTATTCTTAAAATTTTGGCTAATTTTTGGAAATTTCCCTTTTTTTTAATTTGTCTTTGTTGGTATTACATTATTTGAAACATTGAATTTTTTGCTCAAAATTGAGCTTACTCTGGACTTTTTATTTTCTACATTTTTTCAAAATTCATCTTATTTGGTATTTCAATTTTTAAAAATAACCAAGGATCAATCCATTCCCTCATCTTATTTTTTCTAAATTTCGCCCTTCTTCCCAAATTCGACTTTTTTTCCAAAAGTTTAACTTTATCCTCGAAATTGTGACATCCAACTTATTTTGTATTTTAATTTTTGAAGATAACCAAGGACCAGTCCATTCCAGCATTCTATTTTTTCTAAATTTCCCCCTTCTTCCCAAATTCGTCTTTTTTTCCAAAAGTTCTACTGTATTCTCGAAATTTTGACTAGTTTTTGGAAATTTCGCTTTTTTTTTAATTCCTCTTTGTTACATTATTTAAAAAATTGGTTTTTTTTCTCAAAATTAGGCTTTCTCGGGACTTTTTATTTTTACATTTTTCCAAAATCCATCTTATTTTGTATTTCAATTTTTGATGAAAACCAAGGACCAGTCCATTACAGCATCCTATTTTTTCTAAATTTCGCCCTTCTTCCCAAATTCGCCTTTTTTTCCAAAGATTTGACTTTATTCTTAAAATTTTGGCTAATTTTTGGAAATTTCGCTTTTTTTTAATTCGTCTTTGTTGGTGTTACATTATTTGAAACATTGGATTTTTTGCTCAAAATTGGACTTTCTCGGGACATTTTACTTTCTACATTTTTTCAAAATCCATCTTATTTTGTATTTCAATTTTTAAAGATAACCAAGGATCAATCCATTCCATCTTATTTTTTCTAAATTTTGCCCTTCTTCCCAAATTCGACTTTTTTTCCAAAAGTTTGACTTTATCCTCGAAATTGTGGCATCCATCTTATTTTGTATTTTAATTTTTGAAGATAACCAAGGACCAGTTCATTCCAGCATCCTATTTTTTTCTAAATTTTGCCCTCCTTCCTAAATTCGTCTTTTTTTCCAAAAGTTTGACTTTATTCTCGAAATTTTGACTAGTTTTTGAAAATTTCGCTTTTTTTTTAATTCGTCTTTGTTGCTGTTACAGCATTTGAAACATTGGACTTTTTGCTCAAAATTGGGCTTTCTCGGAACTTTTTATTTTCTACATTTTTTCAAAATCCATCTTATTTTGTATTTCAATTTTTCAACAAAATTCGACTTTTTCCTTAAATTTGTATATTTTTTGACATTCCACTTTTTGAAGGTTTCAATTTGTTTCTCAAAATTCGCCCTTTTTTCGGGATTTGACTTTTAATAAAAAGGTTTTCACTCTTTTTTTAAAAGTTTACCTTTGTTGAGTCTCGACATTTTTTTAAATTTCAGATTTTTTCTCGTAATTTCGAATTTATTAAACTCTGTCTGACGCACTAAAAGAGAGAAGTTTCAATTTTTGTATCAAAATTTTTAGATTTTTATTTCATGTTGAAAACTTAACATTTAAAGATTCTATTTATTTTAAACTCTGACTTTTTTAAAACAATAATTTTTTAGAACAAATTCCACTTCATATTTGATTTACCCTCGTACGTTCCCCGCAAAAACCAAATATTAGTTTTCCTTGAGAAAAAAGAATAACATTCAAAATAATCAAACATTTTAAGTTTTCTTTTATATAAAAATTAGACACTACACATCTTGATATCTTATCATTTCTATTATTTAGAAATTATGCCTAATCATCAATGGTTTGTTTAGTGCTAAATTTAAAATATTCTGAATTCCATTCAACAAAACGTTAACACAAGAATGCAAATGAGTATATGTTAAAAACTCCTTTTTTATCTTATCAGGTAAGGATATGTTTAAGGGCAAATACGAAATACGTTTATATTTACGTAATTATCGTTCCAAAATCAGTGTAATTCGTGGAAATAAAATTTATATTACCTATTGTGTATTGTATAATTGTGGGATATACTTACAAGGATATTTTTTTTTACATTTGAGAATCAACAGAGGATTACCTTTTGCCGGGACCCTGTGCAACCCACTATTGGAGGCCCTCTTCTATTAAATAAAGAAAATAAGTAAATAAACAATATTATTGCCCCGCATATCAAAAATAAGTGACCGAAAAAAAACCTTCATTTTATTATTCTATAGTACCTACATTTTTTCATCTCGATTGCTACTTATAACTAAAAAAGGTCCTTAGCGTAATATCCCAACTCGAATGTAAATTGAATAGCTAAAAACTTATGCAACAAATCGAAAATAAATGACTAAGAAAAAGCTCTCCATTTCATTACATTCATGTAAATTTAAATCAAATAATTGATCATTATAAAATGGTAACGTAACGGATTATTAAAGAGGTCGTGAGATCCCCTTAAGTGTTGGGGGGCTTTTTTTAAAGTTCAATCCACTCGCAAAGAAAAAGCCCTCGGAACGAATTAAGAGTCGATGACGTTAGATAATTTTACTATTTTCAAATTGACGCCAGTAGATGAAGACAACTTCTTGAGTGGAAATTTTGGCAAAAGACAAGACTCATTCCACATTTGATTTGAAACTGTCACTGAACAGTGACTCCCTCTATTATATTTTTGAGGTGTTACGTGTCCTCAGAATTTTTAGTTTTGGCGAATTAGCCAATAACGATTTTTTAAATCCAAACAGACTAAGCAGCGAAGGACTGTTCGTGAGCTCTACGTATAAAAAAATCCCACAAGCTCATAGAAAAAATTCTCTGGTGGCGAAACACTTGTACTTTACATATGCATGCATGTTGTAGGCGCTTCAAAAATTGCCCGATAAGATTATCCTTCATTGAAACATGGATTTTTAAAATTGAATATTTCCATGCGGCCACTTTTTAATTAGATAAAAATATCGATTTGAAGTTTCATAATTATTAAATTCAAGTATTTTAAAAACTGGTTTATAGCAAGCTAAAAAATTAGATCAAGATATTTTTGATAAAACTATCGCAGACATCAAAGTATTTTGGAATGTCATCAATTTGCACACGACTGTAATCAGAAAATAAATGACGTCAGTACTTCTAAGTTTTTTTTTGACACTATTGACACTATTCGTTAAACCTGGTGGCTGTTTGATTTGTCTTCGTTGTTGTGACAATACAAAATATTGATATTAATCTATAAAAAAAATAACCGAAGATGTAACAGTAGATAAGCAGAATCCTTGTCAGCCAGGATCATATCAGGATATGACATCGGTATTTCCCAAACGTCATTACGCCCTCTAAATTGTCCGTCAAATTCCTTATCTTTCTATAACATTTTTATTAAATTACAGACGAAATTGCGAAACGGATGCAAAAGTAAATACTTTTAGAAGATTAAATGTTCGGGTATCGAGAAGCTAGATACAATGAACAACGCGCGATATTGTGTATAAAAAATATTTACAATTTTATCTCTGACAATATTTATTTTCAAAATTATCTCCGAACATAATTACAGAAGGTCAAACTTCAATCAGAATTCTATTTTTTTTTACCAGATATTACCGGTGTGCTGCTTACACTGTTGTACTGACACTATTACCTGTTTGCATGCTGCAAATATGATAAAAAAATAATGGGAAAGTCTTACCCTATTCAAGTACAATATTTAAACGAATCGTAGAAATCGCAATTTTTTTTGATAATAGACGTAATTAGCAGAAAATTACAATTTCTTTAGTAATACAGTCTGGAACAGGCCCTTGACTAGGAGGGGGGGGGGGGCTAGCTGACTGCAGCCCCTCCCCGAATTTTTTTAGCTTTACCAAGATAGAACTGAATTTTCCAGATGTGCGACCTTTTTAATGGATCATTTTGTACTGAAATGCAAAGATTTTTTTTTTCAAATTTGGCGCCATTTCTTTTTATTGGAGACCAGATTTTAAGCGCAATCAAGCAAGGTAAAAAGGTAAGCAAAATGTTAAATTAAGCAAAAACAAAAAGCTAAGGAAGGCACCAAAAAGGTAAAATATTCTTTAATAAAAGGCATCAACAGGCCAAAACTCACAATTAACAAAAAAAAAAATTTTAATATCTCAATCGAAATTTAAAAAAATAATAGATTTTAGGTTACATTCAGGATATTCAGAAGGAGTATAACATTTTCAAATGAAGAAGTTCTTAAAGTTTTGAGTTCATTCTCGAATTTTCGCCCTAAATCTGAAAATGTTTACCTTAAACTCGTTCGAATTTTTTCTAAAATTTTGATTTTTAAACCTGAGATATCGTTTCTAGAAAAATTTAAACTTTTCTTGAAATTTCTTTTTTTTATTTGAAATTTCAATCCTACGTTTTGAATTTTATTAAAATAATGTTAAATTTGCAAGTTTTTTAAGCTTTAACTTCCTATTTTGAAAAAAAATCAAATTTTGAGAATAACTTGAAATTTATACAAGCAATTTTTGGAGATTTAACACCAAATTTTGAGAAACACTTGGATTTTGTAATAATAGGTTTACAGTTTTGGAATTTAAAAATTTAAATTTTAAATTCGGTTTTTGAATAAAATTTTGAATGTTAGACCCTTTACTAAGAAATCAAAATATCTTATAAGCCATTGTTTTGGGAAGACATTTTTTAATAAGTTATTTTTATGAATTTCTTCTATAATTTTTCTAACATTGCGATTGAATTTTTTAAAAAAAGTCTAAAATGTCGAGTTTTACACAAAACATAAGAATTTTAAGTTGGAATATTTAGGATTCTTTTAATAACTTTAGCCCATCAGCTTAATTCGAAATGTTTAATTTTTTCAAAACTTCAACTTCATAATAAAAAATTTTGAATTTTTTTGTTCTGAAGTTGATTTGTTTATATTTCGATTACGATTTCGACGCAAATTCGACTTTTTTCTCCAAAATTCGAATTCCAAGTGAAAACTTCCAAAAAAATATTGAAATTTCTATCTTAGTTATCAAATTTCAACTTTAATTAAGAATTTATTGTACTTTTAATCATGACATTTCAACTTTAAATTCATATTTTTAGAAAAACTTGATTTATAAAATTTTTACGACGAGTTTAAAAATGCCAAGATTAAAGTAGAAATTTTGAAAAAAAAATGAGCTTAATGACTCCGGTTTATTTTTCAAAATGTTTACATTAGTACTGGTTCAAAGTTTAGACTTCTTCAAAACATTTTGACTTTCTTTCTAGGCATTTAATTTTTAAAAAAATCCCCTGGCCATTTAGAGAAAACACTAAAAGAAGAATATCAAATTTATTTTTTAAATTTTGTTTCAAGACAAAATGTTGAGTGTTATTATATTTTGTTAATAGATTTTATCTTTTGGAAATGAGAGATTTGTTTTAGAAAATTTTGACTTCAAACCTTTTTTTTCCAAAATTATAGCTTCTTTATTCTTGGGATTTAGAGAGTAATTCTAAATGTCAACTTATTTCTAAAATTTCGAATTTAAAAAACTAAAAATTTGGAGTTCGAGTTTCGAGTTATTGAAGATAATCAAGGACCAGTCTGTTTCACCAAAATTATGCCACACTGTTACGTTTGTATGCCACATTGTTACGTTTGTATGCCACATTCTAATTAAAAATCACTCGCCATAAAGATTTCGCTAGCTGAACTGGCATTTTTACGTGTACTAATCTAATCGATTAGGAACAATCGCCTTGTATCTTTTCTAATCTAAACCAATCCTAATAACCTCTTACTTTCGATAAGAAATTAGCAAGTCACGTTTTATATCAGGGCTTAGAACCGTTATTTTTTTCGTTCCGATTATTGCTTTTCGTTCCAGCAAAAGATTTATATCGATTCAGTTCCGGTTTTCGTTCCGACAAAAATAACGGTTTTTTCCGATTTTCGGTTTTCGATTCATCTCCGGGTGACTCATTTTTTTAATTTTTCAAATGTTTTTCGAATTAAAAATTGATTTGCGAACATAATTTAGCAATTGTGATGTCTTTTTTTTCTTTAATATGACAACATGTAACTCCTCTGATCTTGCCTAAAAAAAAGGAAAATATTTTTGATTTTTCAAGTTAAAAAATGTCAAGCTGAAACCCTGAATTTTGAGTTCAGTTTGAGTTCAAATTTCAAGAAAAACCTGATCTTTATAATAAACTAAATCGCATTTTCGGGTTCAGAAATTTTAAATTTAAATTATTCTTCATTGTAGACTCTTATTCATTGGAAACATCATCATTATTAATTTTATTTAACATTTTTGCCTTAAATATTTCCAAACTGGGTAGCAAAAATGTTAAATTTAAGTTTAAACTCGGAATTTTCATAAAAAGCTTAAGTTGTGTACCCGAGAGTTAAAAAGTTCTAGAATATACAAAATTTGGCGAATGAAAACGAAAATTTGAGAGAATTTGCTTTCATAATTTTGGTTTTCTAGCGAAGTTTTGACTTTGATACGCTTTTTCTAACAGAAATGATTTTTGCTGTTTTGACGTTGGTTTCTTGAACTTTGGATCAAAAAGATCAAATTAAAAAAATAAATGAAAATGAAAAAGACCAAAAAATATAAAATGTAAAGTTTTAAATTGAGATTTTGATGAAATAGTCAAAATTTCCAAAATAAAGCTTTAAAATTTAACAGATTTTTTAAAATGTATACCTTAATTTAGAAATATTGACCTTAAACCCAAATATTCAATTTTTTTTTTAAATGTTGCTTAAAACTTTAAAATTTTTAAAAAAAAGTAAAATTTTTCAGAAAATTTTGGTTAGTATATTTACTTTCTTTCGATTTTTAACTTTTTTCTTTTGAAGTTTAAAATTTGTATGTACCTTTTATTATTATTTTTTTCTCTAAAATTTCGACTTTAAATAAAATTTAGTCTTTCTCTAGCAAGTATAACCGTTTTTATCGAGATGTCGACTTTTATTCTTTAATTCTAGACATTTTTCTCAAAATTCTGAGTTAAGGCTCAGACTATAAGTTTAAGTTTGGAATTTTCGAGTTTTACCTCGAAAACTCAAACTTTTAAGGACTTGAAACTAAGATTAATTTTAAAAAAATTTTAATCCTAAATTTTTTTAGTTTTTCCTCAAAATTTAGACTTTTTCTAAAAATATTAATTTTCTTTCTTTAAATTCAGATATTCTTTCGAGATTTTAAATTAGGATTCAAAATAAAAATAACACAAAAAATTCAAATTACGTTTGAAATCTAACTTCTGTTAATATTTTTAGCAAAACTTCGAAATGTTTAATTGAAATGTATATTTTAAACGTAAAAATAAAAAATATACTAAAAATGCAATTTCAATTATTTCTAAACTTCGATTTTCTACAGAAAAATTAAATTTTCAAAATCAACGACAAATTTTCTGAAAAAAAAAAACGCGAATTTCAATTTTAAAGACGAAATTTTAGGAAAAATTTTAGCTGCAGATAAAAAGTTCCTGAAGAGATTTAACATTTTGAGAATCGATTTTGGACACAAAGTTCAAGGAGCAAAGGGCCGAACTTTCGAGTTTATACCAGAAGTTTCGCGAAAACAATTAATATTTAAAAAACACACAATTTCGACTTCTAAATTCTAAACAATCTGAAAAAAAATATCCCAATTTCAAGGCTAAAGTGGAAATCTTGAGAAAAAAAATCAAAGTTTCCAGAATAAAAATTACTATTTTAGAGTAAACAAAATCGTTGGAAGTTTAAATTAGACATTTTCTAAGATGTCACCATTTAATCTAAAAATTTCGACCCCAATTTTAAGATCCCAGCTTTATCTTGGAATATAATGTTGTATTTTCCCTGAAATTTATACATGAAATTTAAAAATTGCAAGGTTTAATTTGAAATACCGAGATTTCAGTTAAAATTTTAAGAAAAAAATCATATTTTGGAATTTTAGGAAGTTTTAAGAAGTTGGCAGTGTATAAAATCCTAAGAATTTAAAATTGGGATTTCGAAAAAAATTTGATATTCTAAAAAAGATGGAATTTGAAAGGAAAAATTGGCAAAAACGAAAATTTGACTAATAATATAAAAAAATAGAGATATCAAATTAGGAAAGGAAAATCGAAGTTTAAGGAAAGAAGTAAATTTGGAGCTTTCTAAAAAAAGTTTAAATTTCCAGAAAAACTTAAATTTAAAATAAAAGTGTAAGGAAAGCCCAGTTTCCTTAGCTTGAATGAAAAACACGCTACTGCTTTATTCTAAACAGAGGATATTTTTTTTGTTTTAAACTCGAAATTTTAAGAGAAGAAAAGAAATATTTTGAGTAATTTCTAGATAAAAGTCGAAATTCCAAAAAAATGTCGAAAACTGTTAAATTAGTATTTTAATTTGGTTTGAAATTTTGATAATAAAGTCAATATTCTCTATAAAATGTGAAAATTGTTAGTTTCTAATCTAATTTTTAAACAGAAATAAAAGACTAGTAAACTCTTAATTTTGAGATCAAAGTTGCACGGATTTGTGTAAAATTTTGAAAAAGAAATATGAAATTTCTAAGAAAAAATTTCAAACTTAAGGATAAAATAAAAACTGTTATAAGTACATAAATTCAACGAATCGAAATAAACCGATATTCCGGTTTTCGTTCCGACGAAAATAACAGTTTTTTTCGGTTCAGTTCCGGTTCGAAGCCATGCTTTATATCTCTAAAGTATAATGGTCTGACTGAGAGATTTTATCAGGACTATCAATTCCAGAATTTTTTTCGAAAAATTGATATAGTTGTATTGCTGCATTAACTCCTGATATTCTTTATTTCGATACATAGTTTACATACTTACATAGTTTACATAGTTTACACAGTTTTTAAGCATCTAAAATTTGATTTTCAAGAAAAGGCTAAAACTTTTCTCGAAATTTAGGTTTTAGTACTAAAATTCGACCCTGACCCTGACAATCCAAGTTTGAAGGTAAAAGAAAATAAAATAAAATATAAAATTCCGCGTCCAAGGAAAAAGAATAAGTTCCAGAAAATAGTAGTATTAAAAAAGCTGAGTTCAGACCACAACCCAGTGATGATGACCATCGGAGATGATCGTGGACCCAAGCCTTCAGAGACCTGCAAGAAAACAAACTGGACACAGTTCAGGGAGTATCTAGCAGCAAACCTGGAAGAGCCTGGAGAGATCAACACAAACGATGACATCAACGCAGCGGTGGAAAGACTGGAAATCACCATAACAGATTCAATTCTGGCAGCGACCAAAACTTTCCGGCGTATAGAAGGAAGGAAACCACTGCCAAATCACTTGGTGGAGCTGATTAGAAGGAAAAATCGTGCCAGGAAGAGAGCAAGACGGACCAATCTGCAAGCAGATAAGGCGGAAGTCAACAGGCTCATCCACGAGCTCAGGTATGAACTCAGAGAGCACAAAACTTCTAAATTTCAGGAACACCTAAGAAGTTGCAACCTCGAAACTTCATCAGATCTCTGGCGCACAGCCAAAGCTCTAAGAGGAGTTAGGAAACCTTTCCCTCCGATACACGGACCTCAAGGAATGGCTTACTCAGATCAGGAAAAGGCCGCAGCTTTTGCTGAGACTTTTGAACGACACTGTCAGGCCACACTTGAAGAAGTGGACTTAGACTTTGTACATGAGGTGGAAGAAGAGGTTCAAATTCTTCATGAGGAAGTGCCAGTAGAAAATGACGTCATCCAGCCAACTAACGAGAAGGAAATCCAAAGCTTTCTGCGCAAGCTAAATGTGAAAAAGTCTCCAGGTCCAGATGGCATTCCAAACCAAACTCTGAAGTCTCTTCCGGACCAAGCTGTCAAATACTTTGGAGCAATAGTCAATTCCATGTTTAAATTCCGGTATTTTCCAACAAGATGGAAAACTGCAAACGTTATCTTCATTCCTAAGCCAGGTAAGGATGGGAAATTTTCCCAAAATTACAGGCCAATCAGCCTCTTATCCAATTTGGGTAAGGTGACGGAAGGGGTTTTAAGAAAACTTCTGCAGAATATCATCAGCGATCGCGACATAATTCCTAAGGAACAATTTGGGTTCCAACCTATGCACTCTACCTCAGACCAACTGCTGAGAGTGGTTGAAACAATCACTCAACGCATGAACTGGAACCAGGTAGTGGGAGCTATTTTCTTCGATATCTCCAAGGCATTTGACACAGTTTGGCACCAAGGATTGGTCTACAAGATGCACCAGTTTGGAATACCTCTAACAATGGTTCAAATAGTAAGCTCGTTCCTGGACCAGCGCTCATTCAGAGCAAAGGTGGGACAGGAACTATCAAACCAGTTTAGGCTACAGTATGGGGTGCCTCAAGGCTCTGCCTTGTCACCTCTGCTGTATTCTCTGTTCACAGCAGACATTCCGAGAACCAATCCAACAATCGACCACACCTTATTGGCAACTTACGCAGACGACACAGCTTTAGTGGCATACTCTTTCAGTCCAGAGGTGGTCACCAGACCACTTCAGGAGGCAACATACAGTCTACTAGATTACTTCGGCCAATGAAGAATCCAAGTTAACGCAGACAAGACCCAAGCAGTTTTCTTCACCCGAAAAAGACTCCAACCATATGGACATGTAAATGTCCATGGGCAAAACGTCGACTTCAGACAAAGTATCTAGGTGTCATTCTAGACAAAAGACTAACATTCCAGGCACACATCGATTATGCAGTGTTTAAAGCTAAAATGCTGAAGGGACTGCTGCAAGCGATGATTGGTAGAAATAGTAACCTGTCCATTGGACTTAAAGTGTTACTATACAAATCAATCATAAGACCAGCGATGACCCACGCATCTGTAGCTTGGTCACAGGCGACGGATAATCAGATGAAGAAACTGCAGGTGTTCCGGAACGTCTTTCTTAGACAAGCCATGGACGCTCCATGGTTTGTGAGAAACAATCAGCTCCACAGAGAAGCTGAACTACCTTTGGTAAGAGAATTTCTTAGGGAAATTAATTCCAGGGCGATGGTGAGAGCGGAAACGCATCCCAACGAACTAGTTCGACAGGCAGTGGATTACGATCCAAACATCCCAACCAGGATTAGAAGACCAAGGATGGTCCTCTAGGCTAAGACTTCCATTTCGAAAATTTTCTGCTTTGTTGGTTCTTATGTTTCAGGCAAAACAGCTTACAACAGTGCTCCAGCACTATTGTACTGTTCCGACGGAGGGATTGGGGGCCAAGGGCCCGGCCCGAAGAAGTAGGGGTTTTTAGTCGGTACCCGTAGTTTGAGCGGAAGTCCGACACTATCTGGGTTATCTTCCCAGATGTGCGTAAAGCATTTTCCCCTACTTTAACAAAAAAATATATATATATTATTTAAAAGACGTTTTTAGTGGGGTAGTTCTGAGGGGGCAATGTTGTGCGGTACACAAGAGCCCTCTCTGTTTTTTCTTGGACTCAATTTAGAGTATAATAATGTCCCAGCAGTGGATTTAAAATCATGGGCGCAAATAGGGGACTAAGCCAATCAGAAAATCGAAATTTGAAAAAAAACGTAAATGGATTTCATTTTACATAATTTCGAGAACAAGTTGTTCGTTCTTAGAGCTAATTTGGAATGTATACTATTAGTTTAATAGCAGTTTTTAATTGTTGCATACGTAAAATATTCTAACAGTGGATTTAAAGTCATTGGAACAGTTGGGAGAGGACTTGGAGGCTAAGGCAATAAAAATCTCGAAATTTGTAGATAATTTGATTTTATTCTACATAATTTCGAGGAAAAGTTATTTGTTAGAAGTAAGCTGAAAGCAAGCAAGATTGCTGATGGATAAACCCTTGCAATCAAGGGCTGAAGCACTTGGTGCGATGAATAATAGCAGAACAAGCAAAACACTAAGTCTGCTTACTGGCCACGGGAATTTTAAAGGAACCTGGTTAAACTCAATCTAGCAGAAAGCCACCGACTGAGTGGGAACGTTGAGTGATAATCACTCAACGGTAGAAATGAAAAGGAAACAAGTTTACACATTGTGTGTGCTTATCCAAGCCTTACCAGATACAGATATAATCTGACTGGCAAAGAACCATTAAGACCAGAAGATCTGGAAGGAATTAATGTAGGTCAGATGTTGATCCTGGCTATAAAGACAGGGATATATAATGCTAACTGACACTCGAACAAACTTGTAGAAAATACAAAGGATTTGGAATCTAGTTGACAGAGCCTAAACGGCTCCCACAAAATAAAAAAAGCTAAAAATAAAAATTCCAAAAAAAGGGGATTATTGGCAATTTAAACCAAACAAACAAAACCTTAGGTGAAACGGACTGATCCTTGGTTGTCTTCGAAAATTGAAATACAAATCTTGTCCCCTGAAACCAGAAAAGATTAAAAAACACAACAAAGATTGCTCTAACGCGCTTTGACAATCAAGCTATCATCTTCAGAAAGATACTATCAATTACTAACTACTAACAAAACCTGGAGACTTTTTAAATGATTTTCTCGAATTCTTAAGTAGAAAGTCGAAATAATACAAAGTGTAAATATTCGGAAATCTCGTAGTCTGAAAGCATCAACATCTTCAGGCAAAGATCAATTTGTGGAAACTTTAAAAGTTTTGGGAAAATGCGAAAATTTTTAAATCTTATTGAAATGATGGAAAAAAAGTTGATCTGGGGAATAAATCTGAATTTTGATTCATAATCGAAATGAGGGAAAAGAGCTGATCTGAAAAATAATTCTGAATTTTGATGTTGAGCCAAACATTTAGCATAAAAAAGCGAAACTTTTAGAGTTTAGTGAAATAAGTCAAAAATGAAAAATGGGAGTCAGCAGGTTAAAACTCGAAAAAAAAAGAATTTCGAGTGTTACGTCGAACCTTGGTAAAAAAATGTAAACTATTTAAATTCGGATCTTAGAAGATTTAGTAAATTTTCCAAATGAAACTCGAAATAAACGAGATAAAACTTCGAGAAAAAACCGAAATCTTTGAAACGTTCAAAATTTGGAATTTAAGTCAAAGATTGACTAAAACAGTAAAAATTGGGGTATTTTAACAAGAAAGATTAAGATACACCACAAAGGTTGTATCCGTTGTGTTCTTTAATCTTTTTTGGTTTCAGGGGATAAGATTTGTATTACAATTTTTGAAGATAACCAAGGACCAGTGCGTTACACCAAAATTCAAGTACAAATCTCAAAAAAGTAAAAGGTTCGTGATTTAGGATATATTCTCAAAAAATCAAAACCAAATTTTGAGTTTACAATAAAATCAAAGCCAACTTTTGAGTTTATAATAAAAGAGAGGGCCAAAGGAAGAAAAATACTGAAATTGTACTCTCAGAATTTTGGGAGCAAAAGAAAAAATTCGAGCTTCAAACTGAATCTCTATAATTAAAAAAAAATATTTTAACTTAACCTAGGTTAATAGTGTAATAGTAGTAGTAATAATTGACTCTATAGTCAACTGATTAAATATGGAACCCATTAATCAATTTCTTTTTAATGATAAGGCTCAAGAATTAAATGATTGATTGGTGGATTAACCTAACAAATATCTAATAATCCACAACTAGATCTATGCTTTCTATGAAGTAACAAAATAAAATTATACTTACCCTACCACCACAGGTCCCTTATCTTGTAAATAATCTTGCGGTTGCAAGATTTCTCGTCAGATACGTAGATATCTAAGATTGATTAAATCTAAGTTGACAATAAAAACACAAAATTTGCTTTTGGGCTAAATTTTCAAATATCTTTAAACAAAAAATATCTTATCACTCAAGTCAAATAAGTAGATGCATTTTATCGTAATTTTTATTAAAAATCTGATGCTACAAATGTAACATCCTGGGGAATTTCGTTTCAGATTCCCATCAACAAATTATCAATCATCTACGTCGGTTTTCAAGGGCACTTGTTCCTCCCTAAAATAATGTATGGAACTGTCAGCTTCCAGCTGAACAAACTTGTAATTGGACGCCATCTCAGTAAAAATCATCATATCAGCCACAATCAAAACAGCAAAAAGTAAAAATTCGTACGCCTGAAATAAAACAATTTAAAAAAAATATTGGGCACCAATTAAGGCAACTCGCCTGGCTTTTGAACAAATTTGCTTGGGTTATAATTATGACCAATAAATTTCCAACAGCCACCGATAGATACCAGCCAGCTATAGTTACAGTTTTCATGGACTTAGGGGCCTGAAAATACGACTTTCAAATTCCCAATTTCGATAAACGACAGGGATAGTCACCTGAAGGAAGGAAAATTCGAGACCGGCAATGGCAAACATTATTTCCGAAAGGGAAATCAGAAAATATTGGGGGAGCTGCCATAGTATGTTGACGATGTTTGGTGCTGACACCGCATACAGATGCATAAACTGAAAATGGTTCTTCATAGAATTTATAGACTAATTAATTTTTGTCATCTGCCCCTTTTAAATAAAAAAAGATTCTCCTAATAGTTACACGCTTTCCAGGAATGTCAAAAACGCTTGTGAACATATTGAAACGCTACCGTCCAGATCAAGGAACAATTAAATTGAAATTATTGGTTTAGATCAAGGAACAATTAAATAGAAACTAAATGTACAATTAAATAAAAATTAATTGTTTGCATAAAAGTAACAACATTTTTATTTAACATTTCTGTGACCCAGTTTCCAAATATACCAATAGGAGTCTACCATGAAAAGTAACCAAATTACCTTTAGCAGCTTGCGCAACTTTAAAGAGTTAATGCAAATTGCAGAATGATGTTTTGTTCAAATTCATTGATACGTTCAGCAGACTAATCTGAAAAATTCGACTTTTTTCTCAAAGTGTTGTTTTTTTTCTCAACTTTCGAGTTTTTTCTCAAATATCGACTTTTTTCTTAAATATCGACGTTTTTCTCAAATATCGACTTTTTTCTCGAATATCGACTTTTTTATTAAAATTTTGACCTTAATATCGAGATTTTGACAATTTTTCTCGAAATTTCGACCTTTTTCCCGACATTTCGAGTTTTTTTCTCAAATTTTGACTTTTTTCTCTAAATATTTCGAAATTTCGACTTTTTTCTCGAAATTTCGACTTTTTTCTCGAAATTTTGACGTTTTTCTCAAATTTCGAGCTTAATCTGAAAAGTTCAACTTTTTTATAGAAATTTCGTTTTTTTTCTCAATTTTCGACTTTTTTCTCAAACTATTTTCTCGAAATTTGGACCTTAATATCGAGATTCTGACATTTTCTCGAAATTTCGACTTTAAACTTAAAATTTCGACTTTTTTCTCAAATTTTGACTTTTTTTCTCAAAATTTCGTTTTTTTTTCGCAATTTTCGACTTTTTTATTAAAATTTCGACCTTTTTTTCAAATTTCGACTTTTTTTCGCGAAATTTCGACTTTTCTCTCGAAGTTTCGACGTTTTCCTCAAATTTCGACTTTTTTCTCGAAATTTTGACCTTAATATCGAGATTTTGACATTTTTCTCGTAATTTCGACTTTAAACTTAAAATTTCGACTTTTATTGTCGAAATTTCGACCTTAATCTGAAAAATTCGACTTTTTTCTCCAACTTTCTTTTTTTCCTTAATTTTCGACTTTTTTCTCAAATATCGACTTTTTTCTCGAAATTTTGACCTTAATATCGAGATCTTTGGCATTTTCCTCGAAATTTCGACTTTAAACTCAAAATTTCGACTTTTTTTCTCTCAATTTCGACTTTTTTATCGAAATTTCGACCTTAATCTGAAAAATTCGACTTTTTTTTCCAAATTTGGTCTTTTTTTTCAATTTTCGACTTTTTTCTCAAATATCACCTTTTTTCTCGAAATTTTAATCGAGATCTTGACATTTTTCTCGAAATTTCGACTTTAAACTCGAAGTTTAAACTTTTTTCTCAAATTTTGACTTTTTTCTCAAAATTTCTACTTTTTTCTCAAAATGACGACTTTTTTCCCGCTATTTTGACCTCATTCTCAAATTTCGACTCTTTTCTCGAAATGTCGACGTTTTTCTCCAACTTCAACTTTTTTGTCGAAATTTGGACCTTAATCTGAAAAATTCGACTTTTTTCTCCAAATTTCGTTTTTTTTTTCTTCAATTTTCGATTTTTTTCTCTAATATCCACTTTTTTTTTGAAATTTTGACCTTCATATCGAGATTTTTGACATTTTTCTCTAAATTTCGACTTAAACTCAAAATTTCGACTTTTTTTCTCTAAATTTCGACTTTTTTGTCGAAATTTCGACCTTAATTTGAAAAATTCGACTTTTTTCTCCAAATTTTGTTTTTTTTCTTAATTTTTGACTTTTTTCTTAAAATTTCGACCTTTTTCTTAAATTTCGACTTTTTTCGCGAAATTTCGACGTTTTTCTCAAATTTAGACTTTTTTGTCAACATTTCGACCTTAATCTGAAAATTTCGACTCTTTTCTCCAAATTTCGTTTTTTTTCTCAATTTTCGGTTTTTATCTCAAATATCAACCTTTTTCTCGAAATTTTGACCTTAATATCGAGATTTTGACATTTTCCTCGTGATTTCGACTTTGAACTCAAAATTTCGACTTTTTTTGTCTAAATCTCCACTTTTTTCTTTAAATTTCGACGTTTCCATCAAATTTCTACTTTTTTGTAGAAATTTCGTCCCTAATCTGAAAAATTTGACTTTTTTCTCAAAATTTCGTTTTTTCTTAATTTTCGACTTTTTTCTCAAATATCGACTTTTTACTCAAAATTTTGACCTTAATATCGAGATTTTTGGCATTATCCTCGAAATTTCGAATTTAAATAAAAGATTGCGACTTTTTTTCTCTAAGTTTCGACTTTTTTGTCGAAATTTCGATCTTAATCTGAAAATTTCGAATTTTTTCTCCAAATTTCGTTTTTTTTTCTCAATTTTAGACTTTTTTCTTAACATTTCGACCTTTTTCTCAAATTTCGACTTTTTTTCGCGAAATTTCGACTTTTTTCTCGAAATTTCGATGTTTTTCTCAAATTTCGAACTTAATCTGAAAAATTCGACTTTTTTCTCCAAATTTCGTTTTTTTTTTCCTTAATTTTCGATCTTTTTCTCAAATATCGACTTTTTTCTCGAAATTTTGACCTTAATATCGAGATTTTGACATTTTTCTCGTGATTTCGACTTTAAACTCAAAATTTCGACTTTTTTGTAGAAATTTCGACCTTAATCTGAAAAATTCAACTTTTTTCTCCAAATTTCGTTTTTTTTCTTAATTTTCGACTTTTTTCTCAAACATCGACTTTTTTCTCAAAATTTTGACCTTAATATCGAGATTTTTGGCATTATCCTCGAAATTTCGAATTTAAACTCAAAATTTCGACTTTTTTTCTCTAAATTTCGACTTTTTTTTTCGAAATTTCGACCTTAATCTGAAAAATTCGACTTTTTTTCCAAATTTCGTCTTTTTTCTCAATTTTCGACTTTTTTCTCAAATATCACCTTTTTTCTCGAAATTTTGATCGAGATCTTGACATTTTTCTCGAAATTTCGACTTTAAATTCAAAATTTCGACTTTTTTCTCACAAAGTTTCGACTTCTTTCTAGAAATTTAAACTTTTTTCTCGAAATTTTGACTTTTTTCTCAAAATTTCGACTTTTTTCTCAAAATGTCGATTTTTTTTTTCGCTATTTTGACTTTATTCTCACATGTCGACATTTTTGTTAAAATTTCGACCTTAATCTGAAAAGTTCGACTTTTTTCTCAAAATTTCGTTTTTTTTTCTGTTTTCGACTTTTTTCTCAAAATTTCAACTTTTTTTTCAAAATTTCGACTTTTTTCTCAAATTTCGACTTTTTTCTTAAAATTTCGATTTTTTTTTCGCGAAATTTCGACTATTTTCTCGAAATTTCGACGTTTTTCTCAAATTTCGACTTTTTTGTCGAAATTTCGACCTTAATCTGAAAAATTCGACTTTTTTCTCAAAGTTTCATTTTTTTTCTTCAATTTTCGACTTTTTTCTCAAATATCCACTTTTTTCTTGAAATTTTGACCTTCATATCGAGATTTTTGACATTTTTCTCAAAATTTCGACTTTTGTTTTCTAAATTTCGACTTTTTTTTGAAATTTTGATGTTTTCCTCAAATTTCGACTTCTTTGTCGAAATTTCGACCTTAATCTAAAAAATTCGACTTTTTTCTCCAAATTTCGTTTTTTTTTTCCCATATTAATTTTCGATCTTTTTCTCAAATATCGACTTTTTTCTCGAAATTTTGACCTTAATATCGAGATTTTGACATTTTCCTCGTAATTTCGACTTTAAACTCAAAATTTCGACTTTTTTTGCTCTAAATCTCGACTTTTTTTTCGAAATTTCGACGTTTTCCTCAAATTTCGACTTTTTTGTCGAACTACCTTAATCTGAAAAATTCGACTTTTTTCTCCAAATTTCGTTTTTTTTTCTCAAATATCGACTTTTTTCTCGAAATTTCGACGTTTTTCTCAAATTTCGACTTTTTTCTCGAAATTTTAATCTGAATCACGGAATTTCGATTTAAAATTTGAAATATGGAATTTTGTTTTCGAAGTTTCAACTTAAATCTCGAAATTTCGAGAAAAAAAGACGAAATTTTGGTAATTAAAAATAGCAATTATTGAACGCACTCTACTACCAACTGTCAAGATTGATAGGAAAGGGGAGTGGTGGGACGCAACTGTCATCTGTGTAATTTAATCATAGAGTATTGAAATCTCGATTTATTCCTGATTCGCTTGCTAACCTCGGTAGCGGTAGCAAGCACGTTATCAACTCAGTATATCACGAAGTGTCAGTGCAACTTGGGTGCAGGTTTAAGGTAATTAATTACCAACCCTCCTCTGTCCCATCACTTAAAACGTGTTAAGATTACATAAAATTCTGATAAACGGCATACTAACACACAATCATGCCGGATTCGGATATAGAATCTGATGAGGGACTGCCGCCGTCCCCTCCAAAACCAAAAAAACCGAACAAATACAGAAACACGGACTTTGGTCCGTTCATTGTAAATCTTGAAGCAGACCTCGGATCGGGCTTAAATATAGGTAAACGCAGCCATCTTTCCATGGCTAAAGATATTTTCGACCTCCAATTATCCGACATTATAGCTATTAAAACCAAAGGTATCAATCGTGTTAGTATTGAATTCAGATCTCACGCTGCGGCCAATCGTTTCACAGATAATGAAAAACTCAGAAGTTAGGGATACAACATCTATATCCCTTACAACCTGATCAGTTGTAAGGAAGTAATTCGGAACATCGACCCCAAATTCAGCAATGAAGATATTATAAAAGTCATATATGTAATACTTCCATATGGCCAGCTCCCTATTCTCTTCACGAGTTTGTTCCAACCAAATTCGACAAAGATGGAACATGAATAAATGGCGAGTATTGCGCATGAATTGAACAAAATGAACCGATCGCTACGCACGGGTTAAACGGGTGTTTATGTTTGGCCGTGCACAGCTGACTTTGGCCATGCACAGATGATTTGTAGCACCTGCGCATTGCGACTCATTAATTCGTGTGAAGGTCAGCGAGAAAGAGAAGTCTTTCCCATAAGAAACGAGGAACTGGCCATATAGAAGTATTACATATATGATAAAAGTCATCCAAGCACCGGTTAAAGTGCTGGAAGTAAAAAGGTTGAAAAGAAGGACGGTTTTAGATGAGACGGACGAAGAAGGAAAACGCAAAATCTGCTACGTCGATACTTCAACTATGCTAGTCATTTTTGAAGGCACTGTTCTTTCACGCAATGTCAGCATTTGTATGTTCTTAATGCCAGTAACTCCCTACATTTCGCCAGTCACTCAATGCCATGCGTGCCTGAGATATGGCCACACAAACAATCAGTGCAAAAGTAAGAAAAAATGCCCCAATTGTACTCAAATGGGATATGGAGATTCAGATACTTTGATCTATTATATATTGCAAAGTGGACACTCATAAGTCAACCAGCAGATCATGTCCTGAATACAAGAGACAGAAAGAAATAAAACGTCAGATGGGCGTTAATAACCTCTCATATCTAGAGGTCTACTCTCAAAATAGATCCCCTTATCGACCTCACGACCCTCCCAACTGAGCATCAAGAGGCCTAGAATACCTATATCTGCCTACAGCCCCCAATATTTAGACTGCTTAATATCCGAAAACAGGCTTTCCCAAGGGGAAAAGGGCTTGATGTTGAAGAAGAATTTTACAGAACAAGAAAATGATCCACCTTACGCTAAGAATCTACAGGAACAAATAACCCCCACTCCTCCGAAGAGCGAATACGAATCCTTCGAATTGATTTAAAATACATACACTTCACTCTCCAAATCTGCGCTAGATAAAGTTAAACAACTAATATTAACAAGTGCTACAATTCCTTCCTTCAAAGACTTAGACAAACCCCATCCTTTAAGCTTGACACAATAAAATGGCCCCTCTTAAAGTACTGCAATGGAATATAAGAAGCTTTAATTCAAACAAACATAATCTCATAGCACTGGTTAAGGAGTATAATCCAGATGTCATCCTTTTAAACGAAACTTGGCTCAAATCAGAATATAGAATCACTTTTCCTTATTACATGGATATGGAGGCATAGCCACACTAAGCATGGCATATGCTATACAGAATTAATAACAAATCCCCAATGAAACCTTTCAATCAATAAAAATTAAAATTCTTAAAACAAACATAATAAATGTTTACTCGGCGCCCCAAAACAAACTGTTTCGAACTCAACTCAACAATATCTTTAACGGTCTAAAAGACGAGACTGTACTCATGGGAGATTTAAACGCACATCATAAACTTTGGGGATGCACACACGATGATCATGCCGGAGAAGCCATATGTGACACACTAGATAAATATAACTTAACAATTCTAAGTGATGGCAGCCCAACCAGACTTACAAGTTCCACATCCAGGGGCAACCCTCTAGATTTAACCATCACTTCCGCCCGTGTTGCAAGCCTATCTTGTTGGAGAACGATCGCGGACTGGGGGGTCAGCGACCATTTCCCAACCCTTGTATCTATTAACATCTGCGAACCCATTCCAACTACAACGATTCCATGCAAAAGACCATTCAAAAAAACCGACTGGGATATGTTTAGAGAGGATCTCTGCCAGACGCGTCCCTACGACACTACCAACTCTTTTGATTACAATGAATTTTACAATTCCATTAACACATCTATAGAAAAATACACCCCAAGATTGTACCCATCTTGCTATGAAAAGCCAGGTGTACCCTGGTGGAGTAACATATGTTCGAAAGCCGTTGCGGAAAGAAAAACCGCCCTTTTGACATTCACCTCACAACCTACTACAGAAAACTACCTGACTGCAAAAAAAAACTATAGCGAAAACCAAAAACCAGAAAAATTCTAAGACAACAGAAAAAATTAAAATTCCAGCTATTTTGCTCTTCGCTCCGCCATCGGTTATGTCTGGAACAAGCTAAGAAAATTTTTTTACAAACATTATTCACGCAAAAATCTCCTTCCGAACCCGGAAATCGCAGACCAAATATTATAAAACATGTGTCGGGCCAATGCAAACCCGAACGTCACAATCAACAAACATAAAGAAGTCGTTAATTACAAAGATCTTATTAACATCAGGGAAATGATGCTTGAATCTAAAAAAGACCGCGCAACTGGATTGGATGAAATTTCTTATTCCGTCATCAAAAATCTTCCTAACAATGCTACCATGTTTTTTTATAAACATCCTTAACAAATGCCTCGTTGATCGAATAATCCCAATAGAGTGGAAATCTGATTTAATTATACCCTTGCTGAAAGTAGGCCGTGATGCCACTAAAATCGAGAGTTATCGACCCATCGCACTTTCTTTCATGTCTACTCAAAATATTGGAGACAATATTAAAAAATAGAATTGATTGATTATTAGAAAATTCAAAAATCTTTAGTAATTACCAAACAGGATTTCGCAAAGGCAAAGGAACTTTGGATAACATCGCCTATCTGACCTCCCTCAACCAATTAGCGTTCGCCAATAACCAAATGGTACTGGCAGTTTTTCTAGATAGTAAATCTGCTTACAACCATGTCCGAATCTCCGACCTTTACCAAGATATGGTGAGAGTCGGGATCCCTCGTTACATGTCCAAATTAATATACCATATTATGACAAATAGATCAATCTACGTCAGAGACGACAACGGATCCATACACGGCCCAGTCTCTTCCAACATAGGTATAGCACAGGGCTCCCCTCTAAGTCCTCTGCTATTTAATATATACAGGGTGTTACAAAAGTCCGGGCCGCTACTTCAGGAGCATATTCTACACATTAAAATATGAAAAATGTTGAAATACATTTTTTTCTTTAAATTGCCTCCTAACGGAGATATGACCATTTAAAGATGGCGCCCCTAAAGTGGTTTTTTTACTACAAAAAGTTAACGGTTAGTAGCAAAGTCATGAAATTGGGCAAGCAGTTAAAGAATTGGATTAGGCATATTCTCATGTAACATATTTTTTAAATAAGCAGTAGCGTGGTGTGTAGGGGGTTGCCCGCGGTTATTTTTTGCCGTAACTTTTTTGTATTGCAATATTTCGACACAAAAGTGCCATAATCGTAAAAAGCAACATTTTTTATACAAAAAAGGTACTCTTTCTCAAAGTCGCTAAAAGTAACCGTTTCCGAGAAAAAGGCGTTTAAATAATCCTATCCCGTCTTCAAAATTCTAACTGATTTGTATAAGAAAAAATAAGTTGGTCATGCAAACTGATCGCAAAGAAAACAATTGTACTTGACAATATCTGCCAGAGATTGACGTTGTGTCACTGATAAAATTTGGTCGTAAGCTGTAAACTTTAGCAGTTTTTGTTGTCAATAGTAAGTGTAGTAGTTTTTTAACTTTTCATTATTTTGATAAAATGGACTATTCAAATCAAGAAATGGCCGATATGCATTTAATGTACGGGCTTGCAAATTGTAATCGTGCTGAAGCAAGACGGCTTTATGCTGAACGTTTTCCTAATAGACACCTACCAGGAGAAAAATTGTTCCAGAAAATTCATGCTCGTTTATGTGAAACAGGATATTTTGTTTTCAAAGGCGAACGTGTTGGAAGGCCAAACGCAGAAGTTGCTAATTTAGAGGAGCGTGTGCTTCAGCGAGTTGAAGAAGATCCATGTGTCAGCACTAGACAACTTGCTTTAGCCGAAGGAGTAAATCACGTAACTATCTGGCGAATTTTGAAATTTTACCAATTTTACCCCTATCATTTTCAAAGAGTGCAAGGGTTACTTGCTGCCGATTATCCTCCAAGAATAGAATTTTGCAACTGGCTATTGCATAAGATCGCTGAAAATGAGAACTTTCCATCGCTCATATTATTTACGGACGAAGCGGGTTTTACCAGAAACGGGATACTTAACTTTCACAACATGCATCAGTGGCAAGTTGAAAATCCCAATGCAGTTATTTAGTCGAGACATCAGCAACATTTTTCACTTAACATTTGGGGAGGAATAATAGGGGACTCTATAATTGGACCGTTTTTTTTACCTCATAACTTAACAGGAGCATCATATAGACATTTTTTGCAAACAGAGTTACCCGTGTTACTTGAAAATGTTCCACTCATAACAAGACAGCGAATGTGGATAATGCACGATGGGGCACCTGCCCATTTTAGTGCAGTTGCTAGGAAATTTTTGAATAACAACTATCATCAACGATGGATAGGTCGAGGAGGTCCGATACCATGGCCAGCTAGGTCTCCTGACCTCAACCCACTCGATTTCTACTTATGGGGCCATCTAAAGCAGATCCTCTACTCCACACCAGTTGACAATATCAATGATCTTCGTGAACGAATTGAAAATGGGTTCAACCAGATTCACAATACACCAGGCATTCGCGAAAGAGTAAGGAATTCCCTTAGAAAACGAGCCGAGCAATGTATTGCTGCAGGGGGCAGTAATTTCGAACACTTGCTTTGATTTTTTTTTTTCTTAATTTTTTACTATTTTTATATCAATGCAGTTAGTAGTGGATAAATTAGAAATTTGCAAAACGAATTCTAATAAATGCAACAATTTTGTTTAAACGCTTTTTTCTCGAAAACGGTTACTTTTAGCGACTTTGAGAAAGAGTACCTTTTTTGTATAAAAAATGTTGCTTTTTACGATTATGGCACTTTTGTGTCGAAATATTGCAATACAAAAAAGTTACGGCAAAAAATAATCGCGGGCAACCCTCTACACACCACGCTACTGCTTATTTAAAAAATATGTTACATGAGAATATGCCTAATCCAATTCTTTAACTGCTTGCCCAATTTCATGACTTTGCTACTAACCGTTAACTTTTTGTAGTAAAAAAAACCACTTTAGGGGCGCCATCTTTAAATGGTCATATCTCCGTTAGGAGGCAATTTAAAGAAAAAAATGTATTTCAACATTTTTCATATTTTAATGTGTAGAATATGCTCCTGAAGTAGCGGCCCGGACTTTTGTAACACCCTGTATATAGTGTCCATATTAAATTGTAAAAGGGTTGGTGCTTAGAATATAGTCTTATATTCTAAGGGTTGGTGAGGCTTAACTGTCATCTGCCTGACTTAACCATAGAATAAGAAATTTTTACTTATCTTGAAATTTCGTGAAAAAAAGTTGAAATTTCGAGATTAAAGCCGAAATTTCGACTTTATCTATGAAATTTCCTCAAAAAGAGTCAAAATTTGGAAAATAAAGTAAAAATTTCCAGTTTAGTCTCGTAATTTTTAGTTTAAACTTCATATTTCTAAATATATTTTTATAAATGAATGCCCTTTCTACATCTTCGTAAAACACCAAAAATGCATAAATAAAAAACAAAGCAGATAATAAATGTGTATCGGGTTTTTCTAATTAGGAATAAATATTTAAAATACAAATATTAGTGTTTAAGAAGAAAAAACCTTCAAAATTAAACTAATCCAATTTTATATATATATATATATATATATATATATATATATATATATATATATATATATATATATATATATATATATATATGTATCCTGCGCAGGTTCGGTCTCCCTCTCAAAGGCCATTTACATTTAATAGGTCCTCCAGGTCAGTAGGTCCTCCGTATATGGAGGACCTAAAGGTTTTTAGTGTAAATCGAATCAGAATGTCTCGAAACACATTCTGACAAAGTTTGAGAGAGAGGACCTATCCTGCGGATTTTATGTATTTTCGTATATCGTAGTTTGAGCGTCTGTCACTGCATGTTTCTGCGCTGGCTTCGCGCGGCGTATATCGGCGTATATTCTCCCGCCAAATTAAGCAGAATAGGTCATCCTGTGTATACTGCAGTTGAAGGTGCTGCGCTGGATAGATCATCCATGTATCCGGCAACATTGAAGTTGTATATCGGCCATCTTTATCGAATATTTTAGGCAGGATAGGTAATCTTCGGTATATTGCAAGTTAGAAGCTACAGTAAATAGATCATCCATGCTATTAGTAGAGGCAAGCTTATTAAAAACTTCGCTGTTGCTAACCGAGAAATCCTGAGTATATTGCAAGTTACATGTTACGCTGAATAGATCATCCGTGATGTTGATTATATTACTAGGGTTAACTTACTAAAAATTTTAATTCTTTTAAATGAGCGCGGTATATTTCCGAATAAACTTTGTAGGGAGAACTCGGACCAATGTATGATAGAGAATTGCTATCCGAAATTTTTCGCTTTTATGGATTACCATTCCGTGTAATATAAAAAGAGACCGACCGAAATTTTTGACAGAAATCAAAACCGAATTTGTGTTCTGTCCTGGTTTTGAACAATCCTACACTAACTGGGACTTGTTGAAATGAACACCATAAGTTCAAATCAAATGTAAATTTCCTCTACTAATAAGAGGCTTATCAGTATTAAATCCAATAAGAGTAATAAATTATTCCACTTTCCGTGTTATATTATTATTATTAAATTTTTCAATGAAATTCCTATAACCTTGCTTTGGTATACTTGTTGTTAAATATTTTAGTAAAGCTTTTCATCATAAGAATCTTGGTGAAACGGACTGGTCCTTGGTTATCAATTTGATTGATCAATATTATCAATATTGAACAATCACAATCAATATTAATTAACAGAAAATTGGAAATTCGGCTAAGGTTGAATTAAATAAGAGACAGTAAATAATATGAAGTATTGTTCACAAATTGTTGGTAATGAATGTACAGGAAAAAATATTTAAATGAAGCGTCAAATGCCCCCACGCATTTCAAAAAGTTATTGGTCAGAATTTGTCAGGTTGTTTGCGAATTTCTATTGGTTAGACACATAAGATGACAAGCGCGCGTATTTTAAAACATGAAATTTGCGTCTTACATTAACTTTGTAAAACTTTCTGCTAGTGTAATAAAGTCTAGTGATCTAGGAACGTGATACTTGCAATAGCAAATAAAAATATGGGCGAGGGCCCATTTAATGCAGAATATCTTGTAGAAAAAGTTTCAAATCTGCACATAAACACTTGCAAAAGCTGAAGTTGTATATCGACTATTTTTAACAACTATTTTAGGCAGGATAGGTAATCCTCCGTATAATGCAAGTTAGAAGTTACAGTAGTTAGATCATCCAGAGACCAAGATCATCCACGATATTTATTCACCCAATAGAAATCCAACAGATCATGTGATGGATTGCAACCAATAATCTTTTGGAATGCGTCGCGATATTTAACGCTTTCCATATGCAATGACGCTGACATAACTAACAACTAATTGGAGGGAAATTTAAATAATAAATAAATTGTAATTATTGATTCATTAAAATGTACCGCCTCCACAGAAACATGCAAATAAGCCGTGTACAATACTACCGAATATTTTTATGAACTAATGAATTTATTTATAAGTAGTCGCTGTGTTTATTATTTCTATTATCAAAGGCTGCTTGGTGAATATTAATAAAACTAAACAAAATCGGTTTTACAAGGTTCAAGTTACACAGTTTAAAATGGGTAATTCAGTAGCTTTTTTTAAAATAAAACTCTTTTAAATCTCCTAGGTAAACAAATTTTCTAAACACTTCTAAATCTCTCTTTTAAATGTCTTTAATGTACACAGTTTTGTACTTTTATGGTATTTATATTGACTCCAATTACAGCTGCGGATTGACCCTTACGAATAGCGGCAATAAGAATCATTTTCGCATTGCAACATATCGGAAAAATGGTTAATGCGCGAAGTTCGTCTCTCCTGCTAATGGCGCCAAATTTAAATTTAGTGAATACATTTGCATTTTTGACTACATTTAAATATGTTTAAAACCTGGTGGTGTCATCTTTTAGATTATAGCTAAACATTAAAAAATAAATCTATTTAAGGCATCTTTTACTGCTTTTTCCGTTAATTCAATATTTTATATTTTAGCATCTAGAGGGCGGCGAATATGTTTGAATTTTTGGCTGCATTTGAATGTCCAACACAAAAATATAACTAACATTATTCTACGACTGTCATCTATTAGAATACAGTTAAATATTGAAAAAAAAATCTACTCTACTACTGCATCATTTACTGCTTTTTCCATTAATTTAAATATGGATGTTTCATATTTGAGCTTCTGGAGGGCTTCTTGCTGTATTCTTTAGTAAGTTGACAATTTTTATTTGCAAAAAATCTCTGAAATGCGGGTTTTTCAAAATATTATAATTTCCTCTGCATTTTGATTAGAATTGAATGTAATTTAAGAAGCTGACATCATAAATTGGTAATAATATAATGTAGAAGTAAAAGTTTTCAAGATATGCAATTTAATATTATGTAGTAATTTAGTAGGTTATAATAATTTAAAATTATAATGACAAACCATAAAAAAGCGTATTTGCTACGAACTAAATTCAGTTGGAAAAATCTTCGATTCTATAATTTTACCTAATTCGATCTACATCTTAAATTAAGATATTTTCTACGCTTAGAAATCTCATGATTCATGTAAAATAATTCCAAAAGTAATAACAAATAATTGGCTTAAAAATTTTCCTCGAAAGATTATTACTTCTTGAAAAACTGGAGAGAAATATTTATTGTTTTTTTTTTGTTTTGATTTCATTCAGAAATTTCAATTATTTTTACTGCTTTTATAATGTTTTGATTTTAAATTTAAAATGTTGTGTCTCCTTTTCCCATGTACACATTAAAACATAATTTCAAAGATGAACTTGAAATTCAAACGTTTCCTTAATTTTGATTTCAAATTTATACCTTTTTCTTTAATCTTTGAATTTTAAGATATATTGCTTTTATATAAAACTTTTACATTTATAGAAGCTTTGATTTTGCTTTTTTTCGCAATTTCAATCATCTCGAAACTTGCTTTTTATTTAATTTCAAACTTATCCTCGAAAGTTACATTTTCAAAAAAGATCAAATTTGATTATCTAATCTTTTTCCAAATCGATTCCAAATTGCAAATTGCAAAGTTAAAAATCTAACTTTTTTTATTAGTAAATTATATTTAAAAACTGAATGGAAGAAATTGCTGTTCATAATATTGACTTGGTAAAATTTTATTCAAGTCCCTTGTAACACCGAAAATTCATATGAAAAAACCATGAAGGGTAAATTTACAGAACAGCGAAATATTAAATAGTTATTTACATATAAAGGTTAAGACTATCAATTTTCTAATGATCATAATTTTTTCACTGCCCTTTTTTGTTATAAATGAAAAACAAAGGAAATAACTTTTTTACAACAAATTTCTCCTGATTTATTCTAGTGTATTAACGTATTGTACATTGTATATGGAACATAACAATGTGCTAAAAAACCTAAAAAAGCATAAACATAATGTTATCAACTACTGTCTACAAATTAATCTGCCAACGCTAGGAGTTTTTATAATTTTCTTTTACAAATTGTAAAACATGTTTATTTATTATTTTCATTTGAAATATCAATTGCATGGTACTGGACTAAAATAAAAAACAAAACTTTAGGAAAAAGTACACAATTTATTAATCACTCTAAAAACATTTTGCGAGAAATCCAAATTTTTCTTCTACATTACATTAACTTTTATAATTATTTTATATTAGGATTACTAATTTCAGAATCACTGACCGTTATAACTATCGTTTTACTTAAAGACGGGAATAGAAGTTCATCCTAATCAGATTCAATATCCTTAGAAATTAAACGTTTGGATGTTTTCAAAATTCAGATCAAATTTGGCATGTACAGTATTCAACTAATATTGAAAAACCAATAAATAATTCATTCCATCCCTCCAAATTAAGGTAAATAAATACGTTAGTAACCGAGTACCCGGAGAGTTTTCATGCATGCAAATAAGGGACAATAAACGATTTCAAAACATATCGATGCCTAAAAAATAGACGCGACGCAAAAATAGTGCGATGCGAGTGCGCGGAGAGTTTATACGCACGCAAATACGGAACAATTAGCGTTTTCAAAACATGCCGATATCTAAGAAATAGACCGCAACGCGAAAGTAATGCGGTCCGCGAGATTGTATGGGATAAATGAATCACGGCTTCCCCGTCCCCCACTTCAACACGCGTGCACCTGGCAATAGCTTCAACTTAAAATTGGCAACAAAGCCGGATGACTGATCCACTGCAACATAGATCCCGCCAAAATATACAGGATGACCGAAAGCTGGTACTTTAACTGATGAATATACTCCAGATGACCGAAAGATGCCGTTTTCGTCAGAGGATATAGAGATATCAGCTTCGATGAAATTTCAAAAAATTTTTGCTCAATTTTTTGTGTGATTCGTATTAAGAGTACCATAATAATCCAGTATACGCATTAAAATTTAATATATATGCACTCCTTCTGGTAGATGAGTTAATTCCGGGTTATATGTAAGATGACCGATAGATAGCGAGATGCAAATATATATATATATATATATATATATATATATATATATATATATATATACATATATATTTGCATCCCGCTATCTATCGGTCATCTTACATATAACCCGGAATTAACTCATCTACCAGAAGGAGTGCATATATATTAAATTTTAATGCGTATACTGGATTATTATGGTACTCTTAATACGAATCACACAAAAAATTGAGCAAAAATTTTTTGAAATTTCATCGAAGCTGATATCTCTATATCCTCCGACGAAAACGGCATCTTTCGGTCATCTGGAGTATATTCATCAGTTAAAGTACCAGCTTTCGGTCATCCTGTATATTTTGGCGGAATCTATGTTGCAGTGGATCAGTCATCCGGCTTTGTTGCCAATTTTAAGTTGAAGCTATTGCCAGGTGCACGCGTGTTGAAGTGGGGGACGGGGAAGCCGTGATTCATTTATCCCATACAATCTCGCGGACCGCATTACTTTCGCGTTGCGGTCTATTTCTTAGGTATCGGCATGTTTTGAAAACGCTAATTGTTCCGTATTTGCGTGCGTATAAACTCTCCGCGCACTCGCATCGCACTATTTTTGTGTCGCGCCTATTTTTTAGGCATCGGTATGTTTTGAAATCGTTTATTGTCCGTTATTTGCATGCATGAAAACTCTCCGGCTACTCGGTTACTAACGTATTTATTTACCTTAATTTGGAAGGATGGAATGAATTATTTATTGGTTTTTCAATATTAGTTGAATACTGTACATGCAAAATTTGATCTGAATTTTGAAAACATCCAAACGTTTAATTTCTAAGGATATTGAATTTGATTTGGATGAACTTCTATTCCCGTCTTTAAGTAAAACGATAGTTTTAACGGTCAGTGATTCTAAAATTAGTAATCCTAACATAAAATAATTATAAAAATTAATGTAATGTAGAAAAAAAAATTGGATTTCTCGCTAAATGTTTTTAGAGTGGTTAATAAATTGTGTACTTTTTCCAAAATTTTTGTTTTTTATTTTAGTCCAGTACATGCAATTGATATTTCAAATGAAAATAATAAATAAACATGTTTTACAATTTGTAAGAGAAAATTATAAAAACTCCCAGCGTTGGCAGATTAATTTGTGGGCAGTAGTTGATAACATTATGTTTATGCTTTTTTAGGTATTTTAGCACATTGTTATGTTCCATATACAATGTACAATACGTTAATACACTAGAATAAAGCAGGAGAAATTTGTTGCAAAAAAGTTATTTCCTTTGTTTTTCATTTATAACAAAAAAGGGCAGTGAAAAAATTATGATCATTAGAAAATTGATAGTTTAAACATTTATATGTAAATAACTATTTAATATTTCGCTGTTCTATAAATTTACCCTTCATGGTTTTTTCATATGAATTTTTGGTGTTACAAAGGACTTAAATGAAATTTTACCAAGTCAATATTATAAACAGCAATTTCTTCCATTCAGTTTTTAAATATAATTTACTAATAAAAAAAGTTAGATTTTTAACTTTGCAATTTGGAATCGATTTGGAAAAAGATTAGATAATCAAATTTGATCTTTTTTGAAAATGTAACTTTCGAGGATAAGTTTGAAATTAAATAAAAAGCAAGTTTCGAGATGATTAAAATTGCGAAAAAAAGCAAAATCAAAGCTTCTATAAATGTAAAAGTTTTATATAAAAGCAATATATCTTAAAATTCAAAGATTAAAGAAAAAGGTATAAATTTGAAATCAAAATTAAGGAAACGTTTGAATTTCAAGTTCATCTTTGAAATTATGTTTTAATGTGTACATGGAAAAAGGAGACACAACATTTTAAATTTAAAATCAAAACATTATAAAAGCAGTAAAAATAATTGAAATTTCTGAATGAAATCAAAACAAAAAAAAACAATAAATATTTCTCTCGAGTTTTTTAAGAAGTAATAATCCTTCGAAGAAAATTTTTAAGCCAATTATTTGTTATTACTTTTGGAATTATTTTACATGAATTTTGAGATTTCTAAGCGTAGAAAATATCTTGATTTAAGATGTAGATCGAATTAGGTAAAATTATAGAATCGAAGATTTTTCTAACTGAATTTAGTCCGTAGCAAATACGCTTTTTTATAGTTTGTCATTATAATTTTCAATTATTATAACCTACTAAATTACTACACAATATTAAATTGCACATCTTGAAAACTTTTACTTCTACATTATATTATTACCAATTTATTATAAGTCAGCTTCTTAAATTACATTCAATTCTAATCAAAATGCAGAGGAAATTATAATATTTTGAAAAAACGGCATTTCAGAGATTTTTTGCAAATAAAAATTGTCAATTTACTAAAGAATACAGCAAGAAGCCCTCTAGAAGCTCAAATATGAAACATCCATATTTAAATTAATGGAAAAAGTAGTAAATGATGCAGTGAGTAGATTTTTTGTTCAATATCTAACTGTATTCTAATAGATGACAGTCGTAGAATAATGTTAGTTATATTTTTATGTTGGACATTTAAATGCAGCCAAAAATTCAAACATATTCGCCGCCCTCTAGATGCTAAAATATAAAATATTGAATTAACGGAAAAAGCAGTAAAAGATGCCTTAAATAGATTTATTTTTTAATGTTTAGCTATATTCTAAAAGATGACACCACCAGGTTTTAAACATATTTAAATGTAGTCAAAAATGCAAATGTATTCACTAAATTTAAATTTGGCGCCATTAGCAGGAGAGACGAACTTCGCGCATTAACCATTTTTCCGATATGTTGCAATGCGAAAATGATTCTTATTGCCGCTATTCGTAAGGGTCAATCCGCAGCTGTAATTGGAGTCAATATAAATACCATAAAAGTACAAAACTGTGTACATTGAAGACATTTAAAAGAGAGATTTAGAAGTGTTTAGAAAATTTGTTTACCTAGGAGATTTAAAAGAGTTTTATTTTAAAAAAAGCTACGGAATTGCCCATTTTAAACTGTGTAACTTGAACCCTATAAAACCGATTTGGTTTAGTTTTATTAATATTCACCAAGCAGCCTTTGATAATAGAAATTATAAACACAGCGACTACTTATAAATAAATTCATTAGTTCATAAAAATATTCGGTAGTATTGTACACGGCTTATTTGCATGTTTCTGTGGAGGCGGTACATTTTAATGAATCAATAATTATAATTTATTTATTATTTAAATTTCCCTCCAATTAGTTGTTAGTTGCATATGGAAAGCGCCAAATACCGCGACGCATTCCAAAAGATTATTGGCTGCAATCCATCACATGATCTGTTGGATTTCTATTGGGTGAATAAATATCGTGGATGTTCTTGGTCTCTGGATGATCTATCTACTGTAACTTCTAACTTGCATTATACGGAGGATTACCTATCCTGCATAAAATGGTTGTTAAAAATAGTCCATATATAACTTCAGCTTTTGCAACTGTTTATGTGCAGATTTGAAACTTTTTCTACAAGATATTCTGCATTAAATGGGCCCTTGCCCATATTTTTATTTGCTGTTGCAAGTATCACGTTCCTAAACTTGATCACTAGACTTTATTACACTAGCAGAAAGTTTTGCAAAGTTAATGTAAGACGCAAATTTCATGTTTTAAAATACGCGCGCTTGTCATCTTATGTGTCTAACCAATAGAAATTCGCAAATAACCTGACGAATTTTACCAATAACTTTTTGAAATGCGTGCGGGCATTTGACGCTTCATTTAAAAATTTTTTCCTGTAAATTCATTACCAACAATTTGTGAACAATACTTCGTATTATTTACTGTCTCTTATTTAATTCAACATTAGCCGAATTTCCAATTTTCTGTTAATTAATATTGATTGTGATTGTTCAATATTGATAATATTGATCAATCAAATTGATAACCAAGGACCAGTCCGTTTCACCAAGATTCTTATGATGAAAAGCTTTACTAAAATATTTAACAACAAGTATACCAAAGCAAGGTTATAGGAATTTCATTGAAAAATTTAATAATAATAATATAACACGGAAAGTGGAATAATTTATTACTCTTGTTGGATTTAATACTAATAAGCCTCTTATTAGTAGAGGAAATTTACATTTGATTTGAACGTATGGTGTTCATTTCAACAAGTCTCAGTAAGTGTAGGATTGCTCAAAACCAGGACAGAACACAAATTCGGTTTTGATTTCTGTCAAAAATTTTGGTCGGTCTCTTTTTATATTACACGGAATGGTAATCCATAACTGCGAAAAATTTCGGATAGCAATTCTATATCATACATTGGCCCAAGTTCTCCCTACAAAGTTTATTCGGAAATATACCGCGCTCATTTAAAAGAATTAAAATTTTTAGTAAGTTAACCCTAGTAATATAATCAACATCACCGATGATCTATTCAGCGTAACATGTAACTTGCAATATACTCAGGATTTCTCGGTTAGCAACAGCGAAGTTTTTAATAAGCTTGCCTCTACTAATAGCATGGATGATCTATTTACTGTAGCTTCTAACTTGCAATATACCGAAGATTACCTATCCTGCCTAAAATATTCGATAAAGATGGCCGATATACAACTTCAATGTTGCCGGATACATGAATGATCTATCCAGCGCAGCACCTTCAACTGCAGTATACACAAGATGACCTATTCTGCTTAATTTGGCGGGAGAATATACGCCGATATACGCCGCGCGACGCCAGCGCAGAAACATGCAGTGACAGACGCTCAAACTAAGATATACGAAAATACATAAAATCCGCAGGATAGGTCCTCTCTCTCAAACTTTGTCAGAATGTGTTTCGAGACATTCTGATTCGATTTACACTAAAAACCTTTAGGTCCTCCATATACGGAGGACCTACTGACCTGGAGGACCTATTAAATGTAAATGGCCTTTGAGAGGGAGACCGAACCTGCGCAGGATACAAATATATATATATATATATATATATATATATATATATATATATATATATATATATATGCCTTCACTACATCAAATTATCCCGGACGACATTCAACTTCTCTCTTATGCGGACGACCTTTTACTAACAGTCGGGGGATCTAATGCACACATCATGACACAAAGAATGAACGCCGTACTATATGACGTCTACAACTGGCTTCGAAACAAAAATCTCCAACTGTCCTGCAGCAAATGTGAAAGCATCTGGTTCCACAAAAGTAGGAAAGCTGTATCCTCCCCGAATATAGTTATATCAAATAAAATCATCCCGTTCAAAAGAGAAGTTAAATACTTAGGTGTTATCCTTCAACATAGTATGTCATGGAATAAACACATCGATAATATCTGTCTGAAAGCTGAGAAAGGCATCAATCTATTACGTGCGATATGCAGAGTCTGGTGGGGTGCTGACCCCGTCTCTCTTCAACTAGCTTATAATGGTCTGGTTCGGTCACACCTAGATTATGGTTCCATATTTTTTTCAACCGCAAACATAAAAACATTAAACAAACTCAACACCATCCAATTTAAAGCTTTAAGAATTATTACTGGTTGTATGAGATCTACCCCAACTAACGCTTTACTGGCGGAATGTGGAGAAATTGGAACATAGAAGAAGATGGCTAAGCCATAAATTTTTGCTAAATATAGTCTCTATCAAGAATCACCCTCTAATATCCATAATGGTGGATCTTCTCCACACCTACCAAAACTTAGCCCGCTCATCCACTCCCTCCGGAAACATTATATTGCCGACAATGTTGGAAGCTTTAAACAATATACTTGAAATTTAAACCCCAGCTTTATAGAGAGGAGACCCTTCCTTGCTATAATGTTGAATATCGCCATCTAATTGCCCCCGTTAATGTCTTAAACTTCAATCTCAACAAGAATGACCCCAACGTCGCCCTGACATTCCGTTCCAAACTTGACGATTATCTCAACAATCACACCATCATATTTACGGACGCTTCTAAAAAAGACAACAGAGTGGGTATGAACATTCACATCGCAGCTTGAATTCGCCTTCACCGCCCGCCTACCAAATCAAGCTCAAATCTGCACGGGCGAAATTTGTGCTATCAACCAAGCCGTCCTCATGGCCATAAACAAGAAAATTAAAAAAAGGCATCATCTTTTCAGATTCCTTAAGCGCAATACAAAAACTTTCCAAGACCACTTTAGATGCGAAGGACGACTACATATCTCTCTCAACCAAAAGAACAATACTAATCGCTAATGAAATGTGTTAGAATTTGAATTATGTTTTCAATTGGGCATTGCTCCTGCGTCAAGCAATGCAACAAAAAACGTAGTAAGATAAGAAGACGTCAACTTGTAACAGCGGCAATAAGATATAAGAATTCCCGCAGCATATTCAAGGCAAGCAACGCCACCAAAATTATTATAGTTAACAATAAATAGTTAAGATCAATCAGCCAGTATTCTAAATCCAGCGACCTATCAATTCAGAAATCACACGTTTCATTTTGGACCATATCGAGCCGGATCTCGATTCACGAAGAACATGGGAGCACGGCTGTAGTGGCGAAGCACCGAAATCACGACAATCTATCTGTGAGTATATTCCATAATTTTCCTTTATGTAATTTTATCCGTACATCGCATAGTTTAGGCATTCATACTCATTTTTCTCGAAAATTTCTCGATTATTTATCACGTTTTTTTTAATTATCGATTTAGGAATTTCACGATCGCTTATCACATTTCTCTCACGTCTGGTGTTTACAAAAAAAACGAAGCAAATACATATCTCGAATTCACGATATAATTTCACAAATATTAATAAAACGGGCTAATCTTTAAACATAAAACAATGACCGAAGGTAATAATCAAAGTAATCACGACGAAATTAGAAAATTAAGATTTGAAAGAGGTGTACTCGAAAGAAAATTTACTCGATTAGAAAATTTTCTCGCTCTAGAACAAAATAGGGAAGACATCAATCAGTTAGAAGTTCGATTAAAGTCAATAGAAGATGATTTGGTTGTGTTCGACAAATTGCAAACTAAACTTGAGTTTTTAGACCAAGAGAACATGGTCGAAAAAGATGAAACGGAAGAGAGGTATTTTAATATAATCGCCTTAATGAAAAAACACATAAAAATGCAGTCTGATTTAGAAGATAGTAGCAAACATGTTGCAGGTAGCTCTACTTTAACAAATTTAAATTCATCAACAAATGTAATTCAAAATGAAGCAGTAAAACTTCCTGACATAAATATGCCAATATTTTACGGAAATTATGAAACTTGGTTTAGTTTCATAGACATTTTTAACTCAGTCCATTGATTCTCGAAATGATTTATCTAATCTACAAAAAAGTTGGTATTTAAAATCCTGTTGCAAAGGATCAGCTTTAAAGTTAATCGACTCGCTAAAGGCGGAACCAGGAAGCTATGCAGTGGCTACTGATACTTTAAAATCTCGATACGAAAACAAGCGTGCATTTCTGGATCATCACATAAATGGAATATTGTTTCATTTACCGGAAGTAACAAAGGAATCTCCTGTCGGTCTTAGGGATTTATTAGATACATTAAATTCACTTTTAAACAGTTTAGAAATATTAGGTTTGCCTACATCTCAATGGGATGCATTAATTGTACCTTTGGTAATAGAAAATGTAGATATTTATACGAGACGCGAATGGGAAAATAAGAAATCAGACGAAGATCTACCATCACTATCAGAACTGCAACAGTTTCTTAAAAAACGATGTTACACGCTAGAAATTTTACATTCAAAAAACAAATCAAAACAAAATCAAAATTCATCAATCGTTTGCACACAAAAACAAAACAAAATATTTTCACGAGTAACCAATAACATGGGTAATACTGATGCAAGAGAAAGAAAACCGTTTCAGGTTACTGTTAATACACAACGACCACCGTCTAACTTTAACCGCAATCAGCAAAGATTTGTAATATGTAATATTGTAAACAAAATCATTTTATATTTAAATGTTTTTAATTCCAACGTTTACCTATTTCAGAAAAATATAGTGAATTAGATAAAATGCGACTTTGTCATAACTGTTTACGTCCCGGTCACGATATAAACAATTGTAAATCTCGAAATTGCACTCACTGCTCTCAAAAACATAATTCGTTGCTGTGCAAAGAATCAAATAATACAGATTCAAATTCAACAATTAACAATAATTCCTCGAATATTTATAATCAACAATATTTTCCTCTTGACAGTAATATAGCTCAATCAAGTATGCAAGCAGAAAATACATCAAAGCCAACAATAAATTGTTTGACTCGTAACATAAAAAATCAACCAAATATCAAAAATTCGGAACATATTTCTTCAAATTCTCTAGTTTTATTAAGTACAGCGAAAATTCTAGTAGCAGATACTCAAGGTCATTATCATGAATGTAATGCCTTTTTTGATTCTGGCAGTCAATCAAATCTTATAAGAAAAGAATTTTGTGAGAAGCTAGGATTATCTGTATTCAATTTTCCTTCGCCAATGTCTGGCTTAGGCAAGCATGTTACTCGTACTTCCAATTGGACCAAAACTCGTATTAGATCGCGGTTTAATAACTTTCAGTTAGATGTTAATTTGTTCATATTACCAGAAATCACAGAATGTCTTTTGATACATCAAAATTTAATATACCACCGAATATACAATTAGCAGACGAACATTTCAATACTCCCAAACAGATAGACATGTTGATTGGCGCAGAAAGATTTTATGACTTTTTACAAACAGGACAAATAAATTTAGGTCCACGAAAACATTTTCCAAAACTTCAAAAGACCAAATTTGGCTGGATCGTAACAGGAAAGGTTCCAGTTTTTGAACAAACCTCACAACAAAATATAGTCTGCAATCTTTTATCAAATTTTCCAAGCGAACCCTCAGAGAATAATGTAGAACCAACATCTGAGCTAACAAATCGCGAATTACATAATAATTTACAAAAATTTTGGTTGATAGAAGATTTACCAGACAAACCGGTTAATTCTAAAGAAGCGGAATATTGTGAAAGCTTTTTTTAACAAACGACAACTCGAACTGAGGATGGAAAATTTATCGTACGATTACCATTTGGACCGAACCAAAACATTTCCTTAGGAGAATCATTGTCAATTTGTCTAAAACGTTTTAAATCAGTCGAAAATAGGCTTAACAAAAATGAAAAGTTAAAAACAGACTACGTTAACTTTATGAACGAATATAATTCTTTAAATCATATGAAATTTATCTCTAATTTAGAAATGGATATACCACATCATAAACCTGACGAATACTTTTTACCACATCATCCCGGAGTTAGACCTTTCAGTATAACCACTCGATGCAGAGTAGTCTTTGATGGCTCCTGCAAAACGTCTAATGGTTTATCAGTTAATGATTTATTATGTATTGGACCAGTTGTTCAACCTAATCTATTTTCCATAATTTTAAGATTTCGACTTCGACGATATGTTTTAATCGCGGATATTAAAATGATGTACAGACAAATATGGTTACACTCAGATGATAGAAGGTGTCAACAAATATTATGGAGATCTGACAAATCTCAACCAATCAGAATTTATGAGCTCAATACTTTAGTAGACGGATTATCAAGTTCTCCTTTCATTGCTACCAAATGTCTCAATATGTTGAACAATCAATTTAAAGAACAATATCCTACAGCGTGTAAACAAATTGAAACCTCGTTTTACATGGATGATCTAACGAGTGTCAACTCGATAGAAGAATCTACATTAATAATTTCCGATTTAACAAAGATTTTAGATAGCGCGGGATTTTCACTGAGAAAGTGGTCTTCCAACAATTGTACAATTTTAGAAAAAATACTGCAACTTTGCACAGACCCTTCATGTTTAGAAGATAAATTAATTTTAAATCAGGAAAGCAAAGAATTAAAAACCTTGGGCATATCTTGGAATTCTAATAATGATAGCTTTTCATTTTCTACGGCTATAAATCCAATATTTAACGGCCATTCTAAGCGCTCAGTTTTGTCTGTTATTTCTCAGATTTTTGATCCTTTAGGATTAATTCGACCGATTGTAGTAAAGGCAAAGATGCTAATGCAACGTCTATGGCAATTAGGTCTAGATTGGGATCAACCCATACCCCATGAACTTCTCGAATTTTGGAATTTATTTTTACACCAAATGCCCATACTAAAAGAAATACAAGTTCCTCGTCAAGTACTGTGTAATAATCCTAACTTCATCGAACTCGTGGGATTTTGTGATGCGTCAGAGAAGGCGTTCGGCGCATGTCTTTATTTAATTTCAAATAACGACCAAAACGAAAAACAATCTCATTTATTATGTGCAAAATCTAAAGTAGCCCCAATCAAAAAATTATCATTACCCAGGCTGGAATTATTAGCTGCAACGTTACTTTCTCGACTGGTTAGTACAATGTTGAAAACTCTGGACGTAGACATTTCGCAAATTACTCTTTATTCAGATTCAACGATAGTTTTGTCATGGCTTAAAATCGATCCTTCGAATCTAAAAACATTTGTAGCTAATCGTGTTTCTACAATTTTAGAACACACTGACGTCCAAAATTGGCGACATATAGCTAGCGAAAATAATGCAGCTGATGTAATATCACGTGGAAAGACGCCACAAGAATTAAAGGAATCGAATATTTGGTGGTACGGACCTATCAGTTTAATTTCTGACTCAAACCCAATTACAAATCATGTTTTTGAAATGAATTATCCAAGTGAATTATTGGAATTAAAAAATAATCAAATCACTTTGAATATAACAAATAACAAACAGAATGATCTCATAATACTTTTTGACAAATATTCAAGTTTAGCAAAACTTTTACGGGTTACAGCATATATTTTTCGATTCGTAAAACGTTTAAGATCAAGAATACAGTCCACTACAAACAATTCTCGAATGAACTCAAATCAACTGACAGCAAAGGAACTCGAGTCATCTAGAATATTTTTAATAAAATTATGCCAAGGAGAAACATTTTCGTCAGAAATATCCACTTTAAAGAATAATCAAGCCATTAGCCATAGCAACATTCGCAATTTAAATCCCTTTATTGACGAATTGGGAATTCTTAGAGTTGGAGGCAGATTATCGAATTCTGATGCTTCATTTGAACAGCAACATCCAATTATACTGCCAAGTAAACATAACCTAACGTATTTAATAGTCAAAGATGCCCACATGCAAGTACTCAACTCTTGTTATCGATTATTAGGTTAATTTATTGGCCCATTAATGGTAAAAACTCTGTAAAGCACGTCATTCATAAATGCATTAGATGTTTTCGTTCAAAACCAAAACCATCAAATGTTTTAATGGGTAATTTACCTCGCGACAGGGTGACACCTAGCAGAGTCTTTTCTAAAGTAGGAATTATTCAGGTCCAATTTATGTCAAGGAAAATGAAGAGGTAGACTGGTAAAGTCATACTTTTGCATTTTCGTTTGGTTCTCGGTAAAGACGGTTCACATTGAACTAGTCATGACAACCGACGAATTTTTAAACGCTCTAAAACGTTTCATTTCTCGCAGAAGAAAACCGACAGATATTTACTCAGACAATGGGTTGCAGTTTGTTGGAGCTAATAATCATTTTCTTGAATTATATAACCTTCTCTCAGATCAAGAGCACAACAACAAGGTTGTAAGTTTCTTAAGCTCAGATCGAATTGAATGGCACTTTAACCCGCCTCGATCTCCACACATGAGAGAATTGTGGGAAGCCGCTGGGAAAGCAACAAAATTTCATTTATATCCTGTTTTAGCAAATTCTCACGTTACTTACGAAAAAATGTACACAATTCTTGTTCAAATCGAATCATGCCTAAACTCGCGTGCTCTAACCCCAATTTCATCCGACCCTAATGATTACAACCCTTTAACTCCTGGTTATTTCCTTATTGGAGACTCTTTGATCGCTACACCACAAACTAATGTGGCAGATATTCATAGTACTCGACTCTCACGTTACAACCGAATGCAGCAACTTGTGCAATTATTTTGGCAACGTTGGTCTCAGGAGTACCTTCATCAACTTCAAACCAGGAATAAATGGCATCACAATTCAATAACAGACATTCCTTGTGGATCCTTGGTCCTGTTAATGCAGGAAAATACACCTCCACTCAAATGGCCTTTGGCGGGAGTCATTGCAATTCACCCAGGGAAGGACGGGAAAACACGTGTTGTGTCAGTGAAGGTGGCAAGTGGCAGTGTTTTTACGCGATCCTTAAAGAAAATTTGTAAACTCCCTTTCGACGAGGACATTCCAAATCCGAATTTGACGGATACAGATAAGATGGACACGTAAACATTTTTGTAATCCTAAGAATACTTATAGTTTATTACATCAATCAATTGTTTCTTTCTCTTTTGGGTATATGTTTGTATTTATGCTTTATTTAAGGTTTTGAAATTGAGGCATTTCAAGGTGGGCGGCGTATGTTAGAATTTGAATTATGTTTTCAATTGGGCATTGCTCCTGCGTCAAGCAATGCAACAAAAAACGTAGTAAAATAAGAAGACGGCAACTTGTAACAGCGGCAATAAGATATAAGAATTCCCGCAGCATATTCAAAGCAAGCAACGCCACCACAATTATTATAGTTAACAATAAATATTTAAGATCAATCAGCCAGTGTTCTAAATCCAGCGACCTATGAATTCAGAAATCACACAAAATGGGATGTGACATTAAACTCTGTTGGATACCCGGTCACAGCAAAATAATGGGTAATGAGACGGCAGATTATCTACTCAACGCAGGCTGCACCATGAACATATCGATGAATGTCAAACTGGACAAAAAAGAGTTCCTCCCTATAGTAAAGGAAAAAATTAAGAGGGAATGGCAAGAGGAGTGGTCAAATTCCAGAAAATATAAAGGACGCTGGTATTACCAAATTCAGAAAAGAAGAGTACAACAGAAAATGGGAAAAACACCTAGAAAGTTTCAACGAAAAGGACGAAACACCCTGGAAACTTGCCAAAAAACTGGGACAAACAAGCAGAGACTTGCCTCCGTTAAAAACAAATAACGGAAAGGCCATCACAAACGAGGAAAAGACCGAGGTGTTTGCAGAAATGCTGCAAAAGCAATTCAGCCCAAATCCTTCGATAGACAGAACTTGAACATTGAAACACACACGGAGACCCTTCTCAACCTCGGAGAAAACTACAAATTCGACGAAGTCACCACAGAAGAGTTAAAAACGATTATTAAGAACCTAGTAACGAAAAAGTCGCCTGGTCCAGATAACATAAGGAACTTTACGATAAAAATGCTTCCGCCAGAAGCAGTAGAAGACCTCAAGAACATATGCAACGCAATCTTCAAACTTCGCGTCTATCCAAACAGGTGGAAGACGGCAGAAACAATAATGATCCATAAACCAGGAAAGCCGAAAAACAGCGTCGACAGCTACCGACCTATCAGCCTGCTGTCAAGCCTTAGCAAAATAGCCGAAAGAACTATTCTAACCAGACTGGACAAGATAAAAATAGACGGAAATATCCTACCGGACGAACAGTTTGGATTCAGGCAGGAACACTCGACGGTTCACCAATTATCGAGAATAACCGAACATATCCTCGAAGGCAACAACAAAGGAAAAACCTCTGGAGCCATATTCCTAGATGTTGCAAAAGCCTTCGACAAAGTCTGGCACACTGGACTGATATACAAATCAGTTCAGCTGGGAATCCCACTGGCCTACGGAAAAATAATTAAATCATACCTGGACGGAAGAAAATTCTACGTCAAAATTACCGAAAAGACATCCAGCATCAAGGAAATGACAGCAGGCGTGCCTCAAGGATCTTTACTAGGATCGATACTGTATCTCATCTATACCGCTGATATTCCAAAAAAGGAGGATACCAAGATCGCTTTATACGCAGACGACACGGCCATAATCACACAGTCAAGAATATGGACAAAAATCACCAAAACCCTACAATATCATCTCAACGATATAGAAAGTTAGATGAATACATGGAGGATTCAAACAAACGCAAGCAAGAGCCAAGCTATAATATTCAGCAGGAAAAAGAAAGAACCGGAGCAAAAGCTCAAATTAAACGACACTCCTATTCCGTGGGTGAAACAAATGAAACACCTCGGAGTAACCCTGGACAAAACACTTTCATTCAATGCACACATTCAAAGCATTGCGACGAAAACCAAACAACTAAAAGGATATCTCTACCCACTCTTAAACAACAGAAGCAAGTTGGATATCAGAAACAAACTAAATCTGTACAAGGCAATCATCCGACCGAAGCTAACGTATGCATCAGAAGTCTGGCTGAGAGCAAGTCCACGACAACTGCACACGCTAGAAATAATTGAAAATAAAACGCTAAGACAATGCGTCAACGCGCCTTACTACATGACAAACGAGCAAATCCACAACGATCTGAAGATTCCAACGCTTATGGAACACATCAAAACACTGGCCACAAAAATGCAGACTCATACAAACATACAGATCTCTGAAATAACAGATTACGAAGATACCACTGAAAGTAGGCACAAAAGGCCCAGACAGATTCTACAAAAGATGAACACAACCTAAACGATAATCACCGTTGTTAGTTGTACCAATGAAGGTGGATTGAGTAGCTTTCAATTGGTGCGACAACACTTATCGACGAAGGTGAATTGAGTAGCTTTCGCCAGGTAAAAGATCTCTCGCTAGCGCACCTAACAACATGAGCGCGGTCGACGGCACGCGCTAAAGAAGGTGGACCGAGTAACCTTCTTTAGAGCGACTGCTGTCGATCACGGATGCCTGCCATCGGAGGTGAATTGAGTAGCTTTCGATGGGCGGTCTCCGCAGCTCACAAAATTATCACTACAGTAATGTTCACTAAAAGACGGCGGTCAAAGGAACGAAAGTTTCGGAACCGCGTTAAACTACCAAAGAACCACGATGATAATGACGATGATAATGATGATGACCAAATTCAGAACAGACTATTCTCGATACCATGGTTCAAATCAGTACCCTTTATTGATCGAAGACATTTGATCACAATAATTCGCATGCGCACAGGACACTGTCTCACGAGTAGCCATCTAGATCGCATCGAAATAAAAAATAATCCAAATTGCGAATGTGGAGAATTAGAGGATCTGGATCATATTTGTTTTGGAATGCCCTCTCTATAAAGTCAACAATTGAGACTTTTACTCAGATATCGCAAAAACCGGGGTCACACTACCGACGAACATGTCCGGCATGTTAAGAGAAGGCAATTACGAAGCATCAATTTTTTATACCATAACAAAAAAAATTGCAGCTAACCCAATAAGGGTTTATTCGGCATCGATTGATAATAATATTCTTTAATTTCTCTATATGTTTCAGATCCTCTTTTATCCTCTCCACTCTTCTACATACTGAGGCAATTTTCTTGGTGAAGCCGCTCAGCCGTTGCCCCTGAGCGTGAAAAGTCTATCCTACGTTATGCTATTTGTTTATTAACATTGCTATTATAACCTGCACCCCAAATATTTATTTTCATTTACTACCAAGAATTCAAGGGACAGGGGTACCACCCAGGCGCCCTTTATTGGGCATCCCGCTTCGACCCAGAATGTGCTGGCCAATTATCCCTAAGGGATAAAGGCCATTAACGAAGAAGAAGACGACTTATTCTTGAAATTTCGAGAAAAAATTCAATATCAAAGTCAAAATTCCCAGAAAAAAGTCGAAATTTCGACTTTAATCTCGGAATTTTAAGAAATGGAATTTTCGAGAGAAAAAGTCGAAATTTTGAGTGTAAAGCCGAAATTTTGAGTGTAAAGTCGAAATTTCGAGTTTAAATTTTGACTTAACAGAGGTTGCTTTAACGCTATCATCTTCAGGGAGATACTGTATCTCTTCGACGATGATAGCTTGGCTATCGAAACGCGTTAGTGTTTTTTTAATCTTTTTTGGTTTCAGGTGAAAAGATTTGTATTTCAATTTTTGAAGATAACTAAGGACCAATTCGTTCCACTAAAAATAAGTAAGTTAACTTTTTAATTACTAACCTCTATTTCATCATGATATTCTCTCACCACCAGAGTGTATACACCACCAAAAGCCAGGTAAACATGCGTTTGGAATAGCATTGGGTGTCCCTTGGATTTTACAATGCACTGGTACCTGCAAAATTACAACAAGGCAACATTTTTAGGTGAAAGCAAACTGAGGCCAATTACAATCCTTGGGGCACTTCCATATAGTCGGATGCAGCCAGAGATGACTTGGATGAATTCGGAACAAAATAAGTATCCTCAAAGTCATCCATACCTTTCAGCGTTAGTGTGACATCTTGAAGCGATTGAGAGGTTCTTATGTAAGCCACTCTGAAATCATCAAGGATTTTTTTCAGTGAAATCAGTGTCAAAGTGGTAATATGTTGTTCTGGATGTTATTAATCGACATTTGGATCACTCTACTAGATGATTGGGGAACTAAATAATATGGTTGAAGGTTGAGGTACCTAGCACAAGCTTTTTTTACATTTCTAAGACCTGTCTGCAAAAATAGGAATACGAATCTTGTCCCCTGAAACCAAGAAAGATTAAAAAATACAACAAACACGTTTCAATAGCCAAGCTATCATCTTCGCGCGTTAGAGCAACCTTTGTTGTGCTATTAATCTTTCTTGGTTTCATTTGTATTTCAATTTTTGAAGATAAGCAAGGACCAGGTCATTCCATCAAAAAGACCTGTCTGCAAACTGCCCTTGATTTAAGGATAGTTTTCAAGGTAGTTCACATGCAATAATAATAGTCTAAAGCTTTTAGCACGTTATATCTACGCTGCGTATCAGGAAACGTAAATGCTCACCGCTACTTGATTTTTAGCATAGTCTGTATGGGTGGATACAATAACATAAATCTCAGAGTCGCTTTGCAGTACATTTTCTGAGCTGACAACACATATGCGGCTGATTTCAGAGACGTAGCTTTAGCCAAAGGCATCTAGACGGAGTAGTAGAATTGCTATATTGATATTACTTCAAGATGTTTCCCTAACGTGCGAATGAAGCATCGACATTCGGTGAGATAATTTCAGATTGCGATTACGCAAAAACTGCACCGCCAATATTTTATTATTTAATTTACAATATCACTGCATGTAATATGTTAATTTTTTAGGAAAATGTATACAGAAGTATACACAAGAAAAAATCATTTCGAAAACATTTTTGGTCTATACCTTACATGTTAACAATCGTAAGTTTGCCATTGAATCTCTCGGCTTCAGTACCAGTACGGATCCTTTAATTTTGCAAATGTATGGATAACATTGTTAATAACAGCTGATAAAAATTTAAAGAAAAATCATAGAAAGGCAATTGACCGGTGAAGTTTTTTTATGTATTGATGACTCAATGTACAATTCAGCCACTTTATCCTAGCAAAGGATCTCTTCACGCTTAAGATCGTTTAGAAATAGGAATAGTAGGCTAGAAGGGTGGTTCCTCTGCCAATTTCTTCGTCTTCTTCGTCTTTCTCTTAATTTAGGCCTTAGGCCTGTAAGTTCCAACTTAATTCTCTTGTGATGTAAATGTCCAGGAGTCCTTCCATCTGTTTGGTAGTCTGCTAACATCTGACGAAAGCATTTACAATGTTGTGTTAGGGTTTTTCTTCTTTAAGGCTAAAGACACACGAAGCGGTTTTCGCCGAGTCGGCAGCCGACTCAGCATTTGATTCCATCGGATTTTATGGTAGTGAACACACGCAGCGTCACGCCGAGGCTGTGTCGAGCGTACCCTCGTCCGGACGAGGCGCAGCTAGCGTTTTTATGACTTCAAGCGTACCATCGTCTATACCTGCTTTACGGAGGTGTTCACACGACAAGCGGTTTTTAAGCTGTGAATATCAAGCGTAGTTGTCAAATATTGCTTATGTGCAATTTTTGTGTTTTTTTCATACGATAAATAAATATTCCTTGTGCTTCTTAGTAACTGCATAAATTTAGATAACGAATAGTCACTTTGCAGGGAAGAGGCTCAATAAAAAAAAGCAATAAAATAACTAAATGTGTGGGGTTATTACAAGTTGGAAAACGTCTCATGACTGTATCTTGCTTAGATATGTCCCCTTTTATCAAACACATTAATTCATTAAATGAATTTTAAGACATAGGTAAATAATTTAAAAAATTTGCGACATCGCTTTGAATTGTCTTCATAAATAGAGTATAAAATTGACTTTTTTCTTTGCGTTTCTGAACAACTGGATATTTCCACATACAAAGTTTTTTTTTATTATTCAATCGACAATATAGTAAATTGGTTTAAAATTATTAATTCATCGTCAAAATCCATTGCTTCAGGAAAAACTGGCAACATCTTCACTTACACCGCGCGCGTTGGCAGACGAGTCGTGTGTTTGCTCCAAATTGGTGCCGATTCGGCGAAAACCGCTTCGTGTGTCTTTACCCTAAGTGTTACGGCGTCCAGTAAAGATTATTTGCAGCTTATGACAATTACATATCCTTGGAAACTATGGACGCACAAATTACCTTTAAAAATGAAAAGATACACGTGGTAGCATGATTAATCTATGGATGAAAATTCTTTTTTTTTTTCTCAATTTTTGTTTTCATTCAAAATTTCATTTTCCTACTCGTATTTTGTACATTTATTTTGCAATCTTGTCCTTTTTGTTCGAATTTACTGTTCAAACTTTTTTTTTGTAAAATTCCAATTATTTTCCAAATTTTAACTTTTGCCTCGAACTGAATCTGAAAATGTTTACTTCGTTACCTAAAATTAGGCTTTCTCTTGAAAATTTTAACAGCAATCAGAAAACGTCAATGTTTATAAAAATCTCCTTTTTCTAGACTTTTTCATATATTTTTTTTCAAAATTTCAACTGTAACTTCAAAATTTCGACGTTTTTCTCAAAATCTTGAATTCAAATTTCGATCCATTTGCTGAGTTTCTTAAAACTGGATTTTTACGATGCGTGGATTTCGATTTTATCTCAAACTCTTGCGTTCGATCCATTTCTAGAGTTTTTTTCTTAAAACTGGATTTTTCACGATGCGTGAGTTTCTCTTTTATCTCAAACTCTAACGTTTACATTTAAAATGTTAGTTTTTTTTTCTAAAATGTCGGCGATAAAACCAGAATTTTGACTATTACCTCAAAATGCTAAGTTGCACGTCGATATTTTGAATTTTTTATATAAAAAATATTGAGTTTAGTGTCGAAATTTCAAGAAAAAAGGGCGACATTCTATTTTTAAATCGAAGTTTTAAAACCAAGTTCCAAATTAGGATAACAAACTTGAATTACTTGTTTCTCAAAATTCTCAATTTCAACGTCCAAGTTGTAGATATTTTCCTGGAATTTTACTTTTTAAGAAAATTTTCGTTTTTGTTCAAAGATTTTCGTATTGTCCAAAAAATTCCGTTTTTGTTCAGAAATATCGCTTTTTGTCCAAAAATATCCCATTTTGTCAAAAAATATGCCTTTTTTCTAAAAATATCCCTTTTTGTCTAAAAATTTTCGTTTTGGTCCACAAATTTTCGCTTTAATCTTAAAACTGTGAATTTTCTTCTTCCTTCAATAAGCTCTTCTTAAATATTCTGCCCATAAGTGAAAAAAGGCTTGCCAAGAAGGGGAGAGGGACAAAGGAAGCAAATGCCTTAAGGCAGTGGTTTCCAACCTGTGGGGCGCGCCCCCTTAGGGGGGCGCGAGACTGTTGCAGGTGTTTCCAAAATATCTTTTTCGAATACAAACCACAATATATATATATATTGTATATTGTTTTGTAGCCCATTAAATAAATTATAATATCAGTTGAATATTTATGAAATTAGAATGTTAGAAAAATTAAGGGGGCGCAACAATTATTTTTTTAAGGGGGGGGCGCAGGTACAAAAAGGTTGGGAACCACTGCCTTAAGGTTCCTGCTTAACAAAGGCACGTAGAAATGACTACTAAGAAGGCTCCTTTAGAACACCTTGTTTTTTTGTTTTTTTAATCATTTTCCTTGTTTTTAACGTATATTTTAAAATAAACATTTTTCAAAGATTTTACCCTATTTTGAAGTTTGTACTAGTCGGCCCCTATAGAACACTTTGTTTTCTTAATCATTGTGCTCTGTTTTTAAGGTATATTTTAAAATTAACATTTTCTAAAGATTTTTTCCAAATTTTAAAGAAAGGTACAGGATTTAAAGAGCAGATATTTAAAGGATTCTGTCCTGTTTTTTAAGGTAGAAGGCATGCTATACAAACTCGTGTAGATAACGATTTTTTAAACAAATTAACTATTTATTAATAAATTAGTATTATATGCGATTTACCCTGTTATAGCAACAATATAGGATTAGCATATAGAATTATGTCAAAATAGATGAAGAAGGTAAATTTTACTAGTTCAGAACACTTTGTTTTTAAGGTATATTTTAAAATTAACATTTTTCAAAGATTTTGCCCAAATTTATTAAAGACTCTCCTGTTTATAACATACATAAATAAATATTTTTGTACAAAAGAAATAAATATAATTAAATAAAAAATTACGTTACAAAGTTGATAAGTAATTCTGGTACACTTGAATGTTATCTGATGTTACTGAACTACTACAGGATCGCTGTAAAGAAAAAAATTTTGTTAGGGAGGTACAAAAAAAGGGGCAGCATAGAGACTATTTTTAGGTCTATGTTTTGTTACCTATACTCCAAAAAAAATCTTAATGCCGTTTCAAACTGCACCCGTTGTGCACTGTTGTCAAAAATTAACAATGGATCCAACTTGCCGACCTTTTCGTAGAGATTTATTTCTATTTCATCGTGTTCACTCCGATACGTTTCAATTTCTTCCTTAAATATAGTCGAGCGATAGAGATGTAATCCATTTGCCTGATTATTATTGCTTTCTCTAATAGCTATAAGCTGGGCTTCAGCAAAGAAGAATATTTGAATCCGAATTAGGGATGTACCTTCTCAGACTTGTATTCTTGCAGAATGCTCCATTTTTATATTTTCAATAATATTATGCTTCTTGATCTGTTTGCGGTGTGTTTGCAACTGGCGAAAATCTTCCATTAGCTTTTTTAAATCCATCGTATCTAAAATAAAATTCTAAATATTGTTTTTCATCATTGTTTTTATACGTACCAAGGCTGCAATTCTGCAAAAAAAAACACTAACAGAAAGACACAGACACAAGACTGACAGGACACAGGCGCAAGCGGTTCCCGTTGGTCACTTTGGTCGTTTTTCGAATACTGCTTGCTGCGGAAACACAGATTGTTTTCCAGCTGCATTTATAAATGGTTGCATAAATGGCAAGTATCAATTCGATTATTGATCGATTATTTTTTCTACTAGTTTTAAATCTCTTATAAGAAGTCAGTCCACAGACGGTGTTAAACCAAATTTATTTAACAAAGTATTGCCACTAACATGATATAATAAATTATTCATTATTAATTAACAACGAAAAGGATTAATATCCAAACTGTATTGTATCAACATTTTCGAGAATAACTCTCTTGTCATAAACAAAACCAACTTGTTTTGTTTCTATTTTATTTAAAAGTTCTTTAGTTTTAGCATTTCTGGTAATTTGATGATATTGTGTACTGATTTTATTATCTTTGTTTTCTAAAATATTATGTATACTATCAGAATTAATTTTTTCGGACGTTTCATAGTTTCATGTAAATCCTTTTATTTTACAAACAACTTTACCCGTATTAGTCTTATAACAATAACTCTTTGGACCTGTTGATACCCAGTTGTTGTGAAATGCCAAATCAATATTTGAACTATTTACTTTCTTTGGATTGGCATTACTTTGTTCTATGTTTGCTAAAAATGTCAATGTCAATCAATAATAATTAATAAACAGTTAGGCATGCAGTAAGAAGTTTCTGTATGCAATATATTAAATGAATCCAGCATCCTGCCTAAAAGCTATTCCACTAATCAAAATTAACAACAGGTTATGGGCCCAGATTAGTTGGGAGTAGCTAAAAGTTTACGTAAGTTAACGCTTGAAAATATGGTATATTCAGCGCAAAAAAGTTGAGGGAGGTTAACGAAATGGCGGGAAGCTTGGAAGAAAGAATACGAGTTCCTCTATTTGACGGAAATGGGTTTAACAACTGGAAATTCCGCACGGAAACTCTGTTAGAGGAGCTTGACCTGATAAGTTTAACTAATGAGTCCTACTTGGAAAAGGTAAAATTCGAAGATGGTGAATTGGTTGAAGTGAAAGCACAGAAGGAAATAATACTGGAAGATTGAGCGAAGAAAGATAAGAAATGCAAATCTCAAATTGTACAAACGATTGCAGACAGCAATTTCGAATATGTTAAAGATGCAAGAACAGCTTTTGAGATGTGGGGAACGTTCTGTAAAACATTTCAAAGAAGTGGTATCGCAAGTCAATTACTGCTTCGAAAATCCCTGCTTACCATGAAACTCAATCCAACAAAGCAAACAATGGAAGCTCACTTTCTAAAATTTGATAAAATTGTCAGAGAACTAAGGTCTACAGGTGCCACGTTGGAAGAAAATGGTGTAGTCTGTCATTTATTATTAACAATGTCACCAGAATATGACACAGTAGTGACAGCTCTAGAAACGCTATCTGCCGAATTTCTGACTGTCATTTGTGAAAAATCGCTAGAGGAAGAAATGAAATGACAAGGGGCAAGACCCAAAACCCGAAATGAAGGCATGGAAAACACGGTTTTTGGAGCTTATTCAGGAAAGAATTCTAACAAAGAAAAGTTTCGTTTTAAGTGTTACAACTGCGGGCTGATTGGTCACAAGAAGTCAGAATGCAGGAAAACGATCCAGAAGAAAGCTGAAGTGAGAAAACGTGAAGCTGATGCAAAAATCTTGTGTGCTGAAGAACATTTTGCATTCCCTGCTGTACACAAATTGGATACAGATGAAGACTTATCATGGTATTTGGACTCGGGTGCAACAGAACATTTGGTGCGTACAGACAAGTTTTTGAAGAACACTCGACCCCTCGAGCAGCCAATTAAGATTAGAAGTGCCAAGTCTGGGCAGTATTTGGTAGCAAGACAAGCGGGGGACATCTACGTGAAGACTATAGTTGGAAGGTTTGAATTTAAAATAGTAATCAAAGATGTTCTTTTAGTTCCAGGACTTGAACTGAACTTGTTATCTGTTCGAAAACTCGAAACGAGTGGTTTTAAAATTCTATTTGAAGATGGACAAGGGAAGATCATGAAAAACCAGAAGGTTGTTGCTGTTGCGCTAAGAAGACTTTATGAATTGCAGTTGTCTGGTTATGAGGACGCCTTTGCTCTGAGAGATTCAGATATGAAAAATGAATTGTGGCATAGCAGATTGGGACACATCAGTTATGGAAATCAGAAGAATTTAACAAAAATTGCTGATGGAATTGAATTAAATATTAAGATAAACCTGAAGAAGTATGTGAAATTTGTATCAAAGGAAAGCAAACATGTCAACCGTATAACAATAAACGTATAAAGGCAAATAGACCTTTGCAATTAGTGCACAGTGACTTATTTAGTCCAATTACTCCTGAATCATATAATGAAAGGAGGTATGTTTTAGAATTTATCGATGACTATACACATTTTTCAGTGGTTTACATATTGAAGTCAAAGTCGGAAGTGTTCCACTACTTTAACGCATATGAAGCAATGGTAACGGCCCATTTTAATATGAAAATCAGTAGATTTAGATGCGATGATGGAAGGGAATGATTTTAAAGAAATTTTGCATATTTATCAAAGACCTTCAGGTGATGTTTTAATAGTTTTTAAAAATTTATATTATTTAATTGATTTTCCAAGTTTTAATGTTAAAAGTGGATATAATAGTCAATCTATTGAAAATTTAGAAATACCGAAAGGAAAAAGAATTGATGCGATATTTACAACTTATTCTGGAAAAACATATATATTTTATGATAAAGTTTTGTACATTGAGTGTGATGAGTGTCTGTTTAGATCAAAGAAAAATGGCCTTATTTCAGAATTATTTGCTGGAATACCTCCAAATATAAGCAGAGCATTCAGATATAGAAATTTATATTTCTTTAAAGATAAAATGTATTGTAACGCAATGTAAATAGATGAAATAAGATTTAGAATAGAATTGTAGAATTTAGTAAATAAAGAAAATTTCTAGAAGGATCTGATGAGGGGAAAGCGGCCGAAACAAATGGCAGATAAGCGTTCCAGAAATTTCAGCAAACGATAAGCCTTATCTGCCGAAAAGTTCTAGAAGCCGGGGGCCAAAACTATAAAAGGCGGTCAGCTTTCCCTCGAGTCAGTCAGTTAGAGTCAGTGTAATTAGTGAGTTAGTAGAAGTTAATAATAAGTGAGCTAATTGTTCAATTGTGGTAATCCAAGTTAAGTTTGGTAATAAAGTGGTGTAATTCACACGTGGTAATCAATTCGAACCGATAAGCCCTTAACAGTATTATGAATTTGATATTTCGAATACATTAGTTAAATCTGATAAATTTGACTTGCCAGTTTTCGGTTTTAAATATGGTCTTATCGATCAAATAATAAAACCAATTAATCGTCTGTGATTCAGCTAAGGTATGCTACACATGTTCATGCATTTTCATTCTTTCATTAAAGGAAGGAATTTATACTTGAAATATGTATATGTACTCCTATATTTTTTAAATGACCTTAAAGACTTGGTTATTTTCTAGAGTGTATACCGTTTGGGTATACGCCAAATTTTCCAGCTCACATAATTCTTTTAGATAAATTTCATTTTCGGCTTTGCCTCTGGGCTGGCCCTGCCACTCTTAATCTATTTTTGACATAAGTAGTTCTATAATTATGCTAATCCTCTATTATTACTATAACAGAGTAAAATCCTTGAAAAAATGTTAATTTTAAAATATAACTTAAAACCGGAGCAAAATGATTAAGAAAACAAAACGTTCTATAGGGGCCAACTGGTACAAACTTCAAAATAGGGTAAAATCTTTGAAAAATGTTTATGTTAAAATATACTTTAAAAACGAGGCAAAATTATTAAAAAACAAAGTGTTCTAAAGGGGCCTTCTTAGTAGTGAAGTGGTTCCTGAATTTCAAACATGATGAGAGCGTTTCAGTCGCTTTCTGGTTGTGAAAAATAAAAATTGAAAAGTGGAGGTTTTTTAGCCTCTAAAAGTATCTCTCTGAAGATGATAGCTTAACTGTCGAACCTTTGTTCTGTTTTTTAATCTTTCTTGGAAAATAAGTCAAAATTTGAAAACTAAATTCTAAATTTTGAGAAAAAGGAGTCAGTATTTCTACAAGTCCACATCGAATTTGGAATTTCAAGAAAAAATGACTACCTCATCCAACCGACGCACTCCAAAAACTAAGCAGGGTAACACTATAATACACAGACCAATAGGTTTGAACATTTATTAGATTTGAAGTTTGGAAACCAATAACTTTGAATCTAATAAATGTTCAAACCTATTGGTCTGTGCATTATAGAATCCTTGTCTTCTGGGAACTCTTCTAGAGAGCAACCGCTTCGCTAAGTGACAGTGTTTCAACTGTTGGTAGTTCAGCTAACTATGATTCACTATACACGCCTGGAGGGCTGCATGAATTTGTAGTCTAAGTTGCATTCTTCTTGCATAAGCAGGGTAAAGCGAACCTTCTAATTCAATCTACTATCGCCATCCACCATCTAACAATCGTCCCTCCGGAGGAGAAAACGACAATAAAGGTTGCTCCCTTTGTTGTGTTTTTTAATCTTTCTTGGTTTCAGGGGACAAAATTTGTATTTCAATTTTCCAAAAATAAGATGAGTGAGGGTTCTTTTTTTTTGATTGTTGAAAGTAAAATTATAAAATGATTTTTTCTTATTCCCTAAAACTAAAATCGTAAAATGAACCTCTTCTTTTTGCTGTTGTATGGTAATCTTCGCCCCTAGGATGATCCTGGGGGCCCGGATGAAATACTGTAGGGACCCGTGTGCAATTTGGGAATACAACTTTGACTTTACTTCAAATAAGCTCTCAGATAGTCCGACTGGAAATTTACATCTTAAAATGTAAACCTTGATTTTTTTTTCCAAATTCGTCATGGATTCTGAAATATCAATTTTGTTCAGGAATAATTCAGTTTAGTGGTTTCTTTCCGGAGATTTTAACTTTTTTTTATTAAAATTTTGACTTCACATCGAATTTTAATTGGAAATTTCCAGGGAGAAGTTCGAATTTAGATAGAATTCTTTTTAATCAGAATTTTTAAAGAAATCTACAATTTTGGATCAGCCGAAACTTTGACAAAATAAACTGAATTATTTAAAAAATTTTTAGTTAAAAATAGATTTTGTTAAAAATTCAAACACGAAATTTTGCGAAAAAGTAGAACTTTATAGATTAAAGTCTAAATTTCGAATCTGGCATCGAAACATCCAAAAAAATTAAAAATTGAATATTTAAGTAGGAAATTTTGAGAAAAAATCAAAATTTTAATAATACCAATTCATTCTTTTTGGAAATTTTTCTAGTTAATCTTGTTTTTAAACTCAAAATGTTCAGAAATTTTCCAGAATTTTTTTTCCCAAATTCTGATTTTTTTTCTTAAATTTGATTTTAAATTCGGGTTTTATTTTAATAAGTTTTGAATTTATAGATTTTATAGATTAAAGTCTAAATTTCGAATCTGGCATCGAAACATCCAAAAAAATTAAAAATTGTATATTTAAGTAGGAAATTTTGAGAAAAAATCAAAATTTTAATAATACCAATCCGTTCTTTTTGGAAATTTTTCTAAATTAATCTTGTTTTTAAACTCAAAATGTTCAGAAATTTTCCAGAATTTTTTTTCCCAAATTCTGATTTTTTTTCTTAAAATTTGATTTCAGATTCGGTTTTTATTTTAATAAATTTTGAATTTAACCAAAAAAAAAAGATTGAAACAAAGTTTGACGACTTTAAACCCAAATATGTTTGTAGATTTACAGATAAAAGTCAAAATATTGAATAAGAAAGTTGAAATTTCGAATAAAAGGGTTGACATATCGAAAAGAAACGTTGAAATTTCAAAAAAAGCTTGATTATTTTGTTAAAAATTTTGAGTTTAACATCAAAATATTATCAAATTCAATTTCAAGATTTCCACTGCTTTTACAACTTTTATGCGAAATGTCGAATTTAAAGTCGAAATTTTGATTTTAAAGATTGGAGAAAGAACTTGTTATTTTAAAGTTTTTTTCCAAAATGTTGAGCTTTTTCTGAAGATTACCAATTTTAAGTTTACAATCTTGAGTTTCAATATTGAATTTAAATTCAAAATCTGAGGATAAAATTACTCCAGAATGATTATTTTGAGTGACTTTTCTAGTGAAATTTTGAATTTATTTTGGGTTTGAAGCAGTGTTGCCAGTGGCAGCGGAATTCCGCTATTGGTAGCGACTTCTGAAGCATTTAGCGGCGGCGACGATAAAGTAGCGGAATTTTGAGGGCGCCCAAATTTTTACATTTTATTTTTAAAAAACGAGTCAAGGGTAAATAAACTAGTTGTTGAAAAACTTACATAACGATTTATTCAATGGTGCCATCTGACAAAGAGCAATTAACAACAATTTTACGTGTAGAAAGTCAATCACAATCATTGCGGAAATCTTTAGAAAATTTAATTTTTATTTTTTCTATGGAAAAATATGTATTTCACCGAAGATACTATGTTACTTGACGACTTTGAATCCATTTAAAATAACTCAGTTGGGTGGTAGTTCTTTTTTAGTCTTAGTTAGCAATCTTTATTTTAAAGGTAAACGAAAGGTTTTTTATATCTTTGGCTTTAATTGCCCTCCGAAGGTAAAAAAAATGTATTTATCCCTCAAGGTCAAGTTTTTTGTAGAATTCTATACCCTTTCTGTATTGGGTAGCTGCCAGTAGCGGAATTTTAGAGATCCGGTAGCGACATTTGGCAACGCTGGTTTGAAGCCAAATTTTGGAAAAAAACCTTTAAATGTAAAGATGAAACAGCTTTTTTTTCACTTTTGGAATTCAACCACAAAATATCTACGATTATAGGTGAAAAATGTTGACAATTAGAGAAAAACTATTTGAAGGTTAAAGGAAAGAAAAACTGAAGATTTCGTTTGTATTTCTAAAAATTACCAGTGCTTCGTCGAAATATTTAATTGTTTCTGAAAATGTTAATTCTCTTCTCGAGGTCTAAAGTCGAAATATGTAGGAGAAGATGAAATATTAACTTTTCGCTCCAAATTTGAGTTTAATCTCGAAATTTGTGGTGTTGTTTTTAAAGTAAATACTTTGGGGGCGATTTTGGTTAGGGTGCAAACTTATGATTTTGTCGACAGTCTCCACGACTGTTTAATTTTTTTTTAATTTCAGCCTTTAACTTCAAATTACAACTGTTGAAATTTTATGTTTAAAATTTGGATTTTTTATCGCAATTCCGGACTTAAAGTTAAAGAAAATATTGAATTTCGAGATAGAAATCGATATTTTGATTTTTCTTAGCAAATGTGAAACTTGCACTCAAAGTAACAAACTTGAAGTAGAAATTGAGTACAAAATTTGATATTTTTAAAAAAATGTTGGGTTTTTTCTTCATTTCAGGTTAAAAATTTTACTGATTTCCCAAAATATCCCGGTAATTTCAATATCAACCCAATCATTCCCAGAGTTGGGTTTTCTCATATAAAACTGACACAAAAACTCAATGTTGGACATAAATGTATTGAGATTACGACTACTGAAATTTTATGTTCAAAATTCCGACTTTTTGCCGGAAATTTTGGACTCAAAGCCGAAGAAAATATTATCATCTTGACACAGAAATCAAAATTTAGATTTTTCTCATGAAATGTGGAACTGAAACTGACGCGAAAACGCAACGATGGGCGTGAATGGGTTAAAATTGAAATTTTAAAGATTCTCTCTCAAAATAAATGAAATAAAATAAAATACAGAATGTCCAGGACTATGATAAAAAGTAAGGATGTGATCTGAGGGTTTGGATCTTTCACTTTGAAACAGATGGTATATCCTTGGCAATAGAATCGTTCGATAACGTGCGAAAGTGCGTTCGTGCATAAAAAAAAATTGGGGGAATTTCAGTGATAGGAAAATGCGACTGCTATCAACAACTATAATGAAAATATGATGTAAAGAATCCACTTGTGATAATGTAAATCGCTCCTAATTGAAAAGTAATATTTTTGGACTTGTAAATATTTTTCACTCGCTTTGCTTTTGGCGGTTTATAAAAATAAAATTAGTCATCACGTTATGTTTGATTACAGCGACAGAGATTGTTTTATTACTAATATTCAATCAAACATGTTTGTAAGCTCGTAGCCTTTGAATTAGAACTCTGTTTTAATATAAATATAAAACTTTAGGCAAATGTTTATCATGCCACAACAATATTAGTGCATCATCTATTTTATAAGTTGCCTGTTCACTCAATTTTTTTTGTTGATTTTAGATCTATTCTGGTTTTAAAAATATTCCTTATTCTTCGCTTCTTCAAATATAAACTGCAAAAAACCGCAAACATTGCAGATTGTGATCTCAAGATATGTGATGCGAATGAAAAAATCTGCTTCAAAAACTCAAGCCGTTGTTTTCTTCAGAAAATGTGAAGATATAATGGGGGAACATCCTCATGGATAACAAGCAATATGAGATCTAATCTGCGTGTCCTTTGTCCTAAAAGTGAACGTAAAAACCAATTTTGATTATTTTTGGGGCGATTTTTGTCTACTGTGGCCAAGGGCGGCCTTAGCCATTGCGAGGCACCGGGCGGGTAGATCTTTAAGAGGCCCACGTCTTTGTGGAATTAGTTTTAACATAGACGTAGTGTCAGAATCGGGCAGAGTAGGGTGCTTGCTTATGTGGTTATAATGAACTGAGGAGACTTTCTCTAAAAAATGTCCATTCGACAAAAGTCGTCCCTCTTTAAGCTATTGATCTTTTCTCGAAATTTCGACTTATTTCACGAAATTCGTCTTTTTTCATAAATTTCTTTGGAAATTTCAAATGTATTCCTAAAATTCGATTTATTTTATCAGAATCCAACTTAACTAAAAATTTCGAATTTTTATCTCAAAATTCATCGTTTTATTTTTCGAAATTCTATCATTTCTCAAAATTAGTTTTTTCCGGAAACTTCGACTTCTCTTTAAATTTTGATTTTCTGAAAATTTCGACTTTTTTTTATCAAGATTTACCCTTTTGCTTAAAACTTGATCGATTTTTTGATAACAATATTTATCTGGAAATTTTTATAATGGCTTTTTTAGAAATTTTGTAAAAAGACAAAAATTTCGAGAAAATTTCCCCTGGAATGGGGAAATACAATTTGTTTCTCAAAATTTCGACGATTATTTCAATATTGGACATTTTCTGACACAGGGTAGGGCAGAACAGGGCGCATGTCTGCTTCTGATTCAAGCGCTCAAGACAAAAATCTAGAAATTACATTTTTCTCAAAATTTGTCCTTTTTCCAAAATTTCGACAAAATTTGACTCTCTCTGAAGAATGTCGAGTGTTTACTAAATTTTGACTTGTTTCTAAAAATTTCGATCTTTTTTTTGTTTTTCAAGGGAAAAAAATCGAAATTTCCAAAAAAAAACAAATTTAGAAAAATCGAAACTTTGATATTTTTCTCAAAATCCGCCTTTTTGGCAAATTTAAAATTATCCTGAAATCCCATCCTATATGTTTCCGGGAAACTGAATATTTTTCCTGGAAATTCGTATCTTTCTTAAAATTTTAACTTTTTTTTCAAGACTCGTTTTTCCCACAAACGGACGGCTATTCTCAAAATTGCACTTTTTCTTTAAGTTTGAATTTTTTCTGGAAAATTTCGATCTTTGATGCTTCATTTGGTAGTTTTTCTAGAAATGTCGACTGCTTTACAGAGATTTCGTTTTTCTTTAATTCCTTTATTTTTATTAACATCGGGTTTTTTAGAAGATTTTGATCATTTGGAATTTGATTTTTCAGAACTTTTAACAGGTTTCTAAAAATTTGCATTTTTTCCGATATTTTTATATCAAAATTCGATATTCAACGTTGCTAAAAATTTTGAATTTCTCTTAAAATTAGTTTAATTTCGTCTTTTCAGAAATTTCGACTTTATCTCAAAATTCCACTTTTTGGGCTCTTCCTTCGAAAATCATTTTTTCTATCAAAATTAGGCCACTTTTCTGAATATTTGTCTTTTCTTTAAATTTTGACTTTTAAATTTGACTAGAAATTTCATCTTCACATTTCGCCTTATTTTCGAAATATTGACTTTTATTTCAAAATGCCATGTTTTAGTTTTCTGGAACTTTCTGGACTTTTTCCTCGAAATTGGCTTTTCCTTCAAATTTCAGTTTTCTCCAAATACGTCTGTTTTCTCTTAATTAGGTCGGCATATTATCAAAAATTAAAAATGTTGCGAAAAATACTTTTGGGTAATTTCGAGAAAAAGATTTCTTGTACATTCAATTTCTTTATTGAAATTTAAATATTATGTCAAAATTAGAATAAAAAAGTAAACATTTCGAGAAAAGCGTTTTTGAAAATTGCAAATTTTTTCGCATCATTTGGTCTTTGGAAATATTTTGGCATATTTAGAAATTTCGAGTTCTTCTGAAAGGTTGGGTTTTTATTCAATTTCGGTTTTCTAAAAAATCCTTACCCAAAATAGGGTTTTTTCAAAAAAATTGGTCGCTTTGGAAATTACGTCTTTATTCTACATTTTTCTCTTAAAATTGAACTTTCATTTTTTTAATATTCGTTTTTTTTCTGATTTTTTTTCAAATTTAAGTTTCCGAAAATTTCATGTTTTTCAAAAGTTGTCTTATTCTGGAAATTTTGACTCGTACTAGAAATAGGGATGTTTTATGCTTCTGAAAATTTTCGTTTACAGTGAAAAATTTATCTCAAAGTTCCAACTTTTTTTGAAAATTACATCTTTTTTTCACAAAATTCCACCTTTAAAAATATAATTTTTTCGAATTTTCAACAATTTTTGAGATTTTTCGAAAGGTTAGAATTTTATTTTAAACACGAATTTCTAAACATTTCAACTTTTTCCCAAAATTCGTTTTTCTACGTCTCTTTCAAAATTAAAATTTCTCTTGAAAATGTTCACTTTTCTTTAAGAGATTTCAACCTTTTTCTCGACATTTCGACGGTATTTTTTAAAATCGTTATTTTTTGAAATCTTCGAAATTGGGATAGTTTTTAAAGTTTAACGAAAGGATCGGTTTTTATTTTAGATTCAATTTTCTGACTGTTTTCGCAAAGTTCGACTCTATTTCCAAATTTCTAGGTCATTCGGAAAATGCGATTACTCAGTTCATGTAGTTAAATGAAAATATACATATACTCGGAACGTTTTCCGGTTTTCTTTTTTTATCAACTTTTCAAAATGATTCTTGCCCCTCCCTGAACTAAATCCTGCCTACGCTTATGAATTTCAATGATGATGCTTGACTAGAAATGCAAAGTCATAAATAAATATATTTGGACTTTTAAAATTGTTTATTGGAAACTAAGAACAAAGATTTTTTTTGGTGGAACGGATGGTTCCTTGGGTATCTTCATAAAAATCTTTCTTGGCTTCAGGGGACAAGTTTTGTCCTTCAATTTTTAAACAGAAAGATAGCACACTATTAATCATGATAAATAAGGTGCATTAATGTCTTAAAAGGATCAGGGATTTAGAAATGATGACGACTGCTCTAATGTAAAAGCATAATCCGACGACAGTTGACAGCTGAAATGAAACACGGGAATTCCCCGAATTGGAAACACGAAGAAAATGGAGTAATATCAGATTTTGTTTAGCCCTTGCAGATGGCAGCGCTTGTGGCACTGGTACGAAATTTCGTCAATGTGAAAGAGAAGGAAAGGAACATTAATTGGAGCGAATGAGACAGATATCAGCGCGATAACTACCACGCAAGGGAGCAGCGAGTCCCGTTTTATAATGCGCGGTTAAGGCTCGAAATTCAAATGAACATTAGAATTCGTGCTATTGCGCGAGTACGCGAGACCCCCTACAAGATCGAGGCCCCGGGCGATTGCCCTGCTTGCCACCCCCCAAAGGCCGCCCCTGACTGTGGCAGAAGAATTTCGGTTTTCAAAAAAAAAAGTTTTACACGATTTTGGATAAAATAGATTCGATACAATTGACTTTTCCACACAAAGTAAAAACACTTCATGGGCGAAAGCCTTTCAAATAAAAAAAAAGGTAAAATAACATCTTCTTACCTTACTCTGGGTCTGCCAGTTAACGATTTTTTAAAATCAATTGGGTCCGTTATAAAAACCTTGATATTATTATCAGCATCGACCCCAATAATTATCGTGTCCACCTGGAAAATTCCAACCGTTTTCATAATTTTATTCTAATGCATATCGTAGATTATCTTAACGCATTTGGTAGATTTTTTTGTCAAGCTGGCAAATTAAATTTTGACTTTGGAGTTGTAATATTGGGGGACAATATGCATTTGAATTTTTTTGGCAACATTTTCTGCTTTAACTTGTCATTTTTGGTTATTTTTATAAGGAAAAAAAAATTGAACAGAAGTTACAACATATTAGGTTAAGAAATTGGACTTTAAACTTAAAATTTGGGGTTTTTTTGAAAATATTGAATTGCTTCTCCCCAATTTTGACTTGGATCGTGTTCAGTGGCGGTAGCCAAAACTAATGGGGGTTAGCGTTTTAAAATTTTTAAGATTTCGACTGAAAATTTCGACATTTTCAAAACGTTACTTTTCGATAATTTTAGATTTCTTTGAAAACTTGACAATGATGTCGCGTTTTTTGAAAGGTTGGATTTTTTTCCAAATTTCGACTGTATTGCAAAATTTAGATTTTTTTTGTAATTTCGACCTTATTTTATTTTTAAAAATTGACTTTTCTGAAAAACTGTGAATACTCTTCTAAAAATATCCGTATTTTCGTAAATATTTAGACTTTTCGGTATTCTGTTTTTATTTGTATTTTTTTTTGAAAATTAATCATTATATTTTTTTTTACCATTTGAAAATTCTTACTTCTTCTGAAAATGTAAATTTTTTCAAAACCGGACTTTTGATTTTTTAAATTTTCGACTTTTTTATAAATTTTATCATCGTTTATAATTTTTTTAAGGAAAATTATAATTTTTTTATTGAAAATTTCAGTTCTTAATAATTTCGACTGGTTTTTATTTAAATCTCAACTATTTTTGAAAATTTCGACTTTTTTTGGAATTTCGATTAGTTTTTGATTTTTTTTGTTGAAAATTTCGCTACTTTTTAATTTTCGAAATTCTTTCAAAATTTCGATTTTTTTGAAAATTTTAAAATTTCATGAATTTCAAAATTTTAATTTTTTTGACCTAAAATTTCAACTTCTTAAAACAATATTCCATTTTGATTCCAAATTTTAACTACCAAAAATTTAAACTTTTATCAAAATTTTAACCTATCAATATTTCGACTTTTGAAAACCTCAATCTATGTGATAATTTTCGCTTGTTTTCAATATTCCGGTTTCGAAAATTTTGGTTTATATTGAAAGGTGAGAGCAAATATCCCCACTATTCAAAATTTAAACTTTTTTAAAATTTCGAATTATTTCGTAAATTCGATAAAAATTCTCAAATCTTTTGCAAATTTTAATCTTTTTTAATTTCGACTATAAAATTTCGACCATTTCTTATAGAAAATTTCTTCTTTCGCAAAACTTTGACTTCTTTTGGAAATTTTAAAGGTTTTGAAAATGTTTGCCTTGTCAACAAACAACTTTCTTTATTGAAAATGTTAACCTTTTCTTAAATCTGCACTTTTTAAAATTTTCGACTTTTTATTTTAATTCCCACTTTGTTGAAAATCTGGCCTTTTCCAAATGTTCGAATTCTTCAAAATTTTGGTAATTTTCCAGAATTTAGAATTTTTGGAAAACTTAAAAATTTTGACTACTTTTATTTCAACTATTTTCAAAATTTTGACATTTTTTACAAACTATCGATCCTTTATTCGAAAATTGTGATTTTTTTAAGTCAGACATTTCTTAAAACCTTTTATTGAAATTTTCGACTAATATTTCGTATAATTTCGACTCCATTTTAAGACTGCGACTTTTTTTTTAAATTTCGACTCATTTTGAAAACTTGACTTTTTTTGAAAAGTTCGAACTTTTTTAAAAATTTTATTTATAAATTTTTTTAAACAATTTCAATTAAATCTTCGACTTAAAAGGAAAGATACTTTTTAAACTTGAACTATTGAAAATTTCGACTTTTTTCCAAATTTTACCTTTTCAAAAATTCAACATTTTTGATAATTAGGAATTTTTCGATAATTTTGAGTTTTCTCCAATATTCAAAATATTCAGCTTCCTTGAAAATTTAATTAAAAACTCTGCAATTTGTTTTAAATGTGTTTAAATTTATTCAAAAATTCGTCTTTTATTCACATTCCCAAAATTATTAAAAATGTCGACCATTTTAAAAATTGAAAATTTTTTCGAAATCCTTATTTTCTCTTGAAAATTTGACTTTCTATGAAAATTTAAAAATTTTTTTAATTTGACTTTCTTTTTAAATTCGACTTTTCTGATAACTTTAGCTTTATTCTTTAAAAGTGGTAACGTTTTTCTTTTTAAATTTACATTTTGTTGAAAAAAATTTCGAAATAATACTCGAATTTAAAAATTAATATCAAAAATGTCTATCTTTAAAATTGTTCAAAGTTTTGAAACAAATTTCAAAAAAAAAACTTGCATTTTATGTACCAAAATTGCCAAAATTTTGAATTTTAATCACAGAAAATTGGCTTTAAGCTGGAATATTTGATTTTTAAAATTTCCCTGGAAGAACTACAAAATTACTAGGAAAAAATTAAATTGTTAATAAATTTTTTTTCAACATTTTGATCCATTTTAATTTCGAAGTTTTGTGACTTCTAGAAATGTTGACTCTTTTTCTCAAAAATTTCAATAATTTCCACTTTAAAGGTCGAAATTATAAGAATATATAAGACAATTTATTTCAAAAAAAAATTATTTTCTTTAATTCCGAAAATGTTATTTTTTTTTTAAATATTTGCAAAGAAGTTTCAACTTCTTCTAGCAATATAATCTGCTTTCTCTTGAGATTTTGAGTTTAATCTTTAATTTCGATCTTTTTTTATCGAAATTTGAATTTTAAATTCGAACTTGAGAATTTCAAGAATAAATTTAACATTTCTAGAAAAAAAATTCTGATTTTCTTTGGTCCTACAGTAGTTGTAATTTTTTAGAGAAATATCAAATTGTAAAAAAGGTTGAAGTTACAAGGTTCACTTTTTATTGAAATTTCAATTTTTTTTCCAGAAATTTTCTTATTTTTATGCAGATTTGAAGTTTATTTTGCCTAAATTTATACTTAACAATTTTCAGTTTCTTATCAAAATTACAAAATAAAATGAACTTTAAAATATTAAAATTTCGTTAAAAAACTTTTAAATTTTCAAAACAAATTAGAGAGAAACAAAAATTTCTACAAGAAAAAATATTTTAAAGACAAAATCTCCAGAAAAAGTCAAAATTTTAAAAAAAATTCTTTGTATAAAATGTTTAGAAAAAACACAAATTTCGTAGGAAAAAAAGCAAAATTTTTTAGAGAAAAAATCGAGATTTGAAAAAAAATTTGATATATAGTATCTTTACAAAAAAGTTGAAATTTTTTGTTTTTCCCAAAATGTTGAAATTTTTATAGAGCTTTTAGGGTTTTTCCAAACATTTTTGTCAAAGCTACAAAATAAAATAAGCTTTAAATTGTCAAAATTTTTAAAGCAAACTAGAGGAACACGAAGAAAAATCTGGAGAAGTTGGAATTTATAGAAGAAATTTTAAGAACACTTTCATGGAAATTTCGAGAAAATTTCTTTTTATAAAATATTTGGAAAAAATGGAAACAGAAAATATCAAAATTTCCTAAAAAAATCGAAGTATCTGAAAAAAAATTAAAATTTTTATACAAAATGAGATTTGAGGTAATAATTTGAAGATACCGTATTAAGTTATTTTTTTAGAGTATTAGTAAAATGCGAGATAGGTTTGATTTAGATTTTTCTTGAAATTGTAATTATTTTCTCAAAATGTTGACATTTTCAAAGAAATTTGAGTTTTTTTCTTAACATTTTAATTCCTGCTCGAAATATTGATTTCTTCCTCAATACTTTTACCAAAATTAGTTTTTAAAAATGTTGTTTTGATCAAAATTAAAAATAAAATAGGTTTTTAAATGTCGTAACTTCGTGAAAGAAACTTAAAATTTCTATAAAAAGTAATCAGAGAAAACTTAAAATTTCTACAAAAAATGTTGTAATGAAAAGTGTTCCGAAAATTTTGAGAAAAAATCTCGTAAGCGAAATTGGGGGAGCTGCAGTTACACAGTGCTTATACGCCAGCCGCCACTGATCATGTTCCTCTGTCTTAATCAACTGTTTTTTGCTGAAGAAGTCCTTTAAGATGGTGGGGAAACCTTGTATATTTTAGTCAATGACATGTTAATATGTCGTTGATTTCAGTACTTCCCTGACATCAAATAATATCGACAAATGCAGTTCATACTGACAATGGCCTCAGAACCGATCGTAATCATAATCACTATCGACCATCGAATCAACTTTCCAATTTAGTAGTACCTAACTTAAATTGAAATAAAATTGTTGTCCCCTGAAACCGAGAAAGATTAAAAACATTACAGAGGTTGCTCTAACGCTATCATCTACAGGGATCTCTCTGACGATGATAGCTTGGCTATCGAAACGCGTTAGAGCAACCTTTGGTGTGTTTTTAAATCTTTCTAGGATTCAGGAAACAATATTTGTATTTCAATTTTTGAAGATAACCTAGGACCAGTCCTTTCCACCAAAATCATTCAAAGACTCATACCTGACCTTCCACGGCTTCGATTTGGGCTTTAAACGAGTCGGCGCTCAACTCGAGATTTCCGCAGTTTCGAACCGCTTTCACAGTGATCGGATACTTGGTGAAATTGTGGGCCTCAACATTCTTAAAACTGGTCAATTCTCCGGGCATCAGATAAGTAATTTCATTGAATGGATTCAGTATCGTTAAAGTGCACGGTAACGTGTTGACGAAGAACATAGAAGCGTGGTGTTTGTCTGGCAATTCCGGATACGTTTTCTCGAGGACCATCTCCAACGCTGCCGCCGACATGAAGGCGAGGCCGGCCAACAAACCACCTAGGGACATGCGATGGAGGGAATTCCCCAGGAGTCCGCCTTTCGCCAAGTAAGGATACAGAACTGTGTCGAAGAATGGTATCATTGTTATCACGATGGCGGGATTTACAACTTGCATTTGATCTGGGATGATTTCCGCCCCCATAACATTGCCATCCATGTGGGAAGCCTACTCGACCGAAAATAAAATACAGGCAGCAGGGTCAACAACGCTAAACTAACCGAGTAAAAACTGGGAAATGTACCTGGAAGGTCCATCTGGAGCCTTGCTGGTCGTACAGGGACCAAAATATCGGAAGCGGAATGAAGAGGAATAAGACAGAGCAAACTATTTTCATGTCTCCTACTAATTTACCGCTAAATTCCCCAGCGGAGTAATCCAACCAGTGGTCTTCTTTACGTTCTTTATCTTTCATTTTTCGACCTAAAGCAAACTATTTTTTTTATAGCCACACCTCACAATCTCCTTGGACATACCACAGCACATTTCAAAAATTGAATGATGACATTCTCCTTTGGTGTTTTCAATCGGTACCACGGTTTTCCCAACATGAATAAAACTGAAACGAGCGACTTCAGCAAAATGCGATTTAAAGAGAGTTGGTTACCAATAGAAAAAAACATCAAAATGGCAGGGAATCCAAATCCTAGAGGATAACAAGTTTCCTCGCCGAAACACGTCACCCATTTTCTCAATATGGGGGTTAGAATTGTGCCCATGAAACTTCCCAAGTTGATGCTGAAGTAAAAAGTGCCAAAGAAGTGTTGCAGCTCGTCCTCTTGATCGGGGAGGTAGAATTGGTCGCCCCCAAAGGCGGCCACGCAAGGCTTGATGCCTCCGGTACCAACTGATATCAGTACTAGGCCCATCGTGGTGTAGAAGCTAAAATTTCGTTTTAAAAACTTTACCTAGCCTTTCTTTTTAGAGCTAAAAAGTATTTCACATCTCATCAGCTATTAACACTATACAAAGCTCAAGTTAGGCCAACACTAGCCAATACTGTTCTCATGTTTAAAGTTAAGCCCCAAAACCCACTTTAGCTCTCTTGGATTCAATTCAAAGAAGAGCGATTCGCCTAATTGATGACGAGAGTTTGACCGATTCTCTCGAAACACTAGAACACAAGCGTATGGTTGGTGACTTGTCTCTTTTTCTCCAAGTACTATCATGGAAGATGCTCGCGGGAACCAATAGGATTGATCCCCTCAAGGGCAAGATTCTTGAGGCGTACTAGACAGTCGTGTGCGGTCCAGCTTGACACAGTGAGGACTTCTATCTACGGGACTTTTTTCTACAGAATTTCCAAGCTATTGAACTTGTTACCGAAAGGAATTTTCCCCAAAAATTACAACCTATCCTTGTTTAAGAAGGCAGTTCATCGCAACCTATCCTTGTTTCCGCATCCTACTCGCAGTGCTTTGAAAGCATAATGGGGTTACCCTTTGCGAGTGGAATAAACTTAAAAAAACCTAAACAGGGAAAAATTTGTAATGAGCTGGATCAATGCATTAGGCAGAGAATTCAAAACATTTTTAGTGTTCGGTGTCCTTAATACATCAAAATAATTTAGCGGAAATTTGAAGGGAAATATTTGCGCTGAAATTTGGAGGAAAATATTTTGAACCATTTCAACTTTTTTCTCCAGTTTTCAGGACTGTCTCAAGATTTAAATAAAAGAGTGAAAATAGAAAGGAAAACGTTTTTGATTTCGATTCTTTATTGAAACTATTCCAAAAAGTTTCTATAAGTTACGTCTTTTTTCATAAACAAATTTAGATTACTTAGAACTTACTTGGAAAAGATTCTGATTATTTGCAGAATTTTTAAGGAATGTTGATGTTGAGAAAAAATATTCCATGATTACTTCAAAAGGATATTTGATTTTTTAAGGAATTTGCTAAAGTTTAAAAAATTTATAAAAGGCTAGACCCTAAATAGCTAAAAATAAGAATCCTATTATTCACGAAGGTTATGAGATCGTTTTCTGAAGAATTGACCAAAGGATTTTCAAGATTAGTCTCTATCTTTGAAAGTTATTGTAAGCAGCAATACAATTTGTGCTTAAATATTTTTCAATAGTTCTCTAATTAGTTTTAAAAACGTTTCATCTAGAGATTTATAGACTTTATGATTCACTCTCGGTTGGGCGCAAAAAGATGGACTAAAGAGTGAGCGAAGAAAAAGTATGTATATTTTAGTTGATTTGGCAATTTTTGCAAACCTTTTTCAAAATGTTCACAAAAAATCCAAGGATCTGCATATTTCTAGAAGAAGAAAAAGAAGAGGAAGAAAAACAGAGAGGAGGTGGAGAGAAGGGGGTGGAGGAGAAGAAGAAGAACAAGAAGGAGGCGAAGAAACAGACAAAAAAGAAGAAGTGGGAGGAGGAGAAGAAACAGAAGACAAAGAAGGAGAAGAAGATGAAGAATAAGGGGAGAAGAAGATGAAGAATAAGGGGAGAAGAAGTATTAGAAGACGAAGAAAGGGGAAAAGAAGGAGGAGGCTAAAAGGACGAAGAAAAAGAAGGAGGAGAATAAAAAGAGAAGAAGGAGGGGGATAATAGTCAAGAGAAGCAGGAGGTGAAGGAGAAAAAGGGAGAGAAAAATAAGAAGAGGAACAAGAAGAAGAGGGATCTCGGTGACTTCAGAGAAATTACAAGTCATTCTTAAATGCCATTACTGAGGATCCACAGGCCATTAACCTGTGAATAAATCGGACAAAATATCATAGGGAGTCTAATGGTGTATCCATGTGTGTAATTAAATTTAAAAGCTTACGCCTTTCCAAAAGTCCAGATGGGTACAGCAGCAATGCACATGACAATATTTCCAGTTAAGTAAATCAGCGAAAAATATAGAATTGTGCTGAAAAAGTTCGATCAGATTCTTGACGAAATAAAATTTAAAAAATACCGATAACGTCCTATGTAACTGTCGGCACATATGGCGCCCAAGATGGGAACCATGTAGCACACCATTATGAACACGTGATATAATACCGTGGCTGTATTTTCCGAGTATAGCAATTCATTTCTCAAGTAGATTGAGAGGATAGCTGAAAATGGTGTTAATGTGAGCAATATTCGACTTAAGTTCATATTATGCTTACTGCGGAGGCCACAAAATGAGAATCTTTCGCAAAATTCGGTGGCCACAATACATATCACCGATATGGAATGCTTGAGTTTCTAAAGCAACAAATTAGTTGCGCATTAAAGTGAATAGACAACTTACAAAGTTCATTTGGTATTTCTGCAATTTACCACTCAAATATCGAGTTAATCAAGAAGATGCTTTTAGGACAAGAAGATGTTTTTAGCACAAGAAGATGCTTTTAACCGTGCTACTAGTTCTTCAGCACTATTTTCTAGACAGATTTGCTGCCACAAATTTCGCTGTCAACTTTGAAATGTGAACTGACATAGTGGGCCACAGAATTTTGTACCCTCGTATCTCATGGGTTGCTATCGAGTAACGCAGCAGTTTCCAGTTTTTTCAATAAAATTAGTAATAAACAAACGAGGTAGCTAAAGGAATCCACGCTGATTTTAAAAAAGTACCCAAGAATTCGAAAGAAACAGCAACAGATTCTAGAAAAACACCACTAGATTCTACAAGAGTCGCCATGGATCCCAAGGTAATTCCCAAGCATCTCCAATCAGTAGACGATGCCAAAGCGGTTCGCACTGAATCTAAAGAAGGCCTCAAGTGTTCTAGAGAAATTCCCAATTACTCCAAAGAAGTCAGCCAGAACTTTACACACTTTAATCTCATGGGTTGTTATCGAGTAACGTGGTAGCCTCCAGTCTTTCCAAAAATTAATAATAAATAAACTAGTCGGGTGTATCATCCGCCGAGGCGGATGGGTCACTATCTCTAAGTGGATCATTATCTGTAGGTGGATCACGCGCTGCGAGCGGATCGTTCGGTAATTGCGTGGAAACGACGTGCGATCAGCTGTTAGCGACGCGATGGGGGAAGTTGAGGCCGTGGCTTAATTGACGTCGTCATAGAATTTTTCGGAGACATAGACTCGTTTTGATCATATGAGAAGGGACGCTCCGTATTTTATCTTATTTTGATGGGATCGGTTGCTAGGGACGCGGTAGGGGAAGTTGTGGGCGTGGCTTGATTGTTGTCATAGAATGTTTTGGAGTTATAAACTTATAGACCCGTTAAGAACATAGATTTATATGCGAGAGAAGGGACGCTTCGTCTTCTATAGGATTTGGATGAAAATTGGAATGGAAACGACATTGTCCAAATAGTTATTTATGTATTATTCGGAAAATGTAAGAATAATAATAATAATAATTTAATAAACCAATACAATAAAGTTAAATAAAATGAATGTAACTTAAGAAAATCATTTTATTGTTGAAATAAATATGTATCTGTAAAATATAAATTTCTAATTTGTGGAATTCAATATTTTTTATGGGTTAGGATTTCATTTGCACATATCTGAATAAAATAACAGAATTTTAAATTGAGAGGAGACACTTAAACAGGAATTTTTTAACATGGTCTCTTATTAGAATTGAAAGTTGAAAACTTCTTTTTTAATTGGGTTTTTCTAAAATTTTGGCGTTAAACATGTATATCTAAAAAATTCAACTTCATCTTAAAATATAATTTATTAACCAATATTTGAAATAACAATAATCAATTTAATAAACTAATACCACACATCGATAAGGTTAACAAAACTCGACTAAATCTTAAAATTTCGACATTATTTCTAAAATTTCGGTTTTTTTTCATGATTTCAAATTTACTTGCAAAATTTTGGTTAAAACTTTAAACCTTAATTTATTTTATTAAATATAGCGTTGTTTAATTTTAACTCTTTTTATAAGACTTTGAGTCTAAACCTTAAAATATTATTTTTTTTTAAGTTAAATATTTAAATTTAAAAATTCCAGTGTCTCAGGTTTTCACCATTTAAAAATGTTAACCTTTTGAAAATTTCGACATTTCAAAGTTTCCACTGTTTTTACATTTTGCCTTTTTTGTAAAACATCACAATTTCGTCTTTCTCCTGAAATTTATACTATCAATTTCAACTTTTTTAAAAATTCCACATTTTAGAATTTCCACTTTTTTAGAGTTTACATGATTATGAAAATTTCGAATTTTTCTCAAAACAGTGACCTCAGCATCTCGACTTTTTCTTGAAGTTTTGACATTTTTTCAAAATGTCAGTTTTTACAAATCTTTTTTGAAAAATTGAGAAAATTTGGTCTTCTAAAAATGTTTGTTTTTAAATTTAGACTTTTCTGGAAATTTCAAGTTATTAATTTTCAAAATTTCGGATGTTTTAAAAATTCAATAGTTTTGGAAAATTTCGCATTTTCAATTTTTAAATTGTTATTTTAAATGCCGACTTTGTCGTTTTCTCAAAATTTTGCTCCATTCGAAAAATCCGATATTTTTTAAATTACAAATTTTTTAAAAATATATTGACCCGTTTGATAATGTTGATATTTTCTTGGATGAAAATTGCAATATCCTATTTAAGGAATTGGTTTTCCGAAATCTCAGAACATTTTGTTTAAAAATCTCTAAATTTATTAATAATTTCGACTTTTTGTGAAACTACAGTTGAATAATTTCACTTTTTTTTTAAATTTCCATTTCTTCCATAATTTACACTGTTTTTTAAACTACCTCTTTCAAAATTCCTTCTATTTTTAATATTTTACTTATATTCTGTAAACTTCGATACCTTCAAAATTTTCTCGATTTTTTATGGTCTTTTCCATTTTTTTCAAATATTTAAGTTTCTCTGGTTTTACCTTTTTGTGATTTTAATTTTTCTATAATTTTGAAAATTTTTTTTAAACTTTTAAATACTTCGCTTTTTCTGCGAAATGTTATCATTTCTGAAAATAATTTAGATTTTTCCGAAAAACAGGTTTTTGGAAATTTTGACCTTACAATTATAAATGATTTTGAGTTTTTGACATTTCTGACCTTTCTAAAATTTTAACATTTCAAAATAGTCACTATTTTTAAATTTTTAGCATTTTTTGAAATTGTTTGCATTAAAAGATCAAATATTTCTCGAAATTTCGACTTTTGGCAATTTCGAATTTCTAAGTAAATTTCGACAATTTAAAATTTCCACTTTTTTGAAAATACCAACATTTTTAAAAAGTCTGTCTTTTTCGAAAATATCGAATTTTTTTGAATTTTAATTTTCAAAATTGTAGTTTTGAACATTCTCGAAGTTTTTTATTTAAATAATTTAGATATTTTTAAAACTTACTTTTCTCGAAATTTTCACTTTCATACATGTTTAAAATAGGTTAATTTTTTATAAAACTTTATAATTTTTTACCAAAATTAAGCCTTTTAACTACATATTATTTCGATTTTTCCCAGAAATGCTGATTTTTCCTGACAGTTTTTTTGAGTTTTTAAGATTGTAATTTTTATAACTTTTTATTTTATATTAGAGATCTAGTGCTTTATTTTAAAAATTACGTTTTTGTCAAACAGGAATTTCGACTTTTTCTTTGAAATTTTAGCCTTTTTGAAACCTAAATTTTAGCCTCGAAATTATATTTAATGCGATTTCTAGAATTTAAGTTAAAAATTACGCATAGTTTTTAATTTTGAATTTGTCTATAGACGTTGTGAAATTATTATTTATTGCTCGCGATCGCGAATTAAGTGCTGAACGTTGATCTTTATTTAAAGGACACGACTGTGGCCTTCGGCCACGGCATGTCCGAATTGTTTACCATTTATATCTTAATATTTTTCCTCTTATTAAGATGATTTTTTTTTGAAACATATTTTACCTTTTTATTTTTATATTTATATTTATATTTTAATCTCTTAAATTAACAATAAATTCCAAATATATACTATTTGTAAATTTCAATTTTTATTTTATTGAAAAGTTTTTGTTTAGATTAATTCTTCGATACTTTCAAGTTCTTCAAGCCTTTTTAACATTTCTGTAGCATTAAATTTCTTTCATATATTTCTTATTTATATCTTAATAAATAATAATTAACAATTATTTATGCATATTATTATATTTTTCTAAATTTTGAATTTTTTTCCTGAATTTTAAACTTTTAGGTCACATTTTTACGCCTTTCTAAAAATTTAATTTTATACTTTAAATTTTGGCTTTTTTCAGAAATTTTAACCTTTTTTTTTGAAAACCTAAACTGCAATTCCAAAATTCGATTTTTTTTCCAATTTCGATTTTTATACACAACTTAAAATTTAACGTTTTTACTTTTCAGAAAATTTTAAAGGCAATGCCAGTGTCTAGCTTGTTGCCATCAAATTTTAAAAATATTTTTTGAATTTTAACATTTTCTTTTAATTTAATCTTTCGAATTGCTACTTTTTTTTCTTCAAAAGTTTGAGTTTAGAATAAGAATTTTAAATAGGTAGTTCACAAATGGCAATTTAAAAATAAATAAAAATTCTGATAAAAACATGACAATTGATCAAAATTATTTGAATATTTTTTCTATCTATTTTTCATTAATCTCGAGTTGGTCTCTAATAATTAGTCTTTTGTAAAATTTTGCGTTTACGATCTTAAATCTTACTTTATATAATTTTGACAAAATTTCATGTTCTTCTGTTTTTTCTATTTTTGAAACTGATATTTAATTATCAACAATCAATTATTCGAATACTGCTTTCGTCTATTTTCTTATAAATTTCGAGTTGGTTTCTAATAATTCGTCTTTCGTAAAAGGTTACGTTTACGCTTTTATATCTTGCTTATATAATTTGGACAATATTTCAGGTCCTTCTTTATTTTCGGAACTGGTATTAAATTATCCACAAACGTCAAAATTTTAACGTAACGGTTGAAATTCTATGTGAAATTTCGTCAAAGATAACTCAAAATTTCGGTTAGAAACTCGATATTTTGAAGAGAGAAATTTCGAAATAAAATCGAAATTTTCATTCTTCGATCGAAATATTAATTTCCTAAAAATAGTAATTAAGAGCTAAATTTTCCTATACTCGTCTTCTTTTGATGATGATCAGTAGGTTTTCGTCCTTCTGATACAGTTTTCTTGTGTCCCATTTGGTGCCACTTTCACTTCGAAAGTTTCACAGTAGGGGGTTAGCGCCATCTTTTGATTTGAAATGGCTTTTTTTATCCCTGTTGTGTTTTCTTAACGCAATGCAATCCTAAAAGAAAAAATAATTATTGATCCTGGCTACGGAAGCCTTTGTAACCGTTTTAAGGTAATCTATAAAATGATTTTTTTTTATTTTTTCTTTTAAATTCTGACTTTCAACTTAAAATTGCTCTAACCTTTCCATACATATCTTGACATTTTTATTTTTCTCATAGTTCCAAGTAAAAACTTGAAATTTTCAGAAATTTTTTTTTTTTCATTTCAATTTTTTTATTTTGTTTCAAATTTGGAAATTAAATATTATTTCATTGTTAAAATGTGAAAAAGTTTTCTTTAAATTTAAATTTTAAAATTTTTTCTGTTTTATTTTCCTCCTAAAACCTTGAGAATATATTTTCACGTTTATTTTTTGTAAATTTAAAAATTTCTATTCATTCTAAAATCTAAATTTGATATTTTATACTTAAAATGCAAAATTATAATAAAAATTTCAACTTTATATTTATAATTTTCAAAAATTAAAGCTATAAATTTCAATTTGATTGTTCAATTTTTTCCCCGAAATATGAAGATAAATTAAGGTTAAAATTTTGAGTAAAAAAGTCTTTTTCTTTCTTTCTGTCCCTTTTTGTAAAACTTTGATTTCGGAAGGGTTTCGAATCTGGTACGATTAGCGTACTAATTTCTTTTTACCATTATCCCTGAAAAAGTCCGCTAATCCTAAAAAGATTATATTCTTTACTGTTCTGGTTGTAAAAGGCTTTATAGGCATTTCAACGTATTCTGTAAAATGTAGTAATATCGGTAAAGTAAATTTAATCTTTTAATAATCACCTTTAACTTGCTGTCTGCCTTAAAACTGCTAATTAAAACTTGACGTTTTACCATTTTTTCATTTTTAGAAAATTTTCAATGAAAACAAATTATCAGAAGATTTTAATTAATATTTAGTTTTTTCAACATGTCTCGAAATTTTAAGTGTTTTGGTCTAAATTTAAAATAAAAAATAATGTTTGCTCTAAAAAGTTAAATTTTTCTTCTATTTTGCCATTGCTTTTTAAAAGTTCTCATCTAATTTTTTTCTAAGACCTTCAAATTTATTGATTTTCCATTTTATTAATATGTAAATTTCAAAATTCTAGGTTATTAGTTTAACTTCTAGATTTGCTGTTTTTTCTTGAAGAACTGTATGAGACTTTATGACTTCAATTCCGTTTTCTTTTTTCATATTAGCGAAAGGACCCGCCGGTTGAAAACATTTGTTATAAATTTTAACTTTTATATTAAAATTTCCGAGTCTAAATTTCAATCTTATCTGTTTTTTTTTTATGTTTTCGAAGCTTTAAAATTCTGTGACTTTTAGTTGTTTTTTCTCTCATTCTTGAAGAAGCCCCCTACAATGGCAGCTCAACGTCGAATATTTTTTGACAATCCAATCTTAGCGGTATATTTTTTACATTTTCGACTGTGAGAACCTCCGTAGCCCGTTTCAATATATTCTATGGAATTGAATGATATTAGTAAAAATATCAGAGTATGGAAAATTAAATAATTTCAGGAAATAATTGTAACTTCCAATCTATTTGACAGAAACTCATTCGAAAGAAAACCAAAAGAAATTGGTTGCTCCTAAATGTTTAAATTTTTTTCAGGTTTTTCTTTTCGCGTTAGTTTTAGAATAAAATGGTAAAACATGATCTTGAAAAAAATTAACTCTTTGAGTTTTAAGCTGACAACTTTTTTACAAAATTTTAAATTTTTATTTAAAATTTCCATCTTTTCGTTAAAGTAACACTTAACAAAGCATAAAATCTAGATCGTTTTAATAAATCTTGCAACAATTATAATTTTTTTTTAAAATTCCGAATGTCGAGTGTTCAAAAATGATATTTCGATTTAAAATTTCTATATTCTTCCTATATATTATTATTATATTTTAAATAAAAGCAATACATTTTCAAAAAAATATATAAATTTTAATTCTATGGTTTAAATTTTTTTCCGAAATATCAAGAAAAATATTTTGCGCCTTTAAAATTAAGGTTGAAATTCTAAGAAAACCATCATTTGTTTTCTTTCTGTCCCATTTTGTATCACTTGTATACTCATTTCAGAAAAGTTTCATATGTGGTTGGATTAACGTACTGAATACCCGTGCAGTTTTGAAATTCCTTTTTCCCCTTATTCCTGAAGAATCCCGCTACGTTGGCAACCGTAACATCCAACATTTTTATTAGTTTCTTGTCATTGTCCCATCCTGGAAGAAGTATATTTCTTCGAAAGGCCTTAGAGCAATTTTAAATATACTATAAAAATTAATGATATTTATAGAATAAATCTATGTTCCTTTTTGAACTTTCTCGAGATTTTAAGTGTTTTTGTTTCATTTAACATCTAAAAGCAGCTGCAGCAGGTGCAACTACTATTTTTGGGTGATAAAAATAATTCAAAACACATAGCTTTTTTTTATCGTCTAAAATATTTTCTGGTGCAACATTTCGTTTCTGGACCTTAAGAAATCATTTTGCACAGGGCCTGTTGAAAGCTAGCTACAACATTGAAATGTTTGTAAAAACTTAAATTTATTTTTTCTAAATGTTGATCTTATATTTTAATTTGTGGGTCTGGGTTTTAATTTCAATGTTGCCTGTTTTTTTTTTATTTTTTTAAAACTTAAATGTACTTACCTTATGTATGGGCCTGCTTAAGATCAGAGTAACTCACTTTGCTGCTTTTGTCGATTAATATCTATTAGGTTAACTTTTATCAAGAAAGTCCTTCGAAAAACGTCGGACAAAACAGACAGGAATGTAGTTACACTAAAAAATGATGAAATTTTAATTTTTTTAAAACTTAAATGTACTTACCTTATTTATGGGCCTGCTTTAGATGAGAATAACTTACCTTGCTGCTTTTGTCGATTAATATCTATCAAGTTAACTTTTATCAAGAAAGTCCTTCGAAAAACGTCGGACAAAACAGACAGGAATGTAGTTACACTAAAAAATGATGAAATTTTAATAAAAATATACTAAATTGTCGATACATACTTGTTAAAAAGAACTAATGATGATGGAGAGAAATTGTGAATTCACGAAAAATGCTCCGATTCTTTCGACTGAGACGGTTTTGACACAAATCTCTTTGATCGTTCCTCGTATATGTCGGCAGATAGTTTTAAAACTGCAAAAGTCGCCCGCCGCGGTGTCCTCCAATTGAAATTTCGATAATCGGCGCGTTAAATTCAAATTTGTATGTCGTATAGTCTACAAATGTACAGCAAAATTTGGGTTTTTGCGCGACACTACAAATATATGGGCCATCGGCACACATTTACTCGTTTTAAGATAAATACCTGCGCGTTGTCCTTTCTTGCCAAATTATCCAGCTTATTTATACACATAAAACTTATTTCCACTTGATTTTACGCCTTAAATGTAGAAAGCGTCATCGCATAACCTCAAATAATAAAAGAAGAACATTTTTAATTTTCAGCGAAAAGTACCGACCTTTAAACTTTCCGACACATTTTACAAACTAATTTGGATCAATTTTCTCACATTTTTCCCATTAAACAGCATAATTCGATGATACAAAATTGCTGCATTTTCGTAGCCGCAAAGGCGTCACTTTGTGACTATCTAATTTTACATTTTCAACGAATTTTCCGGCACCATTTCCATAAATTTCATTTGATTTATCCTGATACACATCCTTTAAAGCTTTCCGTAACCTTTCTGGTCCCACATCATTGCACATTCGGCTTCGAAAATCTCGGCGTCTTTTCAAAATTTCGGTTTGCTGTCAAAAATGAATAATTTTTAGATATTTAATCGGCATCGGCGGGAGCGCGCGCGGCTGCCGGACTTACCTAAAATCTTCCAAACGCCGCAATCTCCGTCGGAAACGCGGAGGCCCCATTCTAACCTTTAAAATTCGTCCGTCACCGCTACATTCGCCGTCGCATTTCTTTATTTTCGACACGACGAACGTAAATAATCCTCGTTTATCGTAAACGCTGTCTAAAAATATCGTATAAAATTATTTTTTTTTATAGAAATAAATACACCCGACGCCTTTTGTGACACTTGTTCAAAATTAATATTTTTAACGTTAATATCTTTCATCGTACGATCGCGGGGCCCACGCTCTTCGGCGAACCGTATCCACGACGACGGAGCGCCATCGGCCCTTTCCGCCTCCGATCGAAACAATTTCCCTTGCCGTCAATTTTGACGTTTCTCCGTCGGACTCCGCCCATCGCGATTTTCCCCACAAAAACGCGAATATTTTCCAAAATACTCCACTCGGCCCCGTAAAAATCCCACGCGGGGTAAAAGACCCCGTCCTCTCGAGCCTGCCGTAACTCGCCGACACCCACCTACCTCGCGCTCGGAGGAGATGTCCGCACAAAATTCCGCCCCACGTGACCCTAATTCTAATTTTTTCATTGGTAAATGTTACACACACTTCAACGCTTAATATAATATAGCGACAAGGTTGCTAAAGAAAGCCACGCTGATTTCAAAATAGTACCCAAAGATTCTAAAGAGACACTAAAGGATTCTACAAGAGTCCCCATGGATCCCAACGTAGGCCCCAAGAATCCCAATGAAGTTCCCAAGCATCCAAAAGACACCAAGAATACCAAAGCAGTTTCCAATGAATCTAAAGAAGGCCTCAAGTGCCCAAATAAATTCCTAATGATTCCAAAGAAGTCGGCACAAGATCCTACACTCTCCAATCTCACGGATCATTATCGAGTAACGCAACAGCCTCCAGTTTTTACAATAAAACTAATAATAAACAAGGTTGGTAAGGAAATCCACGCCAATTCCAAAAAAGTATCCAAGGATTCTAAAGGAACACCAAAGGATTCTACAGCAGTCGCCATGGATCTCAATGTAGTCTCCAAGGGTCCTTAAGCCACCAAGAATGCTAAAGTAGTTCCAAATGAATCTCAAGAAGGCCTCAAGTGTTCTCGAAAAATTCCCAATGATTCCAAAGTCGATGCATAATTTTGCACGTTTAAATCTCCCGGTTTGCTATCGAGTAACGCGGTATCCTCCATTTTTTCCCATAAAACTATTAATAAACAAACAAAGTTGCTAAAGAAATCCACCTTGATTCCAAAAAAGTTTCCAAAGGTTCTAAAGAAACACTAAAGTATTCTACAAGAGTCGCCATGGATCTCAATGTAATTTCCAAGGATCCCAACGTAGCCTCAAGAATACCCAAGCTACCAAGGACACCCAAGCCACCAAGGATTCTAAAGTAGTTCCAAATAAATCTAAAGAAGGCTTCAAGTATCTTACAGAAACTCCTAATGATGCCAAAGAAATCGGAACAGAACCTTGCACCCTCCAGTCCCACGGGTTGCTATCGAGTAACATAGCAGCCCCCAGTTTTTCCAGTTAAACTAATAATTTTCTAAGGAACTAATCTTTAGTGTAACGTTTTGTAAAGAAGAGATTTTTTCCAAAAATGTACCGAAGGATCCCAACGTAGTCCCCAAAGATCCCCAAGACACATAGGATGCTAAAGCAGTTCCCAAAAAAAAGCTTCAGGTGTTCTAGAGGAATTTCTAATAATTTCAAAGAAGGATATACTTCTTCCGGGATTGGACCGTGTCAAAGAACTACTAAAAGTGTTCGACGTTTCGCCCACCATCGTAAGGGGCTTCTTCAGGAACAAAGAAAAAAAAATGAAACGAGGAATATGAGGGAATATGCAAAAATTAAAGAATGAAAAGGCCAATTTTAAAACATCAGAGCACAGTAACTCAGTATGTCCACCATACCAAAGAAGTCGACACAAAATTTTGCACTTTTGCACATTTCAATTTCACGGGTTGCTATCAAGAAACACTAAAGGATTTTGCAAGAATCCCTATGAATCCCAACGTAGCCCCCAAGAATCCCAAAATATGCTAAAGCAGTTCCAAATGAATCTAGAGAAATTTCTAATGATTCCAAATCGAGTAACGCAGTAGCCTCAAGTTTTTACAATAAAACTAATAATAAACAAACTAGAGTGCAAAAGAACTCCACGCTGGTTTCAAAAATGTACCCAAAGATTCTACAGAAACATCAAAGTATTTTACAAGGCCGCCATGGATCTCAAGAAATTCCGAATGATCCCAACGTAGTTCCCAAAGATCCTCAAGTCATCCAGGATGCTGAAGCAGTTCCAAATGAACCTAAACAAGGCTTCAAGTGTTCTAGAAAAATTCCCAATGATTTCAAAGAAGTCGACACAAAACTTTGCACGATTCAATCTCACGAGTTGCTATCGAGTAATGCGGCAGCATCCAGTTGTTCCAATAAAACTAATAATAAACAAACAAAGTTGCTGAAGAAATTTATGCTGATTCCAAAAAAGTATCCAGGGATTCTAAAGAAACATTAAGGGATTCTACAAGAGTCCCCATCGTAGTCCCCAAGAATCTCTAAGCCACCAACAATACTAATGTAGTTCCAAATGAATCTTAAGAAGGTCTCAAGTGAAAAATTTCTAATGCTTCCAAAGAAGTCAACACAGAATTTTTCACCTTTCAATCTCACGGGCTGCTATCGAGTAACGCGGCAGCGTTCAGTTTTTTCAATAAAACTAATAATAAACAAACAAAGTTACTGAAGAAATCCATACTGACTCCAAAAATGTACCCTAGGATTCTAAAGAAACACTAAAGGATTCTACAAGAGCCCCATCGTAGTCCCTAAGAATCTCAACGTAGTCCCCAAGGTTCCCCAAGCTACTAACGATGCTCAAGTGTTCTAGAGAAATTCCTAATGATTCCAAAGAAGTCGACATAGAATTTTCCCCTTTCAATCTTACAAGGTTGCTACAGAAATCCACGCTGATTCCAAAAAAGTATCCAAAGATTCTGAAGAAACACCAACAGATTCTAGAAAGACACCACCGGATTCTACAAGAGTAACCATGGATCCCAACGTAGTTCCCAAGAATTTTTCACCCACCGACGATGCCAAAACATTTTCCAATGAATCTAAAGAAGTATTCAAGTGTTCTAGAGAAATTTCTAATGATTCAAAAGAAGTCGACACAGAATTTTACACGTTTCAATCTCACGCTGATTCCGAAAAAGTACCCAAGGATTCTACAAGAGTCGCCATGGATCCCTAGTCTCCAACTAAAGCCACCAAGGGTACTAAAGCAGTTCCAATGAATCTAAAGTAGGCCTTAAGTGTTGTAGAGAAACTCCCAATGATACCAAAGAAGTGGGTACAGAACCTTGCACCCTTCAATCTCGCAGGTTGCTATTAAATAATACAGCAGCCTCCAGTTTTTCCAATAACACTATTAATAAACAAACAAGATTACTAAAGAAATTCACGCTGATTTCAAAAAAGTACCTAAGTATTCTAAAGAAACACCAACGTATCCTACAAGAGTCGCCACGGATCTCTAGTACCCAAGGATCCCAACGTAGTCCCAAGCCACTAAGGATGCTAAAGAAGTTCCAAATGAACCTAAAGGGCCCCAAGTGATTTAGAGAAATTTCTAAGAGTTCCAAAGAAGTCGACACAGAATTTTGCACCTTTTAATCTCATTGGTTGCTATCGAGTAACGCAGCAGCCTCCAGTTTTTCCAATAAAACTGATAATAAACAAACAAAGTTGGTGAGGAAATTCATGCTGATTCTAAAAAAGTACCTAACTATTCTAAAGAAACATCAAAGTATTCTACAAGAGTCCCCATGGATCTCAACGTAGTCCCCAAGGATCCCAACGTAGTCCCTAAGAAATCCCAAGCCACCAAGGTTGCTAAAGCAGTTCCAAATGAATCTACAGAAGACCCCAAGTGATCTAGAGAAATTTCTAATGATTCCAAAGAAGTCAGCACAGAACCGTGCACACTCTATTTTTATGGGTTATCGAGTAACGTGGTAGCCTCCAGTTTTTCCAATAAATTAATAATAAATAAACTAGTCGGGTGTATCATCCGCCGAGGCGGATGGGTCACTATCTCTAAGTGGATCATTATCTGTAGGTGGATCACGCGCTGCGAGCGGATCGTTCGGTAATTGCGTGGAAACGACGTGCGATCAGCTGTTAGCGACGCGATGGGGGAAGTTGAGGCCGTGGCTTAATTGACGTCGTCATAGAATTTTTCGGAGACATAGACTCGTTTTGATCATATGAGAAGGGACGCTCCGTATTTTATCTTATTTTGATGGGATCGGTTGCTAGGGACGCGGTAGGGGAAGTTGTGGGCGTGGCTTGATTGTTGTCATAGAATGTTTTGGAGTTATAAACTTATAGACCCGTTAAGAACATAGATTTATATGCGAGAGAAGGGACGCTTCGTCTTCTATAGGATTTGGATGAAAATTGGAATGGAAACGACATTGTCCAAATAGTTATTTATGTATTATTCGGAAAATGTAAGAATAATAATAATAATAATTTAATAAACCAATACAATAAAGTTAAATAAAATGAATGTAACTTAAGAAAATCATTTTATTGTTGAAATAAATATGTATCTGTAAAATATAAATTTCTAATTTGTGGAATTCAATATTTTTTATGGGTTAGGATTTCATTTGCACATATCTGAATAAAATAACAGAATTTTAAATTGAGAGGAGACACTTAAACAGGAATTTTTTAACATGGTCTCTTATTAGAATTGAAAGTTGAAAACTTCTTTTTTAATTGGGTTTTTCTAAAATTTTGGCGTTAAACATGTATATCTAAAAAATTCAACTTCATCTTAAAATATAATTTATTAACCAATATTTGAAATAACAATAATCAATTTAATAAACTAATACCACACATCGATAAGGTTAACAAAACTCGACTAAATCTTAAAATTTCGACATTATTTCTAAAATTTCGGTTTTTTTTTCATGATTTCAAATTTACTTGCAAAATTTTGGTTAAAACTTTAAACCTTAATTTATTTTATTAAATATAGCGTTGTTTAATTTTAACTCTTTTTATAAGACTTGAGTCTAAACCTTAAAATATTATTTTTTTTTAAGTTAAATATTTAAATTTAAAAATTCCCAGTGTCTCAGGTTTTCACCATTTAAAAATGTTTAACCTTTTGAAAATTTCGACATTTCAAAGTTTCCACTGTTTTTACATTTTGCCTTTTTTGTAAAACATCACAATTTCGTCTTTCTCCTGAAATTTATACTATCAATTTCAACTTTTTTAAAAATTCCACATTTTAGAATTTTCCACTTTTTTAGAGTTTACATGATTATGAAAATTTCGAATTTTTCTCAAAACAGTAACCTCAGCATCTCGACTTTTTCTTGAAGTTTTGACATTTTTTCAAAATGTCAGTTTTTACAAATCTTTTTTGAAAAATTGAGAAAATTTGGTCTTCTAAAAATGTTTGTTTTTAAATTTAGACTTTTCTGGAAATTTCAAGTTATTAATTTTCAAAATTTCGGATGTTTTAAAATTCAATAGTTTTTGGAAAATTTCGCATTTTCAATTTTTAAATTGTTATTTTAAATGCGACTTTGTCGTTTTCTCAAAATTTTGCTCCATTTCGAAAAATCCGATATTTTTTAAATTACAAATTTTTAAAAATATATTGACCCGTTTGATAATGTTGATATTTTCTTGGATGAAAATTGCAATATCCTATTTAAGGAATTGGTTTTCCGAAATCTCAGAACATTTTGTTTAAAAATCTCTAAATTTATTAATAATTTCGACTTTTTGTGAAACTACAGTTGAATAATTTCACTTTTTTTTTTAAATTTCCATTTCTTCCATAATTTACACTGTTTTTTAAACTACCTCTTTCAAAATTCCTTCTATTTTTAATATTTTACTTATATTCTGTAAACTTCGATACCTTCAAAATTTTCTCGATTTTTTATGGTCTTTTCCATTTTTTTCAAATATTTAAGTTTCTCTGGTTTTACCTTTTTGTGATTTTAATTTTTCTATAATTTTGAAAAATTTTTTTAAACTTTTAAATACTTCGCTTTTTCTGCGAAATGTTATCATTTCTGAAAATAATTTAGATTTTTCCGAAAAACAGGTTTTTGGCAATTTTGTCTTTACAATTATAAATGATTTTGAGTTTTTGACATTTCTGACCTTTCTAAAATTTTAACATTTCAAAATAGTCACTATTTTTAAATTTTTAGCATTTTTTGAAATTGTTTGCATTAAAAGATCAAATATTTCTCGAAATTTCGACTTTTGGCAATTTCGAATTTCTAAGTAAATTTCGACAATTTAAAATTTCCACTTTTTTGAAAATACCAACATTTTTAAAAAGTCTGTCTTTTTCGAAAATATCGAATTTTTTTTGAATTTTAATTTTCAAAATTGTAGTTTTGAACATTCTCGAAGTTTTTTATTTAAATAATTTAGATATTTTTAAAACTTACTTTTCTCGAAATTTTCACTTTCATACATGTTTAAAATAGGTTAATTTTTTATAAAACTTTATAATTTTTTACCAAAATTAAGCCTTTTAACTACATATTATTTCGATTTTTCCCAGAAATGCTGATTTTTCCTGACAGTTTTTTTGAGTTTTTAAGATTGTAATTTTTATAACTTTTTATTTTATATTAGAGATCTAGTGCTTTATTTTAAAAATTACGTTTTTGTCAAACAGGAATTTCGACTTTTTCTTCGAAATTTTAGCCTTTTTGAAACCTAAATTTTAGCCTCGAAATTATATTTAATGCGATTTCTAGAATTTAAGTTAAAAATTACGCATAGTTTTTAATTTTGAATTTGTCTATAGACGTTGTGAAATTATTATTTATTGCTCGCGATCGCGAATTAAGTGCTGAACGTTGATCTTTATTTAAAGGACACGACTGTGGCCTTCGGCCACGGCATGTCCAAATTGTTTACCATTTATATCTTAATATTTTTTCCTCTTATTAAGATGATTTTTGTTTGAAACATATTTTACCTTTTTATTTTTATATTTATATTTATATTTTAATCTCTTAAATTAACAATAAATTCCAAATATATACTATTTGTAAATTTCAATTTTTATTTTATTGAAAAGTTTTTGTTTAGATTAATTCTTCGATACTTTCAAGTTCTTCAAGCCTTTTTAACATTTCTGTAGCATTAAATTTCTTTCATATATTTCTTATTTATATCTTAATAAATAATAATTAACAATTATTTATGCATATTATTATATTTTTTCTAAATTTTGAATTTTTTTCCTGAATTTTAAACTTTTAGGTCACATTTTTACGCCTTTCTAAAAATTTAATTTTATGCTTTAAATTTTGGCTTTTTTCAGAAATTTTAACCTTTTTTTTTTGAAAACCTAAACTGCAATTCCAAAATTCGATTTTTTTTCCAATTTCGATTTTTATACACAACTTAAAATTTAACGTTTTTACTTTTCAGAAAATTTTAAAGGCAATGCCAGTGTCTAGCTTGTTGCCATCAAATTTTAAAAATATTTTTTGAATTTTAACATTTTCTTTTAATTTAATCTTTCGAATTGCTACTTTTTTTTTCTTCAAAAGTTTGAGTTTAGAATAAGAATTTTAAATAGGTAGTTCACAAATGGCAATTTAAAAATAAATAAAAATTCTGATAAAAACATGACAATTGATCAAAATTATTTGAATATTTTTTCTATCTATTTTTCATTAATCTCGAGTTGGTCTCTAATAATTAGTCTTTTGTAAAATTTTGCGTTTACGATCTTAAATCTTACTTTATATAATTTTGACAAAATTTCATGTTCTTCTGTTTTTTTCTATTTTTGAAACTGATATTTAATTATCAACAATCAATTATTCGAATACTGCTTTCGTCTATTTTCTTATAAATTTCGAGTTGGTTTCTAATAATTCGTCTTTCGTAAAAGGTTACGTTTACGCTTTTATATCTTGCTTATATAATTTGGACAATATTTCAGGTCCTTCTTTATTTTCGGAACTGGTATTAAATTATCCACAAACGTCAAAATTTTAACGTAACGGTTGAAATTCTATGTGAAATTTCGTCAAAGATAACTCAAAATTTCGGTTAGAAACTCGATATTTTGAAGAGAGAAATTTCGAAATAAAATCGAAATTTTCATTCTTCGATCGAAATATTAATTTCCTAAAAATAGTAATTAAGAGCTAAATTTTCCTATACTCGTCTTCTTTTGATGATGATCAGTAGGTTTTCGTCCTTCTGATACAGTTTTCTTGTGTCCCATTTGGTGCCACTTTCACTTCGAAAGTTTCACAGTAGGGGGTTAGCGCCATCTTTTGATTTGAAATGGCTTTTTTTTATCCCTGTTGTGTTTTCTTAACGCAATGCAATCCTAAAAGAAAAAATAATTATTGATCCTGGCTACGGAAGCCTTTGTAACCGTTTTAAGGTAATCTATAAAATGATTTTTTTTTTATTTTTTCTTTTAAATTCTGACTTTCAACTTAAAATTGCTCTAACCTTTCCATACATATCTTGACATTTTTATTTTTCTCATAGTTCCAAGTAAAAACTTGAAATTTTCAGAAATTTTTTTTTTTTCATTTCAATTTTTTTATTTTGTTTCAAATTTGGAAATTAAATATTATTTCATTGTTAAAATGTGAAAAAGTTTTCTTTAAATTTAAATTTTAAAATTTTTTCTGTTTTATTTTCCTCCTAAAACCTTGAGAATATATTTTCACGTTTATTTTTTGTAAATTTAAAAATTTCTATTCATTCTAAAATCTAAATTTGATATTTTATACTTAAAATGCAAAATTATAATAAAAATTTCAACTTTATATTTATAATTTTCAAAAATTAAAGCTATAAATTTCAATTTGATTGTTCAATTTTTTCCCCGAAATATGAAGATAAATTAAGGTTAAAATTTTGAGTAAAAAAGTCTTTTTCTTTCTTTCTGTCCCTTTTTGTAAAACTTTGATTTCGGAAGGGTTTCGAATCTGGTACGATTAGCGTACTAATTTCTTTTTACCATTATCCCTGAAAAAGTCCGCTAATCCTAAAAAGATTATATTCTTTACTGTTCTGGTTGTAAAAGGTTTTATAGGCATTTCAACGTATTCTGTAAAATGTAGTAATATCGGTAAAGTAAATTTAATCTTTTAATAATCACCTTTAACTTGCTGTCTGCCTTAAAACTGCTAATTAAAACTTGACGTTTTACCACTTTTTCATTTTTAGAAAATTTTCAATGAAAACAAATTATCAGAAGATTTTAATTAATATTTAGTTTTTTCAACATGTCTCGAAATTTTAAGTGTTTTGGTCTAAATTTAAAATGAAAAATAATGTTTGCTCTAAAAGTTAAATTTTTCTTCTATTTTGCCATTGCTTTTTTAAAAGTTCTCATCTAATTTTTTTCTAAGACCTTCAAATTTATTGATTTTCCATTTTATTAATATGTAAATTTCAAAATTCTAGGTTATTAGTTTAACTTCTAGATTTGCTGTTTTTTTCTTGAAGAACTGTATGAGACTTTATGACTTCAATTCCGTTTTCTTTTTTCATATTAGCGAAAGGACCCGCCGGTTGAAAACATTTGTTATAAATTTTAACTTTTATATTAAAATTTCCGAGTCTAAATTTCAATCTTATCTGTTTTTTTTTTATGTTTTCGAAGCTTTAAAATTCTGTGACTTTTAGTTGTTTTTTCTCTCATTCTTGAAGAAGCCCCCTTACAATGGCAGCTCAACGTCGAATATTTTTTGACAATCCAATCTTAGCGGTATATTTTTTACATTTTCGACTGTGAGAACCTTCGTAGCCCGTTTCAATATATTCTATGGAATTGAATGATATTAGTAAAAATATCAGAGTATGGAAAATTAAATAATTTCAGGAAATAATTGTAACTTCCAATCTATTTGACAGAAACTCATTCGAAAGAAAACCAAAAGAAATTGGTTGCTCCTAAATGTTTAAATTTTTTTTCAGGTTTTTCTTTTCGCGTTAGTTTTAGAATAAAATGGTAAAACATGATCTTGAAAAAAATTAACTCTTTGAGTTTTAAGCTGACAACTTTTTTTACAAGATTTTAAATTTTTATTTAAAATTTCCATCTTTTCGTTAAAGTAACACTTAACAAAGCATAAAATCTAGATCGTTTTAATAAATCTTGCAACAATTATAATTTTTTTTTTAAATTCCGAATGTCGAGTGTTCAAAAATGATATTTCGATTTAAAATATATTCTATATTCTTCCTATATATATTATTATATTTTAAATAAAAGCAATACATTTTCAAAAAAATATATAAATTTTAATTCTATGGTTTAAATTTTTTTTCCGAAATATCAAGAAAAATATTTTGCGCCTTTAAAATTAAGGTTGAAATTCTAAGAAAACCATCATTTGTTTCTTTCTGTCCCATTTTGTATCACTTGTATACTCATTTCAGAAAAGTTTCATATGTGGTTGGATTAACGTACTGAATACCCGTGCAGTTTTGAAATTCCTTTTTCCCCTTATTCCTGAAGAATCCCGCTACGTTGGCAACCGTAACATCCAACATTTTTATTAGTTTCTTGTCATTGTCCCATCCTGGAAGAAGTATATTTCTTCGAAAGGCCTTAGAGCAATTTTAAATATACTATAAAAATTAATGATATTTATAGAATAAATCTATGTTCCTTTTTGAACTTTCTCGAGATTTTAAGTGTTTTTGTTTCATTTAACATCTAAAAGCAGCTGCAGCAGGTGCAACTACTATTTTTGGGTGATAAAAATAATTCAAAACACATAGCTTTTTTTTATCGTCTAAAATATTTTCTGGTGCAACATTTCGTTTCTGGACCTTAAGAAATCATTTTGCACAGGGCCTGTTGAAAGCTAGCTACAACATTGAAATGTTTGTAAAAACTTAAATTTATTTTTTCTAAATGTTGATCTTATATTTTAATTTGTGGGTCTGGGTTTTAATTTCAATGTTGCCTGTTTTTTTTTTATTTTTTTAAAACTTAAATGTACTTACCTTATGTATGGGCCTGCTTAAGATCAGAGTAACTCACTTTGCTGCTTTTGTCGATTAATATCTATTAGGTTAACTTTTATCAAGAAAGTCCTTCGAAAAACGTCGGACAAAACAGACAGGAATGTAGTTACACTAAAAAATGATGAAATTTTAATTTTTTTAAAACTTAAATGTACTTACCTTATTTATGGGCCTGCTTTAGATGAGAATAACTTACCTTGCTGCTTTTGTCGATTAATATCTATCAAGTTAACTTTTATCAAGAAAGTCCTTCGAAAAACGTCGGACAAAACAGACAGGAATGTAGTTACACTAAAAAATGATGAAATTTTAATAAAAATATACTAAATTGTCGATACATACTTGTTAAAAAGAACTAATGATGATGGAGAGAAATTGTGAATTCACCAAAAATGCTCCGATTCTTTCGACTGAGACGGTTTTGACACAAATCTCTTTGATCGTTCCTCGTATATGTCGGCAGATAGTTTTAAAACTGCAAAAGTCGCCCGCCGCGGTGTCCTCCAATTGAAATTTCGATAATCGGCGCGTTAAATTCAAATTTGTATGTCGTATAGTCTACAAATGTACAGCAAAATTTGGATTTTTGCGCGACACTACAAATATATGGGCCATCGGCACACATTTACTCGTTTTAAGATAAATACCTGCGCGTTGTCCTTTCTTGCCAAATTATCCAGCTTATTTATACACATAAAACTTATTTCCACTTGATTTTACGCCTTAAATGTAGAAAGCGTCATCGCATAACCTCAAATAATAAAAGAAGAACATTTTTAATTTTCAGCGAAAAGTACCGACCTTTAAACTTTTCGACACATTTTACAAACTAATTTGGATCAATTTTCTCACATTTTTCCCATTAAACAGCATAATTCGATGATACAAAATTGCTGCATTTTCGTAGCCGCAAAGGCGTCACTTTGTGACTATCTAATTTTACATTTTCAACGAATTTTCCGGCACCATTTCCATAAATTTCATTTGATTTATCCTGATACACATCCTTTAAAGCTTTCCGTAACCTTTCTGGTCCCACATCATTGCACATTCGGCTTCGAAAATCTCGGCGTCTTTTCAAAATTTCGGTTTGCTGTCAAAAATGAATAATTTTTAGATATTTAATCGGCATCGGCGGGAGCGCGCGCGGCTGCCGGACTTACCTAAAATCTTCCAAACGCCGCAATCTCCGTCGGAAACGCGGAGGCCCCATTCTAACCTTTAAAATTCGTCCGTCACCGCTACATTCGCCGTCGCATTTCTTTATTTTCGACACGACGAACGTAAATAATCCTCGTTTATCGTAAACGCTGTCTAAAAATATCGTATAAAATTATTTTTTTTTATATAAATAAATACACCCGACGCCTTTTGTGACACTTGTTCAAAATTAATATTTTTAACGTTAATATCTTTCATCGTACGATCGCGGGGCCCACGCTCTTCGGCGAACCGTATCCACGACGACGGAGCGCCATCGGCCCTTTCCGCCTCCGATCGAAACAATTTCCCTTGCCGTCAATTTTGACGTTTCTCCGTCGGACTCCGCCCATCGCGATTTTCCCCACAAAAACGCAAATATTTTCCAAAATACTCCGCTCGGCCCCGTAAAAATCCCACGCGGGGTAAAAGACCCCGTCCTCTCGAGCCTGCCGTAACTCGCCGACACCCACCTACCTCGCGCTCGGAGGAGATGTCCGCACAAAATTCCGCCCCACGTGACCCTAATTCTAATTTTTTCATTGGTAAATGTTACACACACTTCAACGCTTAATATAATATAGCGACAAGGTTGCTAAAGAAAGCCACGCTGATTTCAAAATAGTACCCAAAGATTCTAAAGAGACACTAAAGGATTCTACAAGAGTCCCCATGGATCCCAACGTAGGCCCCAAGAATCCCAATGAAGTTCCCAAGCATCCAAAAGACACCAAGAATACCAAAGCAGTTTCCAATGAATCTAAAGAAGGCCTCAAGTGCCCAAATAAATTCCTAATGATTCCAAAGAAGTCGGCACAAGATCCTACACTCTCCAATCTCACGGATCATTATCGAGTAACGCAACAGCCTCCAGTTTTTACAATAAAACTAATAATAAACAAGGTTGGTAAGGAAATCCACGCCAATTCCAAAAAAGTATCCAAGGATTCTAAAGGAACACCAAAGGATTCTACAGCAGTCGCCATGGATCTCAATGTAGTCTCCAAGGGTCCTTAAGCCACCAAGAATGCTAAAGTAGTTCCAAATGAATCTCAAGAAGGCCTCAAGTGTTCTCGAAAAATTCCCAATGATTCCAAAGTCGATGCATAATTTTGCACGTTTAAATCTCCCGGTTTGCTATCGAGTAACGCGGTATCCTCCATTTTTTCCCATAAAACTATTAATAAACAAACAAAGTTGCTAAAGAAATCCACCTTGATTCCAAAAAAGTTTCCAAAGGTTCTAAAGAAACACTAAAGTATTCTACAAGAGTCGCCATGGATCTCAATGTAATTTCCAAGGATCCCAACGTAGCCTCAAGAATACCCAAGCTACCAAGGACACCCAAGCCACCAAGGATTCTAAAGTAGTTCCAAATAAATCTAAAGAAGGCTTCAAGTATCTTACAGAAACTCCTAATGATGCCAAAGAAATCGGAACAGAACCTTGCACCCTCCAGTCCCACGGGTTGCTATCGAGTAACATAGCAGCCCCCAGTTTTTCCAGTTAAACTAATAATTTTCTAAGGAACTAATCTTTAGTGTAACGTTTTGTAAAGAAGAGATTTTTTCCAAAAATGTACCGAAGGATTCCAAAGAAACATCAAAGTATTCTACAAGAGCCCCCATGGATCTCAAGAAATCTCCAAGGATCCCAACGTAGCCCCCAAAGAACCCCAAGCCGCTGAGGATGCCAAAGCATTTCCTAAAAAAAGCTTCAGATGTTCTAGAGGAATTTCTAATAATTTCAAAGAAGGATATACTTCTTCCGGGATTGGACCGTGTCAAAGAACTACTAAAAGTGTTCGACGTTTCGCCCACCATCGTAAGGGGCTTCTTCAGGAACAAAGAAAAAAAAATGAAACGAGGAATATGAGGGAATATGCAAAAATTAAAGAATGAAAAGGCCAATTTTAAAACATCAGAGCACAGTAACTCAGTATGTCCACCATACCAAAGAAGTCGACACAAAATTTTGCACTTTTGCACATTTCAATTTCACGGGTTGCTATCAAGAAACACTAAAGGATTTTGCAAGAATCCCTATGAATCCCAACGTAGCCCCCAAGAATCCCAAAATATGCTAAAGCAGTTCCAAATGAATCTAGAGAAATTTCTAATGATTCCAAATCGAGTAACGCAGTAGCCTCAAGTTTTTACAATAAAACTAATAATAAACAAACTAGAGTGCAAAAGAACTCCACGCTGGTTTCAAAAATGTACCCAAAGATTCTACAGAAACATCAAAGTATTTTACAAGGCCGCCATGGATCTCAAGAAATTCCGAATGATCCCAACGTAGTTCCCAAAGATCCTCAAGTCATCCAGGATGCTGAAGCAGTTCCAAATGAACCTAAACAAGGCTTCAAGTGTTCTAGAAAAATTCCCAATGATTTCAAAGAAGTCGACACAAAACTTTGCACGATTCAATCTCACGAGTTGCTATCGAGTAATGCGGCAGCATCCAGTTGTTCCAATAAAACTAATAATAAACAAACAAAGTTGCTGAAGAAATTTATGCTGATTCCAAAAAAGTATCCAGGGATTCTAAAGAAACATTAAGGGATTCTACAAGAGTCCCCATCGTAGTCCCCAAGAATCTCTAAGCCACCAACAATACTAATGTAGTTCCAAATGAATCTTAAGAAGGTCTCAAGTGAAAAATTTCTAATGCTTCCAAAGAAGTCAACACAGAATTTTTCACCTTTCAATCTCACGGGCTGCTATCGAGTAACGCGGCAGCGTTCAGTTTTTTTCAATAAACAAACAAAGTTACTGAAGAAATCCATACTGACTCCAAAAATGTACCCTAGGATTCTAAAGAAACACTAAAGGATTCTACAAGAGCCCCATCGTAGTCCCTAAGAATCTCAACGTAGTCCCCAAGGTTCCCCAAGCTACTAACGATGCTCAAGTGTTCTAGAGAAATTCCTAATGATTCCAAAGAAGTCGACATAGAATTTTCCCCTTTCAATCTTACAAGGTTGCTACAGAAATCCACGCTAATTCCAAAAAAGTATCCAAAGATTCTGAAGAAACACCAACAGATTCTAGAAAGACACCACCGGATTCTACAAAAGTAACCATGGATCCCAACGTAGTTCCCAAGGATTTTTCACCCACCGACGATGCCAAAACATTTTCCAATGAATCTAAAGAAGTCTTCAAGTGTTCTAGAGAAATTTCTAATGATTCAAAAGAAGTCGACACAGAATTTTACACGTTTCAATCTCACGCTGATTCCGAAAAAGTACCCAAGGATTCTACAAGAGTCGCCATGGATCCCTAGTCTCCAACTAAAGCCACCAAGGGTACTAAAGCAGTTCCAATGAATCTAAAGTAGGCCTTAAGTGTTGTAGAGAAACTCCCAATGATACCAAAGAAGTGGGTACAGAACCTTGCACCCTTCAATCTCGCAGGTTGCTATCAAATAATACAGCAGCCTCCAGTTTTTCCAATAACACTATTAATAAACAAACAAGATTACTAAAGAAATTCACGCTGATTTCAAAAAAGTACCTAAGTATTCTAAAGAAACACCAACGTATCCTACAAGAGTCGCCACGGATCTCTAGTACCCAAGGATCCCAACGTAGTCCCAAGCCACTAAGGATGCTAAAGAAGTTCCAAATGAACCTAAAGGGCCCCAAGTGATTTAGAGAAATTTCTAAGAGTTCCAAAGAAGTCGACACAGAATTTTGCACCTTTTAATCTCATTGGTTGCTATCGAGTAACGCAGCAGCCTCCAGTTTTTCCAATAAAACTGATAATAAACAAACAAAGTTGGTGAGGAAATTCATGCTGATTCTAAAAAAGTACCTAACTATTCTAAAGAAACATCAAAGTATTATACAAGAGTTCCCATGGATCTCAACGTAGTCCCCAAGGATCCCAACGTAGTCCCTAAGAAATCCCAAGCCACCAAGGTTGCTAAAGCAGTTCCAAATGAATCTACAGAAGACCCCAAGTGATCTAGAGAAATTTCTAATGATTCCAAAGAAGTCGGCACAGAACCTTGCACTCTATATTCGCATGGGTTGTTATCGAGTAACGTGGCAGCCTCCAGTTTTTTCAATACAACTAATAATAAACAAAGTTGCTAAAAAAATTCACGCTGATTCCAAAAAAGTGCTCAAGGGTTCTAAAGAAACACCAAAGTATTCTACAAGAGTCGCCATGGATCTCAAGGGATCCCCAAGGATCCCAACGTAGTCCCCAAAGATTCCCAAGCCACTCAGGATGCTAAAGCAGTTCCAAATAAACCTAAAGAAGGCCTCAAGTGTTCTAGAGAAATTTCTAATGGTTCCAAAGGAGTCGACACAGAATTTTGCACCTTTCAATCTCACGGGCTGCTATCGAGTAACACGGCAGCGTTCAGTTTTTCCAATAAAACTAATAATAAACAAACAAAGTTACTAAAGAAATTCACTTTGATTTCAAAAAAGTACCCAAGTATTCTAAAGAAACACCAACGTATTCTACAAGAGTCGCTACGGATCTCTAGTACCCAAGGATCCCAACGTAGTCCCAAGCCACTAAGGATGCTAAAGAAGTTCCAAATGAACCTAAAGAAGGCCCCAAGTGATTTAGAGAAATTCCTAAGGGTTCCAAAGAAGTCGACACAGAATTTTGCACGTTTTAATCTCATTGGTTGCTATCGAGTAACGCAGCAGCCTCCAGTTTTTCCAATAAAACTAATAATAAACAAACAAAGTTGGTGAGGAAATTCATGCTGATTCTAAAAAAGTACCTAACTATTCTAAAGAAATATGAAAGTATTATACAAGAGTTCCCAAGGATCTCAACGTAGTCCCCAAGGATCCCAACGTAGTCCCTAAGAAGTCCCAAGCCACCAAGGTTGCTAAAGCAGTTCCAAATGAATCTAAAGAAGACCCCAAGTGATCTAGAGAAATTTCTAATGATTCCAAAGAAGTCGGCACAGAACCTTGCACTCTATATTCGCATGGGTTGTTATCGAGTAACGTGGCAGCCTCCAGTTTTTTCAATACAACTAATAATAAACAAAGTTGCTAAAAAAATTCACGCTGATTCCAAAAAAGTGCTCAAGGATTCTAAAGAAACACCAAAGTATTCTACAAGAGTCGCCATGGATCTCAAGGGATCCCCAAGGATCCCAACGTAGTCCCCAAAGATTCCCAAGCCACTCAGGATGCTAAAGCAGTTCCAAATAAACCTAAAGAAGGCCTCAAGTGTTCTAGAGAAATTTCTAATGGTTCCAAAGGAATTGACATAAAATTTTGCATCTTTCAATCTCACGGGCTGCTATCGAGTAACGCGGCAGCGTTCAGTTTTTCCAATAAAACTAATAATAAACAATGTTACTGAAGAAATCCATACTGATTCCAAAAATGTACCCTAGGATTCTAAAGAAACACTAAAGGATTCTACAAGAGCCCCATCGTAGTTCCTAAGAATCTCAACGTAGTCCCCAAGAATCCTCAAGCTACTAACGATGCTAAAGCAGTTCAAAATGAATCTAAAGAAGACCTCAAGTGTTCTAGAGAAATTCCTAACGAATCCAAAGAAGTCCACATAGAATTTTCCGCCTTTCAATCTTACAAGGTTGCTACAGAAATCCACGCTAATTCCAAAAAAGTATCCAAAGATTCTGAAGAAACACCAACAGATTCTAGAAAGACACCACCGCATTCTACAAGAGTAACCATGGATCCCAACGTAGTTCCCAAGGATTTTTCACCCACCGACGATGCCAAAACATTTTCCAATGAATCTAAAGAAGTCTTCAAGTGTTCTAGAGAAATTTCTAATGATTCAAAAGAAGTCGACACAGAATTTTACACGTTTCAATCTCACGCTGATTCCGAAAAAGTACCCAAGGATTCTACAAGAGTCGCCATGGATCCCTAGTCTCCAACTAAAGCCACCAAGGATACTAAAGCAGTTCCAATGAATCTAAAGTAGGCCTTAAGTGTTGTAGAGAAACTCCCAATGATACCAAAGAAGTGGGTACAGAACCTTGCACCCTTCAATCTCGCAGGTTGCTATCAAATAATACAGCAGCCTCCAGTTTTTCCAATAACACTATTAATAAACAAACAATATTACTAAAGAAATTCACGTTGATTTCAAAAAAGTACCCAAGTATTCTAAAGAAACACCAACGTATTCTACAAGAGTCGCCACGGATCTCTAGTACCCAAGGATCCCAACGTAGTCCCAAGCCACTAAGGATGCTAAAGAAGTTCCAAATGAACCTAAAGAAGGCCCCAAGTGATTTAGAGAAATTCCTAAGGGTTCCAAAGAAGTCGACACAGAATTTTGCACGTTTTAATCTCATTGGTTGCTATCGAGTAACGCAGCAGCCTCCAGTTTTTCCAATAAAACTAATAATAAACAAACAAAGTTGGTGAGGAAATTCATGCTGATTCTAAAAAAGTACCTAACTATTCTAAAGAAATATGAAAGTATTATACAAGAGTTCCCAAGGATCTCAACGTAGTCCCCAAGGATCCCAACGTAGTCCCTAAGAAGTCCCAAGCCACCAAGGTTGCTAAAGCAGTTCCAAATGAATTTAAAAAAGACCCCAAGTGATCTAGAGAAATTTCTAATGATTCCAAAGAAGTCGGCACAGAAGCTTGCACTCTATATTCGCATGGATTGTTATCGAGTAACGCGGCAGTCTCCAGTTTTTTCAATACAACTAATAATAAACAAAGTTGCTAAAAAAATTCACGCTGATTCCAAAAAAGTGCTCAAGGGTTCTAAAGAAACACCAAAGTATTCTACAAGAGTCGCCATGGATCTCAAGGGATCCCCAAGGATCCCAACGTAGTCCCCAAAGATTCCCAAGCCACTCAGGATGCTAAAGCAGTTCCAAATAAACCTAAAGAAGGCCTCAAGTGTTCTAGAGAAATTTCTAATGGTTCCAAAGGAATTGACATAAAATTTTGCATGTTTCAATCTCACGGGCTGCTATCGAGTAACGCGGCAGCGTTCAGTTTTTCCAATAAAACTAATAATAAACAATGTTACTGAAGAAATCCATACTGATTCCAAAAATGTACCCTAGGATTCTAAAGAAACACTAAAGGATTCTACAAGAGCCCCATCGTAGTTCCTAAGAATCTCAACGTAGTCCCCAAGAATCCTCGAGCTGCTAACGATGCTAAAGCAGTTCAAAATGAATCTAAAGAAGACCTCAAGTGTTCTAGAGAAATTCCTAATGATTCCAAAGAAGTCCACATAGAATTTTCCGCCTTTCAATCTTACAAGGTTGCTACAGAAATCCACGCTAATTCCAAAAAAGTATCCAAAGATTCTGAAGAAACACCAACAGATTCTAGAAAGACACCACCGCATTCTACAAGAGTAACCATGGATCCCAACGTAGTTCCCAAGGATTTTTCACCCACCGACGATGCCAAAACATTTTCCAATGAATCTAAAGAAGTCTTCAAGTGTTCTAGAGAAATTTCTAATGATTCAAAAGAAGTCGACACAGAATTTTGCACGTTTCAATCTCACGCTGATTCCGAAAAAGTATCCAAGGATTCTACAAGAGTCGTCATGGATCCCTAGTCTCCAACTAAAGCCACCAAGGATACCAAAGCAGTTCTAATGAATCTAAAGTAGGCCTCAAGTGTTGTAGAGAAACTGCCAATGATACCAAAGAAGTGGGTACAGAACCTTGCACCCTTCAATCTCAGGTTGCTATCAAGTAATACAGCAGCCTCCAGTTTTTCCAATAACACTATTAAAGTTTGCCTCCAGTAAATCTTGGTTCAGTAAAAAATGTGCTTGGACTGTCTCCTGCAAAATTTGCGCATATCGTCGTTGACGAAATAATCCCTCAGTCGAGACTCGGACCATATTTGTTATTGACGAGGCAAAAGCTGGTTTCAATCGTAAAATGCGCCAGAGGCTTATCAACTGTCCGAACAGTTCCAGGTTCTTTTGGGGATTTGCAAAGTCGATTGGAAAGTATTTTACATCTTCAAATGTTCCACTTTTACTCGATGAAAATAGCAATATTGCTACTTCCTCCAAGGAAAAGGCTGACATGTTAGCCTTAATGTTTGCTGAAAATTCCAATCTTGATTCTCGAAACGCAGAACCTCCTATTCTTCCTAAGGTTGGCACTTTGATGCGGCTGAAGTTGTTTTCAGACAACGCACAATCAGGAAGATTCTCTTTGAGCTGGCGACACCTCGAAAGCTTCTGGCCTTGATGGTATTCCCGCTATTGTTCTTAAGAAGTGCGCCCCAGAGTTGACTCCTATTCTAAGCAAATTGTTCACACTCTCTTACAAGTGTATTCCCTAATATCTGGAAATCTGCTAGGGTGCAGCCTGTCCCTAAAAAAAAAGAAATCTGGCTAACAACTATCGCCTTATATCTTTGTTACCCGTTATATCTAAAGTGATGGAAAATGTTATCAACATTGAGATTCTCAAATATCTGGAAGAAAATAAAATCATCTCCGACAGGAAATACGGTTTTAGACAACAACGTTCCGCTGGCGATCTACTGGCATATGTTACTCACATCTGTAACTCAGCTATGGAAAAATATGATGAGGCTAGGATTGTCACATTGGATATCTCAAAGGCTTTCGTCAGAGTCTGGCACCGATCTCTTCTCGCCAAATTAACAATTTAAAGTCTTCCTCCTGGACCCTGTCATTTGATATCCAATTTTCTCGCTGACAGATCTCTTCAGGTCGTCGACGATAGCATCTCATCCGAGACATTTGCGATTAACGCAGAGGTGCCTCGGGGGTCTGTTCTGCCTCTTACTCTATTTCTGTTACACATAAACGATCTCTTAGCTTCAACTTGCAATCCTATATACAGCTACGCAGATGATTGTAACCTTGTGTCATCTTTTTTCTCCGACAAACCATTATCTATCGCTGCTTTAGATCGACTAAGGGAACAGCAGATACAGACGATTAATCGGGATCTCAAGATTATTCTGGAATGGGGTGAGAACAATTTGGTCGCCTTCAATGCATCAAAAACTCAGGCCTCGGTTTTCTCTAAGAAAACATCAAGGGATAATGCAACAAACATACTAATGGACGGCAAAATCCTTCCGATGGGATCTAATCTATCTATCCTAGGAGTGAATGCGAGCACTAACTTTTTTTGGGTCGATCATTTGCGCGCCATTGCCAAATCCGTCTCTCAGTAGCTAAGCTTTCTTTTTAGGGCTAAAAAGTACGAAGACTCTTTTTTCTATAGAACTTGCCAGTTATGGAACTTGTTACCGAAAGGAATTTTCCCCAAAAATTACAACCTATCTGTTAGGATTTGAAATATGTTATCCAATTGGCATCCATTAATGCAACAAAAAAGTATTAAGATAAGCAGATGCCAACTTGTAACAGCCGAAAGCAACGCCACCACAATTATTATAGTAAAAAATAAATAGCTAAAATCAAATCAGCAGTGTTCTAAATCCAGCGACCTACCAATTCAAACTTACACACTTTCCTTGTTCTAGAAGGCGGTTCATCGCCATCTATCCGTGTTTCCGCATCCTACTCGCAGTGCTTTGAAAGCATAATGGGATTACCCTTTGCGAGCGGATTAAGCTTTAAAAAAAACCAAACCGGTTCGCAAAAACTAAGATTTTATTCAGATAGAGTAGGTTTTTCTATTTGTTCTATTTTCTGTTAAATATATTTCTCATGTCCACCGTAGCCTTTAATGTTATAAAAATATATTAAATTTAGTATTATTTAATATTAAATGTAATACGTAAATGCTGCTTTTCATGCTGAAAAACTGAAGAACGACTCGTTCCCATCCTCAAATTTGCCACAAGAATAAACATAACTTCAATTGTTGAAACTACAATTGAATGAATTTTAATTAATTTTATTATTACATTTCATTTTTCGTCGAATTCCAAAATTTTATGGATATACAAATATACATAAGAACTATTGAACCACCACTGGTTTTCCGAGTGAATTTGTTTTTGTTGTTTTGTTTTATTACGAAATCGTTATTCATGAACATGAATATGAACATAATTATTTAAAAAACGTGAAGCTTAAAGTTATTCATTAGAAAATACATGTCGGGATCAACCTACCTTTATTTGGGTAATAAAAAACTTACACGATAGTGCATCGTAAAATTAACTAGTGTTAAGCGTTAGCGAGTTTTTCGTTCGAAATATCAACTTTTTTTCAAAAATTCGATTTTATTTTAAACTTCGAAATGTTTTTTTCTTGGACACAAAATTTTATACGAACTATTTTAACTTTTCTGGGGAATCCAAGCTTAAAATTCAAAAAATATTTTGTACTAATTTAGAACCTTTTGGGAAAATGAACACTAGAACAGTAGTTTCGAAATTTTGAGCAAATTTGAGAAAAAAGAAGGAGATTTTATTATACAATTTTCTTGTATTTGCCTCCACTTTTCTTTACTTGGAAGTTTAGATTTAGAATTTTATATTTCTTTTAAAATTCCCATGAGACATACGTAGGTGTGCGTTCTAGGCTTCTTTAGAAGTCAAGTATTCGAAGACACATGATCTACATAAATAAGAAAGTTGTTTCTAATATTAGTGGTAGTAATGTTAGTGGTAGTAATGTTAGTCTGAAGAAATCCATCAAGTGTTTGATTATCGAACCGATAAAGCCCACCAATATCAAGCTCGCATTCAAAATGTATTTTGGTGGATTGAATTGAAATATAAATATTGTCCTCTGAAACCAAGAAAGATTAAGAAACAGAACAAAGGTTGCTCTAACGCATTTCGACAACCAAGATATCATTTTCAAAGAGATACTGATTCGCTGCTCCTGATCGAAACGCGTTAGAGCAACCTTTGTTGTGTTTTTTAATCTTTCTTGGTTTCAGGAGACAAGATTTGTATTTCAATATTCAAAATGTAATGTTAAAAAGCAAAGCTTTTACACAGAATTCACATGATTATTCATTTAAATCTATTCTCTACTGGTTGACCAAGAAAGGGTGGTTATCAGTATTAAAAAAAAACGATACCCAATAATAAATTTTATAGCACTAAATAAACATGTTACGATTTCGACGTGCACCCAAAAGTAGTATTTATAGGAGTGCATAAATAATGAAGTTATTATGTGCCAGAAAAAGAGGTAAGTATTTTAATAGAAAAGAAGAGATACAACAGTTTGTTTTGCAGTATTTTTTTTAGTATTTTCGTAAAATTAAAGCCCATGTTATCTAGTATTACTGTCAACATTTAAGCTATTATCAAACTTTTTCATATAATACAATTGCGTACATTTTATTAATTTTTTTTATCAGTAGGAGCAATTTCAATTTTTTTTATAATAGTGGTACTTTAGAAAAAAATTCTAACCAAGCTAATTTCTATTTTTCCACCAAATTTTGTAATTACAGTCAAGTTCTCAATCAATTATTACGGTTTCATGAAATATGGAACATCTGGTGGTCTTACTAGCTGCAGCAGGGACTGTCTTGTGTCTTCAGACACCTCACCCTCTCAGTGACGAATTCATACAATCGATAAATGACGCCCAATCCTCATGGGTAGCCGGTAGAAATTTTCACCCTGACATACCCATGAGCTACATTCGAAATCTCATGGGAGTTTTGCCCTTGAACCACAATTTACCAACGCTAGAGCACAATCTCGAAGGCATCGAAATTCCAACTAGTTTTGATGCACGAGAAAAGTGGCCCAATTGCCCAACTATAAAAGAGATAAGGGACCAAGGGTCGTGCGGATCTTGTTGGGTAAGTTAATAAGAGTAATTTACCAAGTAAAGGTTTAGAAAATGAAATACAAATCTTGTCCCCTGAAACCATGAAGGATTAAAAAACACATCGCTATCGAAACACTTTAGAGCAACCTTTGTGGTGTCTGGATTCTGGATAGCACTTAGGCCACCCTTTCCGGGCCCATTGTGCTATCCCCGCGATTGAGGTGTCCTTGGTCATTCATTCAACCACCCAACCTTGTTGAGAAACTGAAGAACGTCCCTTGGATGCGCCTCTCTCAAACTGGCCACACTAGGCGAGAAGTCCCCCAGCGTGGATCCTCTGATTGATGCTAGTGCCGGGCAGTGACACATCACGTGCTCGACACTCTCATCTTCTTCTAAACACCCTCTGCAGCTCGGGTCGTTTATAATTCCCATTCTGTGGAGGTGTTTGTTTAATCGACAGTGACCTGTCCATATCCCTACAAGTTTCCTGAGATTATTCCTTGAGAGTTGTAGGCATAGTTTTGCCCTTTCTCTGCACGGCATTCTAATGAATGCGTGAGTTTGTCGGCATATCGTTATTGATGCCCATATGGCTTTGTGTTTACGATAAATTTCTTCGTTAAGTAGGGACCTTACGGTTGATCTCGACAGGGAAAGGGTTGGTTCTGATCCAACGAATTGTCCCTCCGAACCTTTCCTCGCCAATTTGTCAGCGCGTTCGTTTCCCTCTTTTCCAGAATGTCCTTTGATCCATATTAGATTAATTAGATTCTCTTGTCATAGACGTATAGACGTTCTAAAGCTAGGTGGCAGTTCCATACCAGCACTGAGCTTGTTTTCACATTCCTGAGGGCCTTAAGGGCTGCCTGGCTGTCCGTCTTTATTTGGATATATTTTCCTGTAATGTTCAGTTGCGTCATTTGTTCGGCGCTATATAAAATTCCCAACATCTCCGCTTGAAAGATTGTTGAGTATTTATCTAACTTAATAGTTACATTTAGGTTCAGGTCTTCCGTGGTGTTTTTAAATCTTTCTTGATTTCAAGGCACAAGATTTGTATTTCAATTATTTCTTATGTTTTCTGTCCCAGTTTGCAAACCTAGGCTGCCCCAAACGTATGTAGTGGACCATCGGTAGCTCTACCGACAGTCGACCACTGACGTTTAGAAGAAACGGTCACTCTGGGGGAGCCCAAAGACTTTATTCTAATGCACCCAACATTATCAGATTTCAGTATCTGGGAACCAAAAACCTATTTTGTCAAATCTTAACCCTATAAACTTGTTACGTATTAAAGAATTGCAAAATTTTCAGGCGTTTGGTGCCGCGGAAGCCATGTCCGACAGAATTTGTATCCATTCCAACGGCACGGTGAATTCCAGGTTATCAGCTGACGATTTGATTTCTTGTTGTAAAAGTTGTGGTGGAGGCTGCTTTGGTGGTGGTATGCACAGGGCATGGCAATATTGGGTCGAAAAAGGAATCGTGTCAGGTGGACCTTATGGGTCAAATCAGGTTAGTAACATCTAAGCAACATAAATTTATTTAAAGATAACCTTTTTGTTCGTTTTGGGACGCGTGGCAGCTCATAAGAGAGTCTCCTTGTACCCCTTCTACGTTGCTGAAAAATTATAATTTAATTTAAGAAACTGGTAAACTTTTTTTAAAGAAAAAACAATTCGTTACCGAAACGATACACATTGAGTTTTCGAGGGTAAACGTTTTTTTTATATATTGTAACGCTGTGTAAATGGTAGAAGTTAGTACGTAAGAACAGTTTCTAGAAATATCTGATAAGGGGAAAGCGGCCGCGATAACGAAGAAAACGGCAGATAAGCGTTCCAGAAATTTCGGCAAAAGATAAGCCTTATCGGCCCAAAACTTCTAGAACCCGAACCAGAAAACTATATAAAGAGGTCGCCTTTCCCTCAAGTCAGTCAGTTTGTTAGTCAGTGTAGTTAGTGAGTTGGTAGTTAGAAGTACATAAGTGAGTTATTGTTCAGCTGTAGTGATCCGAGTTGAGTTTGAGAATAAAGTGGGTATTATTCAATTCACGTGTTAATCAATTCGAACTGATAAAAGCGAGTAACAATATAAAAACCAATTTCTTTTCGAAATCTCCAATGCTTTCTCAAAATTTTGAAATCTAGTTTCAAGGAAAAAATTACAGTTTTCCACTATCCCAACTTGGGAATCCCCCTTGGTAATTTTCTGGGGGTGCCCCGTCTGTAAATGCCCAGGGCGTCGTCAGATTCCAGTTAGAGCCTATTCCGATACACTATTTACTAATTATTGTTAATCTTTATATTGGTGTAGTATTACTCTTCTTGTTTATTAATCTTTTCTTGTCTTTAGGGTTGCCGACCTTATGAAATAGCGCCTTGCGAACACCATGTGAATGGCACCAGACCACACTGTAAAAAAGGATATGAACAAACCCCGAAATGCGTTCACGAATGTCAAAAAGGATACGCGGTTCCTTATGACAAGGATCGTAATTTTGGTCTAAAAGCTTACACTGTGGGAAGGAGCCAAGAGCAAATTCAGATGGAAATTATGACCAACGGTCCCGTAGAAGCAGGTTTTGGTGTATACGAGGACTTTCTTCATTATAAACATGGTAAGTATGTGTAGATACCGATAAAAGGAAATTATATACAGTTTGCTGTTTGTAATTAGGTGTATATCGACATATTAAAGGCAATGGACTTTCGGGACATGCAATTAAAATCTTAGGCTGGGGAATTGAGGGCAACGAGCCATATTGGTTGGTAGCAAACTCTTGGAACTCCGACTGGGGGAAAAAAGGATACTTCAAGATTCTTCGTGGGAAAAATGAGTGTGGCATAGAAAGTGGCGTAGTTGCAGGAATACCTAAGTAGAATTGTATGACTTTCTGCCATAATTTTTAATACATAGTTTGTAAATATTAAAGTCTCCTAGTTCTGGGGTTTTCAAGCAATAATATCATTTGATATAGAAGGAAGTTTTACTATTTTCAATCTTTGACATTGACAATATTTTCCTTTTTTTTTAACTTATCCCTTTATCTTAAAATAGATCCCTAACGATTTTAAACTCTAAATTTCATCTTCATATGACAAGGAACTCCAATCTGGAAAAGAAAATCTGTAAACAGACAAACATGGCTAGAGACAGTCACCGAAATCAAAGGATCTTAGGGCTGTAGTGGTGTTCTATATATAGATGGCGTTTATAGAGGACTTTTAAAACATCAAAGCAACAACTATTACTTCTTTAAAAAATTTATTTCCTTCAAGTCTTTAGATTCGTAAATGAATTAATGATAATCTTGCAAATTATTTACACTTTTACAATCATACATCAGTCTACAGGGTGATATGAAGTCGGTGACATGGCAGAATCATCCGAGACATTGTTCGCTTGGCCTATTTTTAAAAATTCTGGATAGTGCTGCGGTGACTCTTTCAGATTAGTGATAGAAGGAAGTGAGGTCGTTTGTGGTGACTCTTTCAGATTAGAGAAAGTAGGAGGTGACTCTTTCAGATTAGCAAGAGTGGGAGGCGACATGCATCTGTCAAACTCATACTGCTCCTCTGCCTGTGAAACAACCTCATAAAGTTTATTACGAATTCGCCGCTGGTACACATGGGGTAGTTCCTTTGTGATACTATACATCGCTATAAAAAATTGATACAAAGAGTCACTTTTTTGTGTACTCAATCCCCCACTATCATACTGTTGTTTTAAATCGTCGCAATTTCTGTAGTTTTCAAACGTTAACGGCACTTCACTTCTTGTAACTATCGAATTCTTTACACAAGTATCTGTCATATAGTCGCTCGTTGATAGATCATTTTTAGCAAATGATTCACTAGAACTATTGGCGTCCCTTCCTGTAGCATCGTCAATATGTATGTCATCCTCTTCGTCGTCAGTGTCTCTTTTTAAAAGTTGTTCCACTTTGGTTTTCGAACCTGGTTTATGTTTCATATGTTGCACCAAGAATTCCATCTGATGCTGATAAAACCAAGGCCTGGAAGGGTTGGGTGTGTATCCATTTTTGATATTTCGTCGTCTTAGGGCTTCCCTGTGGCGCTCTCTTAGTTTCCTCCACTCGTTTTTGATTTTACCACCTACAAACAAAAATGAAATCAGAAATTATTAGCCAGTTTGTGGTCTGACTCGCAAGTAACACTGGCGAAACAAACTCTGGTGGTTCACAAGAAGACGAAAGAAATGAGACGAGCATAGATGTCATTATTATAAGAATCACCTTAACAATAAACAAGGTATCGCCAGTGAAAGTCGTAGCTAGAGCAAAAATGTTCATTGTTTACATTTCTGCATTTATTGCAACTGCGTTTGTTTAAACCAGTGCTTTTCAACAGCGATGCGCGGCATCTTTGTGTGTCACAGCATCACGACTGCGGTGTTACAAAGTTTATTTAACTTTTTGGAAGTTTACTAGAGTAGAATTCAAGATAACTCACTATCAGTGCTACTGTGCTACTTTCCTACTTTACATGTTGAGGATTACGACTCAGGCCCGCCAGAAGAATTTCCGGACCCGAGGGCAATATGATTTGAAAAAAGTCAAACATCAATTTTAGCCTTTCTGAGACTTTTTACCTGTTTCTTAAAAAATGTCGGCTTTACTCCAAGTTTCTTTAAAAATTTCGATCCCTTTTGAAATATTGACTCCAAAAATTACGACTTTTTCTCGAAATTTTAGCATAATTTTCGAAATTTGGACTATTTTAATAACCTTGACTTATTCAACATTTCTACCTTCAAATATTTCGATTTTTTTGAACATTTTAATCAAATTATTTCAAACGGTTGACTTTTTTGAAAGTTCCGACACTTATTTTAAAATTAGGATTTTGTCTGGAAATTTTGACTTGGTTTTGTTGATTTGGACTTTTCAAAAAAAATGTTAGATCTTTTATTGAAAAAATTAACTTTTGGGAAAAGACCGCAACATTATCAAAAATACTAAAGCACTAAACTAAACACTGTGGCTTGTGATTAAGTCCAAAGAAGCCGATGTGGTAAAGGGGTGAAACCTTCTTTGGACATTATCAAAAATACTCAACATTTATAGAAGAACATTTCGAGTTAAACTGATAATTTAGAACAGTCGAAATTTGGAATAAAATTAAAATCTTTAAGAAACACACATAGACCGAAATTTGTTAAAAAAAATCTAAAAATTAGAAACTTCAACACAAAAGTCGAAGTTTCGATAATAAATAAAATTATTATGTAAGGTACCAACTTGTTTATATCAGCGTTTTTTTTCTTAAGTTTAATCTGATCGCAAAGGGTAACCTAAAGGGCTACCAAAAACAAATGTTGCCATTAAAAAATGATAACAACATTTTTGTCCAAAAGTCACATCGGAAGATCGCAGTTAAAACCTAAATTTACTTGTCAGAGAGGTTTTCGTACAATTTTTCAATAACGATTCTATAAAATAAAGTTTCTATGCTATTCTAAGACAATAAATATGACTTGTATTCCAATCCAAACTATTAACACCTGATAACATAGGTTGGGAACATAAAATGCTCCAAATATTGATCTAGGCAACACACAAAGCACCAAAACTAAACTACTTAATGCAGTATAGTGGATAGTTGGTTGCATCAACAGATTAGGCAACTAATTATGCACTGCACTGCATTAAGTAATTTGGTTTTGGTGATTTCTGTGTTGCATATGTAATGTACGACCTATGCAACACACAAAGCGCCAAAAACACCCTACGTAATGCAGTATAGTGGATAGTTGGTTGCATCAACAGATTGGCAACTAATTATCCACTGCACTGCTTTAAGTAGTTTAGTTTTGGTGATTTCTGTGTTACATATGTAATGTACGACCTATGCAACACCCAAAACGTCAAAACTAAACCACTTAATGCAGTATAGTGGATAGTTGGTTGCATCAACAGATTAGGCAACTAATTATGCACTGCACTGCATTAAGTAATTTGGTTTTGGTGATTTCTGTGTTGCATATGTAATGTACGACCTATGCAACACACAAAGCGCCAAAAACACCCTACGTAATGCAGTATAGTGGATAGTTGGTTGCATCAACAGATTAGGCAACTAATTATCCACTGCATTGCATTAAGTAGTTTGGTTTTGGTGATTTCTGTGTTGCATTTGTAATGTACGACCTATGCAACACACAAAGCGCCAAAAACAAACTACGTAATGTAGTATAGTGGATAGTTGGTTGCAGCAACTGATTGGCAACTAATTATCCACTGCGCTGCTTTAAGTAGTTTAGTTTTGGTGATTTCTGTGTTGCATATGTAATATACAACCTAAGCAACACACAAAACGTCAAAACTAAACCACCTAATGCAATATGGTGGATAGTTGGTTGCATCTACAGATAGGCAACTAACTATTCACTACATTGCATTTAATGGTTTGGTTTTGGCGCTTTCTGTGTTGCATAGACCGTACATTTTTAGAAAATTTTATATGGATAGTTGCATCAACAGATTAGGCAACTAACTACTCACTATATTGCATTAAGTAGTTCAGTTTTGGCGCTTTATGTGTTGCATAGGTCGCACAATTTACTAATCTATGTCAATGTTATATACTTAATAAGTATATAGTTAATGCAACATGCACCACGCAACGCTTGGTTATTTACAAATTAATAAATCGTGAACTGTGTAATGGTGTGAACGTGTGAACTAATCAACTAACTTTATTAATACCAAATATAAGATCAATTAGGATATCAATTATTAGTGAATCCCATAGATTTTGGTGCAACGGACTGGTCCTTGGTTATCTTCAAAAATTGAAATAAGAATCTTGTCCCCTGAAACCAAAAAAGATTTAAAAGCACAACAAAGGTTGGTGTGTTTTTTAATCTTTCTTGCTTTCAGGGGACAAAATTTGTATTTCAATCCATAAATTTTGGATTAAAAAAAAACACTTGGTCATTGATGTCGATAACAAAATAACGAGAAACGTATGTACCTGTTAAGTTGAATTCCGCGCCGATTTTCTTCCATATCTCTTCTTTCAATTGTAAGCGCAAGTAATCGTGATGATTTACATCGTACAAAACAGGATATTGCCGCACAAGAGCTATGAGTTTGTCAACGTCCATAATTACTTGCGATCAATTTGACGACAAACGTGAATATGATAACTGAATCTAATGAAAAAGCGCGACAAAATTACGCTCGGGAGGGACCCACGAAACATAATTACACGAAACTTCCCACGCCAGAACGATCACACGGCGACCGAGTGTGGTGGCCGTGGGTTCGGCATGCGCATGGAATGGTGTTTCAAAGTCTTGTTTCGAAAGCCAGCCCCCACAGAGACTATCGAGTTTCTCTGAGCCCCCCTTTGACTATACAAATTATCTAAGGAGCCCTCATTTTACACAAAAATACATCGACATCACAGATCATAATTGACAGCATGAATGGATACTAGAAAACTAGGATTTTAGTATCTACGATCAGCAAATAACCACGTTTCTATCAGAGCGATGTTTATAATCACGTTTTATATTTCATGACTTCATGTTGTTATACAAAAAGGAGACTATTTCGGAAAGAAAAATTGAGAACTCGCACAAAATTCGTTCAAAGTAGGAAAGTGTAGAAACGTCATATTTTTACGAAAAAAGTAAATTTGCAAGTTTCCAAATTCAAGTTTCGCAATTCTGAGAAAAATAACTAAAACTTTGAGAAAAAAACGTCAAAAAAATCTGACCTTTCGTGTTTCCTCTGAAAATTTCAGTTTTTAATAGAAACATTTCTAGATTACAATCGAGTATCCGACATTTTTCTCGATATTGTGATTTTTAAAATCCAGATTCTAATTTGTAAAATCGAAATTTACACAAATTTTAATGTTATTAGAAAAAAAACAGATCTCGAGGTTAGGTAAAGTTCGATGTGGCGAATAGGCAGAACTCATAGAACCATCTGCCACAGATCCGTTAGCTCCAGCGCAGGAGGAGTGGCAACACTGCTAGACCTGTGAAGTGACAGCTGACAAGTATGATGGTTGACACTTGGGAACGACGCAGGACTCTCTATGATTACGACTCGAGCAAGTTTCACGTGTTGAACTGAAATTCACGATCAGACATTTGTTTTTGTTAATAGTTCTAGTTAATTATAATGTAGTAAGTTAGAATAAATTAATTTCTACTACGTTGGTGTGCATTATTTGCGTCGCGTAATAGCAAGATACCACATCGATTCATATATGTAATACTTCTATATGACGTGTTGTGTATAATCGCCACTACAAAATGCGTTGTCAAAAAGGTGAGATGAAAATATATGCCGTACTCTTTGAAGGACAAGCATTCATTCATTTATAGCGGGAACAGATGACGAGATGGGCGGGAACACTAAGAAATAAATGACAACAAAGATCACCGACGAGAAACGAGATTGGTTAATAAATTCTGTCCTCCAAAAAGACAAACATATATATCCATCGCGCCTTTTGAACACAATCGAAGGTACAAAACACGCCATATAGAAGTATTACATATATGCATCGATTAGGTCAAAGACAAGATTAGGTTAGATTTAATTGGACACTCTGTCAAAGGGAAGGTTAGCAAACCTATAAACAACAAAATATTTCTAAATTTTAGTAATTTTTAGTTTATGTAATTGTGTGTAGCATCACCTGAATTTTCAAAATTATTTGTCATCAATAGTTGTCATTTGTGAACTTAATCAAACTTATTTATTGTTTAGTTGACGCATGTTATTTTATTTTTTTGTGGTATTCAAGCATGGACTCTGCAACTATGTAGTTATTTTGCATTGTTAATGATATAACATAGCAAGTAAACAAACAACAATGAAAGATAAAGAAGCTTTCGACAATGATAGTGACAGCAACAGTCGTCAGTATAAAATGTAAACCGTAGTTACCAGATAAAGTGCCAACCAGAGACTCTTCCAAGCGTCTTTTTTGCTCTCTATATTGGTAATTGTAGCCTGTGATATGACAAAAGTTGTCATGAGGGGAGTAAAAAGCTTTGACCATATATTATCTAAGGTAAAAAGTGTCAAACCCTTCGTCTAAGGGCACAGTATAGATATTAGCTTACGCATACAGTAGCGACAAAGTGCTAAAATTTTGTCACGAATTTTGTTTGCTCATGCATCAGTTTGTACAATCCCGAACATGGCGTCGCAGTGTTCTATGATAACCAGAAATAAGATCTATGGTCGTTGGGTAACTGAATGTCAGTTCAGAGTTGCCAAGTGTTCGGGAAAATGAGCTCTTGGGCGAATATGATTTTTTATTTTACGTTCATATGTTATTTATTCATGGCAAATATGTAGGACAATTTATCTACATTTATGAATATTCTAGAAATTTTATATGGTCAGGGATTTTCATCCGAATTGCAGGATTTTGAAGGAGATTGTTTGCGAATAATGTTTAAGTCATCTGGCAACACTGGATCAGTTTTATTTAAATGTCAGTTTTGTTATAATTCATTGCGCTAATAAGATGAAACCAAAATAAAAGAGAAAAGAGAAGAATTTACATGTTCTATTTATAAACGTAATTCTAACATCAATAATAATTTGATAAAATCAGCTTCTTTTTAATTTCCAAGAGACGGCAAACGGTAATATTCGGGTACACCCAATTTGTTTTATTAAAAAAAACTGTTTTATTATACTCCCATTTGCCAGTTTTATACAAAAAAATAAACAAGTTGTTTCCTGTAGAAATTATTTTGCCGTCAGACAATCTGTGTTTTGTTCTTCTTTGTGTATTGTGTAAAGCAGTAAATTAGAATTGATTTTTATGTAGTCTCTAATCTATTCTGTGCCGTTACATGTTCTGTGGCCCTTACCCCTTACAGAAGTATTACATATTACCAAGAAGACTATAATATATTATAGTCTTCTTGCATATTACATATATAGCTGTCCTGAAGCCCTTGCGTCGTCCATCTTGGACAAAACGCTGTTAGGAAGAGCAAAAGTGGCTGACATAAAATATTAGTGGTAATTTATGGTCATTATTTGAACCTTCTGATTCTATTATTATATTTAATTCCCAGCTTAGATACCAAAACATTGTTTTTCCAATAGGGCAGTTTTGTTTTACGCGCCTAATCAAGGTGGCATGACGTCACATCCGACATATAACGCTATTGGCTACTGGTGACAAAAGTTGACAGCTGTCCTGATGCCGTTAAATCCTCCATTTTGGGCGAGAAGCAGTTTCTTTGTTAGGAAGAGCAAAAGTGATTGAAGTGAATTATTAAAAGTGATTTGAATATTGTGGTCGTTATTTGAACCTTTTTGACTCTATTATTATATTTGTTTCATTTGCAGCTTAGTAGCGATAGTGTGTTTGTTATAGTTCGGCCTTTTATTCATATTGATTTGGTAAGTAAAATGGCTGCACCTTTGAACTATTTTTAAGCGTATTGATTTCACCTAAAACTGATTTGGTAAAATTTGGTCTAATTTAACGCCTAATCTCGGATTGAATATTGCAGTTTTTATTTTAGGGTGTTATTCTTTGCATCATTTACGGAAGTGTATAATTATACGGAATATTTTCGCTTTTTTAATTGATTGTGCACATTAGAAAGTATAATGATTTCACCATTTATCATTATCTGCTTATTGTACTAGCTTTGCATTAGCAATATGATTATGTCGACGTTGGGGGTATTTTCAGAATAAACATGACGTAGGAATTTTCTTGGTTAGCATAATACATATACAGGCTGATTATCATTTTTAACTTAATTAGCCAAATTATCATTTTTTAAATTATTCTCGTTAAGATTACGGATTCAGTTGTTTCAAGGATCGCGAAAGTGAAAAATGTTAAAGTTTTGAAATAAAATTGGAGAGAATTCTGTTATGAAAAAACCATTTTCTTGCCATTCAGTGTCACCACAATTAATTTTCTGTTTAGATTTCAGAATGACCGAAACTAATACGGCAACGGAGGCATCAGCCGATGCGTCACAGCCTGTGGATGCGGGTAATCAAAGTCAGCACCAGAGCGATGGATCGATGCAGCCGAACCAGTGGATGAATTACTATCAGCATTTTCAGAATTATAACATGTCCCCACAACAATACGCTCAGTACTACCAGTACTACTATAATTTTTGCAGTTACCCTCCCACTTACGGTTATCCCCCGGCTCCAGGTGCCGCTTTACCGGACAAAACCGAAACCGACGCAGGAGTAATTAATCCTCCACTGCCCAAAGGGCCCCCGCCCCCCATGAACAATTCATCGCCGTCCCCCCAAACCCCGAGACCGCCACTTCTCAATACCCCTAAGCAATTCGGTAACATTCGTTTCAATCTCAACGGGAAACGACCCCAACTGCACGCGAACAATTTCCAACAAAACGCTTCCCTAAACAGTGGCGCCGCCAAGAAAAAACGTAAACGCAATAGGAACAACAACAACAACAACCAATTTAACGGAATTAATCCGAACGCCGCATTACCCCCTTTACCGCCGCCGGAAACCAACACCCCCAAGCCGGAACCTCCCCCGGAACTACCACCATCACCCCCGCTGCCCCCAACGTCTGACACAACGCCGATACCCCCGTCTCAACCGATCAACGTAGACAGCAACAATCCGACGGCCGATTGGCCGGAAACCCTCAAAGCTTACGTAAATTTGAGCTACGCGAAATGCAAATCCCAAATCGACAAGAACATGGTCGAGATAATCCTAAAAGGAAAGATAACGCAAGCCTACAAAATGGGCCAGTTGCACAAAGATTGGAGCAAGGAGCCTCTACCCGAGATCGTTCGTACGCCGTTGAAGCCGAAAACCGTGCCCGGACAGTTGGCACAATTCCAGAATATCCCGAAGAAGGGATTGTCGGCCGCGATGGGCGCCCGATTGGGAACTAGGGCTTCGACCTTAAGAGGTCACAGCAAATCGTCGTCTAGGTCTAGATCGCGATCGCGCTCCCCCACGTACCGCAGAAAGTCAAATTCGCGCTCCAGGAGCCCCAGACGGCGTTCAGACAGGTAAGGCGACCCAACCTTGGACACTCATCGAGAGCATTAGCGTGTAACGCCCCACTGAATTGGTTATCTATTGGACATTTCCAATGAGAGAAATCAACAGTAGGAGATTGGAGGTTTTGTTCGCCAACTAACTGTTGCAAATGAGTTTGGAGTGCATGCTATTCAATTCAATCTAATAGTAAAGCGCTAGGTGTAAATAAATTGCACTCAAATTTGATCTGATGAACGTCAAAGGTTTTAAAAGAAATCTCAACTTTACAAAGTGTCTAAATTTTTCAAATAGGCCTAAATTCACGAATAGTGGGAATTTTGAAACACTTCGTATTTTTCAAAATGTTGATAAAAATTTGGTCTGATGAACGTCAATGATTTTAAAAGAAATCTCAACTTTGCAAAGTGTCTAAATTTTTCAAATAGGCCTAAATTCACGAATAGTGGGGATTTTGAAACTCTTCGTATTTTTCAAAATGTCAAGAAAAGTCGGAAGTTGAAATTTTGAAACTCTTCGTATTTTTCAAAATGTCAAGAAAAGTCGAAATGTTAAACGTCAACATTTTCAAAAGAAGTGTAAACTTAATAAAACGTCTACATTTTTCAAAGCCAAATTTTCAAAAAAAATCCGAATTAAAATATTTTCAAAAACGCCAAAATTTTGAAAAAGTGGAAATGTTGAAAAGTCGAAATTCTGATAACAATCGAATTTTTCAAAATGTCCAAAATTTACAAAAATGAATTAAAAACTTGGAGAAAGAAGAAAATTTTTAAAAAATCACAATTTCGAGGAACAGTCGAAAAAAAGTTAACATTTTCAGAAGAAATTTAAATTTTTTAAGAGAATAATTTCCAAAATTTTTTAAAAAGTTACATTTTCAGTCAGTCTCGCATTCTCAGAGAAAATAAATTTTCCAGCAAATTGAAATTTCAAGAAAAAGTTTACATTTGAGAAAGTAACAAAAAAGTCAAAATTTCCAGATCAAATTTTGAATAGGAATTAAATTTTTAAAAAGTAAAATCGAAATATCGAGGAAAATATAGTTTAAAAAAAAGTAAATTTTCAAAAGAAATCGAATTAAAAAATTCCTGATAGTTATAAATCTTCATGCTAATGCCCTCTGTCATTATCCTCCCCACTAATAAGATCCGTATTAACGACTCGATTTGTTTTAGCAGCAGAAGCTCCAGCGAAGAGAGCGAAGGGTTCACCCGCAAGGCCAACAATAAAGGTAAAGGTAAATTGGCCGACAGATTGGGCCCCGCCAAGAAACAGAACAAAAAACAAAAGGCCAAAGAGAAAAAAGCCAACTTCTACACCTCCTTCGGCGCCGACGTCGAAGAGAACTCCGAATTGTTGCAGCAAAGAGCTGCCCGATTTAATAACTCGTCGAAAGCGGCGGCGAGCAGCCCCCTCAATTTCCCCCCGAAAAGGCAACAGATTGTCGTTGACAAATTCGGGATCGATACCAACGGCGATTTCGACTGGACCGAATTTCACATCGTCGGTACTTGTCAGGACGTGGAAAAATCGTTTTTGCGTCTGACGAAAGCGCCTGAAGCATGCGAAGTGCGGCCAGTCGAAGTGCTGAAGTTGTCCCTGCAGAACGTCAAGACTCGGTGGATCGAGAGACAGGATTATCATTACGCTTGCGACCAGCTCAAGTCGATTCGTCAGGATCTTACGGTAAGGTTCCTTTTCGACTGTTTTTCACCGAGTTTTTTCTTAGCTTCCTGAAATTTTAATTTGTTTTGTCAGAGTTGACAGTTTTTCTTAAAATTTCTAATTTAGAATAAAAAGTTTATTTTTTTGTGGAGTTTTAAAACGAAAGTTCGCCCTTAATCTAGAAATTGTCAAAATGTGGAATTTAAATTTAAATATCGGATTGTTTTTTGAAACTTATACTTGAAGTCTTGAGGTAAAGGTTGAATTTTTGACGTTAAATTAGAATTTTTCAACAGAAATATCAGTTTCAAGTTGACATTTCGAAAAGAAATTAGAAATTGGTTATGAATTTGAGAAAAAACTAAACAAATGTAAAAAATTTGAATCGAATCAAAATTTATAAGAAAATTAGCAAAGACTCGAAGTATTGACTAATTCACTAAATTTCGATTTTAAGCTGGAATATTCACTGTTTTTTAACAATTTTGTCTTTAGGCTCGAGAATTTTGATGAAAACCTCGGCATTTCTACAAAACAGTAATTATATGGGAAATATCTATAAAAAATCTTAAGTTTGTTCATTTCGAACTGGTAAACTAGTCACCAAAGTGACCAGTTTACGAATGAACTATTCACTTAGGTCAATCTCATTTCAATTGAAAATTGTTAAATAAATGGCTAAACTTTTCAAAAATGGGAATAAACTTGATGTCTGTTTTCAGGTTCAAGGCGTTAGGAACGAATTTACGGTAGAAGTGTACGAAACACACGCTAGAATAGCGTTAGAAAAGGGTGATCATGAAGAATTTAATCAGTGTCAGACGCAATTAAAAATGTTGTACGCGGATTTAGGGGGTGAGCACAAAAACGAGTTCACAGCTTATAGGATACTCTACTACATTTTCACCAAGAATACCTTAGGTATATTCTCTGTTTTTATCTGTATCCATGTAATTAACTAACGGTTTCATTGCAGATATCATGACGATATTAAAATCACTTTCCAAAGAGGAAAAATCCAACGAATGTATCAAATTTGTGTTGAAGTTGAGGTCGGCTTGGGGGTTAGGCAATTATCATAAATTTTTCTCGTTATATTTACAAGCGCCATTAATGTCAGGCTATCTTGTCGATTGGTTTATAGATCGCGAACGCAAAGATTTCTTAAAGTGCATCATTAAAAGGTACGTATTTAAGTTTCTTATTATGAACTACTGCAGTTAACTAAGAGTTAACTATAAAATACTTGATGGTTACTGAATTATTTTCTAAATTTAACGATACTCGCCTATTTTTGTTAATTGTTGTAAGTAGCTTCTACTACTTTTTTTTTGTGAAAGGGCACGACTTGCATAAGTTTGTGTTTGACAGCACTTGGGATGTTAATTTTAATAGAGTGGGTCTAAACTGGATTTTAAAGCAAAAGTATGTTATCATGTGTGATAGCAATTAACTGGTTTTGTTTGAGGGCAGTTTAAAAATGTTTTTAAATGGGTATAGTTGAAAACTTAATCCGTTGCAATTTAAACACAAATAGCTTACCGATTCTTTCAGCATAAATATCGTCCCCTTTTTCATGTGGTGACATATTTGACATGTTAAAAAGTAATTTAAAAAAGTTTTAAAAGTACATTTTTATTTTTTTGGGTTAGTTACGTTGATGTGTAAAAAATTAGTCTGATACAACTGCGAAGGGGATAAAAATTTTCTAACTGATGATAGCGGTACCTCATTTTAGTGTTCCTGGTTAGATTTGCCACTATGTAAAAAAGAGGACAAATAGCATAACAAGCAACTGATGGCATCAATCATGTTTGATCACAGAGTACATAACAACGCATAAACGTAAACTGCCCCCACTGCTTACCATCACTCATTTGTTATGCTGTACTGTATTTAAATATTACCGGAGATTTTTGAAGTTATATGTGACAAAACCAAAACAACTGTTTTATTTCCTATTTATCAAAATAACTTAATCATATTTTTAAATGTGACACTTTTTAAGTCACATTTACAATTGAAATACAAATCTTGCCCCCTGAAACCAAGAAAGATTGAAAAACACAATAAAAATGCTCTAACGCGTTTCAATAGCCAAGCTTTCTTCTTCAGAGAGATACTGATTGATGATTAATGTCACATATTACTCCAACAGTTAAAGAACTAGGATGCTTCTATATAAATGCCAAAATGAAATGAAAAATATTAACAGTTTCCTGTTTTCTTGGGTCACTACTCGGAAATTAAAATTAACTGAAGCGTCCTAGTTTTTCCCAATTTCTCGCCCCCCCATTCTAATACGTTTTTTATGTTTAGCTATCGCCAAAACATCTCCATCAGCTTTGTGATGCAAGAAATGGCGTTCAGGTCTGCGGACGAATGTTTGAAGTTCCTTGAACCGTTCGGTTTAGCTTTTGTGGATGAATCCAAAACTCTTATCGATTGCAAAATTAGCATGTCCATCATTCCTAACATCTAATCTTGTCTCCTTTCGTTTTTCAAAACGGCTGTGGTTGGATCGTACTCAAGGCGCTTTGTGCGCCTCATGTGGTTCTCCTAAGAGGCCTGTCTGTGATAAGACACCTGGAAGTGTTCTTCCACCATTATTCTCTGTTTGGCCCAGATTTTGCTCAGTTTTGTGCTTTGGGAAAGCAGATTTGTCCTTGATGTGTTCGGATGTTGCGGATTTCGTACTGGAAGGATGATCATGTATATAACTTGTTGAAATATTAAGACGTTTTTCCCTAGTTGCCACGTTTCAGTGGTGAAATTATTTATTTTATCCAAAACTTACTATTTATGATAAGACTAAAAAGCAGCTATGTAGTGAGATTATTATATTTTTATAAATAAATCTAGCAAACTATTTTATGTTTTATTTCCTTAAAAAGCCTCATATCAGCAATTGAACGAATAAATGTGCACTGAAGTCAGATTCCACAGAAGGTAGATTTTAGATATTGAGCCCCAAACATACGTTTGCATTTATATATTTAGTTAACGATTGGGATTATTTAAATGATTTTTTTTCGACTGAAAAATTTTGATTTGAGGTTTTTTTTATGTGTAATTTTTGTGGCAAAATCATAATTGTATTTATTAATTCATATTTTTAATAGTTGCTCTGATCAAAAATTATTGGAAATTAAAAGATTTTTTCTTTCAAAATTTTCATCAATTTAATAACTTCTACAATACATTTCAAAGTTATAAACTTAAGATTTTTATTTTAGGTTCGAAATGTTATGAAAAATATGGATATTTTGATTAAGAATCCGGATTATTAATTTTATTTAACATTTCTGCGATCCTGATTGGAAATATTTAAATTTTTGGTAAAATCTATGTATAAAACAAAGTCGTATTAGTTACACCATTTATAACTCCAGAACGGCTGGACGGATTTTTAAAATTTTTGCCTTGTTGGATTTGTATTTGCCTCGAATAGCATAATAAAGACTAAAATATTGAAAAAAAAATCACGAAAACATGTTTTGTAAGGAATCCGTGTACAGCGCCATCTCTACTTCATAATAGGAACATAACAGAAATGTATCACAACGTACACCAATAGATGGCGACTGTATCTCCTTTAATTATGGCTCGTTTTTCGCTTTGCGTTTTAAAACGGTTTTCATATTTTTTTTCAAACGTTGACTTTTAAGTCGTATTTTAACTGTACTCCTGAGATTTTGGGTACTTAACTTTTTTATAGTTAAAGTCAGAATTTTAATTAATTTTAAGACAATTAAAATTAGATGGCAAAAGTCCAAATTTTGTGAAAAAGTTGAAAATCGAAATAAATTAGTCGAAATTTCCAGATCAAAAATCATTTTAAGAAAACTGTTTTTCGCAAAATCTTTTACACAAAGTCCAAAATGAGAAAGGGTTACGAAGGCTTTCACAGCCGAAGATACACTTCTTCCCGGATTGGACCGTGTCAAAGAACTACTAAAAGTTTTTATATTTTCTTATCCCTAAAGAAGCCCACTACCATTGTTGGCGCAAGGTCTTGGCAGTTCTTTAACATTGTCCCATCTCGAAGGTATATCAACGCAATCGCTGTTTGCGGCAATCTAAAACAGATTGCCATTCCTTAATAGAAGGTACTGAAATTTAGGATTGGGAAAGAAGTGACCGGCGAAGAAAAAGCCAATAAAACTGCATACAAGTATATCTTTTACTAAAATCAAAAATTTTTTGAAATTCTTTTGAATTTCAAGTTGAAACGAAATTTTGCGTTAGTTTCAAATATGTCTTTAAAATATTGATCCAAGACACAAGTTTTGTAAATGAAGTTGAAATTTTAAAATTAAATGTCTGAATTTTGAGAAAAGTTAACTTAAAATTTCGAGACTAAACTTCGCTCAAGGGAAATATATGAAATTCTAGACAGAATCTTTTTTCATAAATTTGCAATTTATTCAGAAATTTTGTACTTTTTTTCTGCTAATTTGAATTTTGAGTTTCAACCGAAATTTTCCTGAAAGAATTTAAGGTGAAATTTTGAACCTTTATCACCTCGTTTCCGAAATTTCACAAAGTAAACCTTTTATTGCTAGATTGGAACTTTTTAAGTAAAGTCGGAAATTTAAGAAAAAAAGTAGAAATTTCGAAAAAAATTCAATATTTTGAAATGAAAAGGAGTGAAAACTAAAATTTTGACGATTTCTTCTTTTAAAATATTAATTCAATGTTGAAATTTCGATGATTTTGAATACACTTCTTTCCAAATATTCATTTTTAAAGTTTTTTGTTAATTTCGTAGGAAAATTTGAGATCCCCGTGGTCTCTCGTGGGGTGCGCACCTGTAATTTTGGAGACATTTTATTAGAGCGGGGCCTAAGATTTACGAAAAGCTCAGGGTCTTCTGCATGCCCGTTTGTCAGACAAATCGATTTTTGGAGAGCTGCGTTATTAATTCCTTGTTTCAGGTTTCGTAATCATCTTTATTTCCGTGCCGTGTGCGAGCGAATTTTTTATTTTATTGATTCAGTTACGGTTAAGTTACCAAAGGACGGAAAATTTCATTTGTGATTTACAAAATTCATTTCGCTCGCAAGCAAACACGGGGAAATTTAATTATATTATATTAAGTTTGAATGAAATTGCGGCCCACATAAATTCATATTTTCTTACTGTGTTTTGCACCCAGAGTATTAGTCTGGTTTAAAATCTTTTATTTGATATATCTGTTGAGCGCAGCCTGAAAACAGAACGGCCAAAGGTCGATTTCTTTGCTCAATTCTAGAATTGGATGTTTTAAAACGGACATAGTTTGAAATTCAATTTACTTTCTGCCTTTGGTCTTCGAATAGCTTAAATAAGTACTATGCTATTATGAAATGACCAAAGTAGATGTAAATCCAATATTACTTCAAAATTTCGAGTAGTTATGGAACTTGTTACCAAAAGCAATTTTGCCCAAAAATTACAACCTATCCTTGTTTAAGAAGGCGGTTCATCGCCATCTATTCTTGTTTCCGCATCCTACTCGAAGTGCTTTGAAAACATAATAGGGTTACCCTTTGCAAGTGGATTAAACTTAAAAAAAAAGGGGCAAAATTCAATATAAAATTCAAAAAATTTTATCTTTAACTTGACATTTTAAGATGAAAATCATCCTCTAGAAACTCCAATTTTTCTAATTTTTGGAAACTTTTTAAAAATGTCGACTTATAGTTGAAATTTCATATTTTTCTCAAAACTTGTAAACTTGAAGTTCGTTCGCTTAAATTCTGAATTTAAGATTTTTATTAACATATTGGCAACAGAAACGCAGGCGTATTTAAACTAGATATACTATATACTTCGATGAAAAATGCGAAAAGCATAAAAAGAATAATATATGAAGGTTAAGGAATTGAAAAAGTTTTAACCAAGGTACACATTATAATGGAAGAAAAACAGTTATATACATATTATTAGTTGTAACAGATTTTGTTCACTTAAGTGAGTACTGACAAATTAAAATGCTAAAATAATGTAATTTAATACAAATTAAGATTAAATCGTTAATGCCTTCCAACCCATACGCTAGGTGTATAAAAATATTACTTCTATACAATTTCTATTTAATTTGACAGAACTCTCATAATAAATAACATACAAATAAAGATAATAACAAGTCAACAATGAAGACTTCACTTTTGGCTGTGATTCCTCGGAATCATAGGACATTTCTGGATAAATTAAACCGAGAGTGAGACGAAGCTGTTATACTGGGTGATGTTCCTCTTGAGGATATCAGCGCATAAACCTAGCACTCTTTCAAACCTGGAACAAACAATATATCATTAAATATTTCATATTTTTAACGCAACCATAAGTAAGTATTAAAAATTGTCAATATTTTTAGTAATATAATAAAATTCTAGGATTTTCTACACTAGGTTCGATGTTATATGGCGAAATGGCCCCGAAAATCTAGATCTGATCTTCTGGGGCGCATTGGTGGCTCTCCTACCTAGAGTTCATCAAACCCTAGTGAATTCGAATCTTCATAAATATTTTTGGAAAACCAAGAAACACAATCAAACTGTCGATCGCAATAACAATACTTTTAGTTAAATTGTTTTTTTATTTCAATAGTACGAATTTGTACTAGGAATTGGAATTGGTTTTAAAGGATTTTTTTTCGAAATTTGAGGCTTTATTGAGCAAAAATCGTTACAAATCGATTATTCAAAGTATTGATCATACGTTTACAACGCCATCTCTTAGAAAACCTTTAAAACTAATTCCAACTTCTTAGGGTCCTTAAAAGCTATATATAGTGCTTTGGCGCGAATATAGTTTTGGGAGTGCCCACGTCATGCAACATACGTTTACAAGGCCATCTCTACTACTACTAATTCCAACTCCTTAAGAGCACTAGATAGAAATAGTGCTTCTCTAGTATGGGTAGGGTTTAAAGGGTTAATAAAAAAAAAGTAAAACAAAATTATTACCTAGCTCTGTCCAACTTGACGCATTTCAGGGGGCCGCAGGCGACCACTGTGGCAGCTCGAGGTCTGTCCAGCAAAAGAGCGATCTCCCCGAAGTAATCGCTAGGGCCCAACCGGCCAACCTCTGTAGGCTCCTCGCCTTCGGCCCTATTTTGCTTGACAATAGCCGTCCCCTCGACGATTATATAGAAATCGTCCCCGGGTTCCCCCTGTCTGACAATAGTTTCCCCATCTTCGAATCGGACAGGTTCCAAGGCGTCCGCCACAGTAAGGCGCTCCCATTTGTCCAAATTTTCCAAAATCGATACGCGCGATAGAAATTCTTCGTACATTTTTCGCTTTCGTATCGTGGAGCCCATGAGGATGCGCCTGTAGGAGTCTCTGTCGATGCCCCAGAGTTTGACGTCGGTTTTGGCTTTTACGGTCGCGGCCCTCGGTGTGCCGTAGATGAGGGCCAGCTCGCCGAAACTGCCCCCGTCGCCTATCGTAGTCACTAACTCGTTATTTAAATAGACCTGAAACGGAAAACGCATTTTATCCTCAAATTCTTAAGATTTCGAGGATTAAATCCTTACATTAGAATCTTTTTGGAATTTTCAGGTGAGAAGAAAATGTATTGTCGAAATTCAGCTTTCTCCATTGAAATTCTAGTTAAAGGAATCGAAATTTTCTTATAAATATCTATTTTGATTACATACTTCAAAGCCAATCGCGCGCCGTTAAGCCCAAGTTTTTTTTCCAAAATTTTGATTCTAATTGATCATTTTCTTCATATTTCGAGTTTTATTACAAAATTTCTATCTGAACGTGGATAATTTGTAGAAATCAACTAAAATTAGAACTAGAGAAAAAGCCGACTTTTAAAAAGTCAAAAACTACGGAATTTTCAAAATACAATCAGTTTTTGAAAAACAAATGATTAATAAAATGTCTCTTAAAATTTCAATTTTGTCTAGAAATTTTGAGGTTTAGAGGTAAATTTAAAAAAAAAAGTTGAATACTGACGTTTCAAGTCAATTTTTTGTGATTAAAATGAAAATTTTAAAATATTTTTAATATAATTTCGGGATTTCCTTTGATGTTCGAAACTCCTACTTTAACTTTAAAATTTATTTTTATTATTTGAAATGTCGAAATTTTCAAAAAGTCCAAATTTTAAAAAAGACCAAATTTTGGTAAAAGTCGGAATTTTCATAAAAAGTCGAATTTCTCAAAATTTACAAAGTCAAAATTTCGAGACAATCACCCTTGAGAAAATTGACATTTTAAAGTGTCAAAATTTTCACAATGTCAAAAATTTAGAAAACGTCGAAATGTTGAAATTTTCAAAAGGCCAGGATTTTTCAAAAATCGCAATTTAAAACAAAATCGAAATTTTCACAAAAGTCGAATTTCTCAAAATTTACAAAGTCAAAATTTCGAGAAAATCACCCTTGAGAAAATTGACATTTTGAAGTGTCAAAATTTTCACAACAATGTCAAAAATTTAGAAAAAGTCGAAATGTTGCAATTTTCAAAAAGTCAGGATTTTTCAAAAATCGCAATTTAAAACAAAATCGAAATTTTCACAAAAAGTCGAATTTCTCAAAATTTACAAGGTCAAAATTTCGAGAAAATCACCCTTGAGAAAACTGACATTTTGAAGTGTCAAAATTTTCACAACAATGTCAAAAATTTAGAAACAGTCGAAATGTTGCAATTTTCAAAAAGTCAGGATTTTTCAAAAATCGCAATTTAAAACAAAATCGAAATTTTCACAAAAAGTCGAATTTCTCAAAATTTACAAGGTCAAAATTTCGAGAAAATCACCCTTGAAAAAACTGACATTTTGAAGTGTCAAAATTTTCACAGCAATGTCAAAAATTTAGAAAAAGTCGAAATGTTGCAATTTTTAAAGTCAGGATTTTTCAAAAATCGCAATTTAAAACAAAATCGAAATTTTCACAAAAAGTCGAATTTCTCAAACTTTACAAGGTCAAAATTTCGAGAAAATCACCCTTGAGAAAACTGACATTTTGAAGTGTCAAAATTTTCACAATGTCAAAAATTTTATCGAAATGTGTTCCAAAGTGATTTTCAAAACTTCTTCTCTACAAAGTGTCTCAAACCAAGTCAAAATTTTCACCCAAAAATGTTCAAGTGTCAAATTTCCACAATGTCAAAAATTAAAAAAAGTCGAAATGTTGCAATTTTTAAAGTCAGGATTTTTCAAAAATCGCAATTAAAAACAAAATCGAAATTTTCACAAAAGTCGAATTTCCAAATTTACAAGGTCAAATTTCGAGAAATCACCCCTGAGAAAATTGACATTTTGAAGTGCAAACATTTTCACAACAATGTCAAAAATTTAGAAACAAAGTCAAAATGTTGCAAGTTTCAAAAAGTCAGGATTTTTCAAATATCGCAATTTAAAACAAAAATCGGAAAATTTTCCAAAAAGTCGAATTTCTCAAACATTTGCAAAGTCAAAATTTAGTAGAAAATGCACCCTTGAGAAAATTGACATTTGAAGTGTTCAACATTTTCACAATAATGTCAAAAAATTTAGAAAAACGTCTAAATGTTGAAATTTTCAAAAAGCCAGGGTTTTTCAAAAATCGCAATTTAAAACAAAATCGAAATTTTCACAAAAAGTCGAATTTCTCAAAATTTACAAAGTCAAAATTTCGAGACAATCACCCTTGAGAAAATTGACATTTTAAAGTGTCAAAATTTTCACAATGTCAAAAATTTAGAAAACGTCGAAATGTTGAAATTTTCAAAAGGCCAGGATTTTTCAAAAATCGCAATTTAAAACAAAATCGAAATTTTCACAAAAAGTCGAATTTTTCAAAATTTACAAGGTCGAAATTTCGAAAAAATCACTCTTGAGAAAATTGACATTTTGAAGTGTTAACATTTTCACAATAATGTCAAAAATTTAGAAAACGTCGAAATGTTGAAATTTTCAAAAGGCCAGGATTTTTCAAAAATCGCAATTTAAAACAAAATCGAAATTTTCACAAAAAGTCGAATTTCTCAAAATTTACAAGGTCAAAATTTCGAGAAAATCATCCTTGAGAAAATTGACATTTTGAAGTGCCAACATTTTCACAACAATGTCAAAAATTTAGAAAAAGTCGAAATGTTGCAATTTTCAAAAAGTCAGGATTTTTCCAAAATTGCAATATAAAACAAAATCGAAATTTTCACAAAAAGTCGAATTTCTCAAAATTTACAAGGTCAAAATTTCGAGAAAATCACCCTTGAGAAAATTGACATTTTGAAGTGTCAAAATTTTCACAACAATGTCAAAAATTTAGAAACAGTCGAAATGTTGCAATTTTCAAAAAGTCAGGATTTTTCAAAAATCGCAATTTAAAACAAAATCGAAATTTTCACAAAAACTCGAATTTTTCAAAATTTACAAGGTCAAAATTTCGAGAAAATCACCCTTGAGAAAATTGACATTTTGAAGTGTCAACATTTTCACAATAATGTCAAAAATTTAGGAAACGTCTAAATGTTGAAATTTGCAAAAAGCCAGGATTTTTCAAATATCGCAAAATCGAAATTTTCACAAAAAGTCGAATTTCTCAAAATTTACAAGGTCAAAATTTCGAGAAAATCACCCTTGAGAAAATTGACATTTTGAAGTGTCAACATTTTCACAATAATGTCAAAAATTTAGGAAACGTCTAAATGTTGAAATTTGCAAAAAGCCAGGATTTTTCAAAAAAATCTCAATTTAAAACAAAATCGAAATTTTCACAAAAAAGTTGAGTTATTTTAATTTGAAATTTCGAAAAAAAATTCTAAATTTTGAGTTAAGGTGTAAACTTGGCAAGAAAAATTAAAATGACTAATTTTTTGGAAGATCCCGACTTTAATCTCTGAAAAATCAATATCAATTTTTTTCAGAATTTACAATCAAAATTTCAAAAGAAAGTAGACATTTACGCAATTTTGAAAAAGAATCGAACATTTAAGGAAACCCAAAATTTTGGGAAAAATCCAAAATGTCAAATTTTTAAAAAGTTGACATTTAAAGAAAAGTCCTTTTGGAGGAAAAAATCGAAACTTTAAGATAAAATGTTCACAAAAAAGTTCAAATTTTTCTGAATTTCTATTTTTTCTGAAGTTCAGAATTCAGAAACCTAAAATTTTCAAAAAAAGTCAAAAGATTTAAAAAGGCAAAAATCTTTAAAGAAATTGAAATATTCAAAAAGAACGAAATATGTCTTAATTATTTTCTAAAAATCTTAATTAGCCTAATGAGCGAGACTTTCTTAAAATGGAGCAAAGTTTTTTATAAAAATTGAAATTGAAACACAAATCTTGTCCCCTGAAACCAAAAAACATTAAAAAACACAACAAAGGTTGCTCTAACGCGTTTCGACAGCCAGATGATAGCTTGGCTGTCGAAACGTGTTAGAGCAACCTTTGTTGTGTTTTTAATCATTCTTGGTTTCAGGGGACAAGATTTCCATTTCAATTTTTGAAGATAACCAATGACAAGTCCGTTCAACCAAAAAAAAATTGAAATGATCATTCTTGAACTCTTGACGTTTTATTTGGGGTTTCTGCTGCGCCAGTGGTCTACTCACTTCTACTTCTCCTTGGTCGATGACGTAAAAATTGTCCCCTTCGTCGCCCTGCGTGATGATGGCCTCGCCGGGAAGACACGTCACCGGGAACATGGCGTCGAATATGTCAGATCGCTCGTTTTCGTCTAGGTGGGAAAACAGGACATTTTTGGCGATGGCCTTGTACAAGGCGGCCATCGTTTTGTAATCCTTCGGTACCACCTTTTTGACATAACTGGTAGCATCTTCTTCTGTGACGGGTTCAGCTGAAATGCCGCCGCGACGGCGGGCCGGTTGGGCCGTCTGTGCTGGAAGCGGCGAAAGATCTTCGGTGTCTTCTGGCGAGGCGGCCTGCTGTTTGGCGTCCAGAGCTTGCTCCTGAAAAAACAAAGATGGAAATTGGTGAATTATTCTCAGGACTAATGTTCAAGATTGTCACATTTGGTGTCATTATCAGTTTAGTTTTCATTTTATTTAATTAAGAGTCGATTTCACTTTAGAGTAGTTTAAAAAGGGACAGTAAGCTTAGAAAAAAAGGTACAAATTGGCTTAAGAATGACATTTTCTTTTCAATTACTTTTAACTGATGAGTACCTCTGAGAACAAAACATAGTTCTTCCTCTTTCTAGCTATTCTTTCAAAATTAATTCCTTTTTTAATAATATCTTTTAACTGATTAATAATCAAATTCCAATTCGTGAATTTGGAATTTCTGGACATTTTTGACTTGTTACAAAAATTTTCCATATTTTTTTGAAAATTTTGATTTTTTGAAAATTTTGTCTATTTCAAAATTTCCACTTTTTCCAATCTTTGACTTTTTTGTGAATTTTGACTTTACCATTTTGACTTTTTTCTCGAAATTTTGACTTCAACATTTCGATTTTTTCTGAAAATTTTGACTTCAACATTTCCATTTTTTCTGAAAATTTTGACTTCAACATTTCGATTTTTTCTGAAAATTTTGACTTCAACATTTCGATTTTTTCTGAAAATTTTGACTTCAACATTTCGACTTTTTCTCAAGATGTTAACTTTCCCAAAACTAAGACTTTTGAAAATTTTTGACTTTTTGATAGTTTCGACATTTTAAAATCACCACTTCTTCCAAATATTGAAATTTTTGTGAAAATTTTGACTTTTAACATTTCGACTTTTTCTCGAATTTTCGACTTTTTTCTCGAAATCTCAACTTTCCCAAATATCGACTTGAAAAATTTTTACATTTTGATAATTTCGACGTTTCAAAATCTCCACTTCTTCCAAATATTGATATTTTTGTGAAAATTTCGACTTCGACATGTTGACTTTGTCCCGAAATGTTGACTTTCCCAAAATTTCGATCTGTAAAATGTTTGACTTTTTGATAATTTGGACATCAATGTTCACTTTTTCTAAATTATAATTTTTTATGAACATTTTGACTTCCAACTTTCAATTATTTGACTAAAATATTAGACCGGGAACTTTCGGCTGTGGTAATAGATTTTGAAAATCATTAATTTTTGCAACAGTTAGTGATATCGATTTCAAACACAGATGGCTTTAAACACTCTGAAACTGGATAGCACGCAACCTACAATTCCACATAAATGAGAATAATAATAGATTTTATCCTGTCAATTGTTCAATTAGAGACCTACTTATTGACGTTAACAACTTGGCATTTTGATTAACTTTTTACGGGGTCATTTTCCAAGAGGATTACTGTTATTGTATTTCCCATCACGAAACCAAAACAATAAAAATAAAAATCATTCCTTGTCTTGTCTTCTACAGGGTGAGTCCCTAAGCGGGAATCGGTCTTTGGTAGGCGCATCGTTCAAAATATCGAATAATGTTTCGAATAAAAGTTCGAAATAAAGTTCTCCACAACCTAAAATTATTGCCAAATATGGCGGCCTTCCGGTTGCACCGGAAATGAACACAACTTTCTTATTTTAAATAGAACACCCTATGTATTTGTACATTTTTGGATTCCTTATTAAAAATGAATATGAATTTATTAAGACGACATAGGCCCTTAGTTGAACCGTTTTCGCGTAATTTAACTTTTTTGGTTAAATTTGACGATTTCGGAGCTTGACGCCATTAACGATATTATCCAAACGCAATGACTTAAAGTTGTGTGGCATACGATTTTGGATTCAAGAAGAAATGGAGTATTTGTTTACGTCTTTGCTGTTGGCAAGATTTCTTAAATTTCTTCACATCCGTCGACTCAATTCTTCAGTTGTTCAAACATGCATAACTTAATTTTTTCAAATGAAACCACCTATCTTAGATTATCTTATCGGATGCGAAATTAAATTACCTTTTTTTTGGTACCAGGTATTGCCACCTCCGTCCAATAATTTTTGAGAAATTTAGAATTTTGTAAAAATTTTAATTCATTTCGTATTATCGCGTTAGCCCTGGATGTCGCGGTTTTGTTTCGTCTCGTTTGTCCGGCAATAACTGACGGTTTATCTCATTGTTATCGCGAGGTCTTGGTATTAGTACTGAAAGACAATGTTTTCTCAAGAAGAATTGGTCGATATGGTTTACGCCTTGGGCAGTGCTGACAGGAATCCATTTCTTGCCTGAAGAATTTATGCCCAACGCTTTACCGATCGGAGACATCCAAATTCAGCGGCATTCGCTAAATTGAAAGAGAGATTTGAACTAACTGGTAGTACGAAATACGAGAAAAAGGAGCGTAGAAAACCAACAACGCATGAAGAAAACCGAGTTTTAGTAGCGGCTGCTGTTGTCCAAGATCCGCATTTAAGTACCAGAATAATAAGCACGGAATTACAAATAAGTCAAACCTCGGTTTCACGAATCTTGCGTAAAAATAAGCTTCATCCGTATCGTGTCCAGCTAGTACAGGAACTCAATCAAGCTGATTTCAACAACCGAATGCAGTTTTGTGAGTGGACGTTACGAAAACTACAAGAACAAAATGACTTTTTGGACAAAGTACTATTTCCCGACGAATGTACATTTCATAAGAACGGCTTCGTGGGAAGACACAACTCCCATTACTACCACACTAAAAATCCTAATTGGATAAGGCCCTTAGACCATCAGCATAGGTGGTCTCTGAATGTTTGGGGTGGTGTCATAGGAAGATTTGTTGTCGGACCACACTTTTTCAATGAACATTTGAATGCCAACAATTACTTGCATTTTTTGCAAAATCAATTGCCCGAAATGATAGACAATTTGCCTCTTGCTGTCGTGCGGTAAATGTGGTTCCAACATGATGGGGCACCGACCCATTATGGAAGGAATTTAAGGGAGTTCCTCAATACACAATTCCCTAACAAGTGGATAGGAAGAGGAGATCCAGTGGCATGGCCCGCAAGATCACCGGATTTAACTAAGCCAGACTTTTCCTTGTGGGGTCATGTTACGCAAGTAGTGAACAAGAACCACCAACTACCCAAGAAGACATGATGGACCGGGTTAGTGTTGCTTTCCAAAATATCAATGAAAACGTCTTGGTGGATGTGAAAAATTCTTTGCTACAGAGACTGCGCATTTGTCATCGTGAAGCTGGTGGTTAATCTGCTCCTGCAGATTATGTAACGTCCATTCACACAACTGCATCGATTGTTAGTCGGCTTGATTGAGTTCTTGCACTAGCTAGGTGTGATACGGATGAAACTTGTTTTTAAACAACAATCATGAAACCGATTTTTGGCTTATTTGTAATGTCACACTTATTCTTCTGGTTCTTAAGTGCGGATATTGGACATCAGCAGCCGCTACTAAAACTCGGTTTTCTTCATGCGTCGTTGGTTTTCTACGCTCCTTTTTCTCGTATTTTGTACTACCAGTTCGCCCAAACCTCTCTCTCAATTTAGCGAATGCCGCTGAATTTGGATGTCTCCGATCGGCAAAGCGTTGGGCATAAATTCTTGAGACAAGAAATGGATTTCTGTCAGCACTGCCCAAGACGTAAACCATATCGACCAATTCTTCTTGAGAAAACATTGTCTTTCAGTACTAATACCAAGACCTCGCGACAACAATGAGATAAACTGTCAGACAAACGAGACGAAACAAAAACCGCGACATCCAGGGCTAACGTGATAATACGAAATTAATTAAAATTTTAACAAAATTCTAAATTTCTCAAAAATTATTGGACGGAGGTGGCAATACCTGGTACCAAAAAAAAAGGTAATTTAATTTCGCATCCAATAAGATAATCCAAGATAGGTGGTTCCATTTGAAAAAATTAAGTTATGCATGTTTGAACAACTGAAGAATTGAGTCGACGGATGTGAAGAAATTTAAGAAATCTTGCTAACAGCAAAGACGTAAACAAATACTTCATTTCTTCCTGAATCCAAAACTGTATGCCACACAACTTTGAGTCATTGCGTTTGAAAAATATCGTTAATGGCGTCAAGCTCCGAAATCGTCAAATTTAACCAAAAAAATTAAATTACGCGAAAACGGTTCAACTAAGGGCCTATGTCGTCTTAATAAATTCATATTCATTTTTAACAAGGAATCCAAAAATGTAAAAATACATAGGGTGTTCTATTTAAAATAAGAAAGTTGTGTTCATTTCCGGTGCAACCGGAAGGCCGCCATATTTGGCAATAATTTTAGGTTGTGGAGAACCTTATTTCGAACAACTTTTATTCGAAACATTTTTCGATATTTTGAACGATACGCCTACCAAAGACCGATTCCCGCTTAGTGACTCACCCTGCATATTAACCAATGGCGTATCGTGGAAAAGAGCTTTCGATTTTTGTTGTTGAAAATTTCGGTTTTTCGACTTTTAGAAATTTAGTAGTATTTTGATTGTTTCTGCAAAATTCAACTTTTTGTGAACATGTAAAACTTTTTTCTGGAAAATATCGATTTTTTGAAAATCCTGACTAAAAATTTCGACTTCTTGGGAAAATTCTGCCATCGAAATAACAACCTCTCATCGAAATCTTGCCTTTTGAACATTTTGATATCGCAAAATTTCCACTTTGCCAAATTTTGGTTTTTCTCGAAATTTTAATAAATCCAATTTTTATGAAAGTTTGGACATTTTTTTTCCAAAATTTGGACTTTTTTAAAGATTTAGATTTTTCCTCAAAAAAATTAATTTTTCTGCAAATCTCGACTTTTTGTCAAAATTTCGATTTTGCTTTAAATTGCGATTTGGTTTTAAATTGCGATTTTTGGAAAATACAACTTTTTGAAAATTTTGAACCTTTTCTAAATTTTTAACATTTTTGACAAAATTTTGACACTTCAAAATGTCAATGTTCTCAAGGCTGATTTTCTCGAAATTTTGACTTTGTAAATTTTGAGAAATTCGTCCTTTTCCAAAATTTGGACTTTTTGAAAATTTCGATAAATCAAAATTACAACTTTTTAGACTAATAAAGTTTTTTAAATTTTGTTTTTTTTTCGGAAATTTTGATATTTCCAAATTTCAATTTTCTCAATTTCGACTTTTTCTAGAAATTTTTATTAATTTGTTTCTTATGAAAATTTAGGTTTTTTTCCAAAATTTGGACTAATTAAAAGAATTAGATTTTTCTCAAAGCGTTTATTTTACTGTAAAATTAGACTTTATTTGAAAACGTAGATTTTTTTTGTTGAAAATTTACACTTTTTGAAAATTTCGACATTTACAAATTTCAACTTCTAAATTTATGATATTTTTGTGAAAAGTTTGACACTTCATGTGTCAATTTTCTCAAGTATGACTTCCTCGAAATTAAGAAATTCGATTTTTTATGAACTCTCCGACTTTTTTCCAAAATCTGGACTTTGTTAAAATTGAGACTCTTTGAAAATTTCGACATTTCTCAAGATTACTTTTTCTCAATTTCGACATTTTTTTGAAAATTTCGACATTTACAAATTTCAACTTCTAAATTCATGATATTTTTGTAAAAACTATGACACTTCATGTGTCAATTTTCTCAGTATGACTTCCTCAAAATTAAAAAATTCGATTTTTTATGAACACTTCTCCGACTTTGTTCCAAAATCTGAACTTTATTAAAATTGAGACTATTTGAAAATTTCGACATTTCCCAAGATTACTTTTTCTCAATTTCGACATTTTTGGGAAAATTTCGACATTTTCGTGCAAATTTTGACATTTCAAAGTGTCAATTTTCCCAAGTCTGATTTTTACTTAAAATTTTTACTTCGTTAATTTTGATTTTGAGAAAATCGATTTTTTATGAAAATTTCGAATTCTTCCCAAAATTTCGACCCTTTCAAAGATTTCCATTTCGTCTTGAAATAATGATTTTTTTAAGAAAGTATTTTGGCTTTTTTCTACATAATTCGATTTTTTTGGTGACATTTTCGACGTTTTTGTGAAAAATTTATTGAAAATCTCGATTTTTTATAAATTTTGAATTTTTTGTGAAAATTTTGACACTTCAGGTTGTCAATTTTCTCAAGTATGACTTATTCCAAATTAAGAAATTCGATTTTTTATGAACTCTCCGACTTTTTTTCAAAATCTGGACTTTATTAAAATTGGGACTATTTGAAAATTTCGACATTTCTCAAGATTACTTTTACTCAGTTTAGACATTTTTGCGAAAATTTTAACATTTCAAAGTGTTACTTTTCCCAAGTCTGATTTTTACTTGAAATTTTTACTTTATTAATTTTAATTTTGAGAAAATCGATTTTTTATGAAAATTTCGAATTTTTTGCAAAAATTAAGAGAGAGAGAGAGAGAGAGAGAGAGAGAGAGAGAGAGAGAGAGAATAGAAAGAAGAGGAGAGAAAGAAGAGAGAGAAAGAAGAGAAAGAAAAGAAGAGAAAGAAGAGGAGAGAAAGAAGAGGAGAAAAATAAAGAGAATAGAAAGAAGATAAGAGAAGAAAAGAGAAAGAAGAGAAGAAAAAGAAGAGGAAAGAAAGAGAGAAAGAAAAGAAGAGAAAGAAGAGAAGAGAAATAAGAGGAGAGAAATAAGAGGAGAGAAAGAAGAGAAGAGAAAGAAAAGAAGAGAAAGAAGGGAAGAGTAAGAATAGAAGAGAAAGAAGAGGAGAGAAAGAAGAGGAGAGAAAGAAGAGAAAAAAAGAGAAAAGAAGAGAAGAGAAAGAAGAGGAGAGAAAGAAAAGAAGAGAAAGAAGAAAAGCGAGGATAAGAGAAAGAAGAGGCGAGAAAGAAGAGAAGAGAAGCGAAAAGAAAGGAGAAAAAGAAGAGGAGATGAAGAAGAGCAGCGACGAAAAGAGAAAGAGGAGAGAAAGAAGAGAAGGGAAGAAAAAGAAGAAAAGCGAAGAGAAGAGAAAGAAAAGAAGAAAAAGAAAGAAGAGAAGAAAAAGAAGAGGAAGAAGAGAAGACGAAAAAGAGAAAGAAGAGGATAGAAAGAAGAGACGAGAAGAGACAGAAGAGGAGAAAAAGAAGAGAAGAGAAAGAAGAGAAAAGAAAGAAGAGGAGAGAAAGAACAGAAAAAAAAGAGGAGAAAGAAAAGGAGAGAAAAAAGAGAAGAGAAAGAAAAGAGAAAGAAAAGAAGAGAAAGGAGAAGAGAAAGAAGAGGAGAGAAAGAAGACAAGCGAAGATAAGTGAAAGAAGAGGACAGAAAGAAGAGAAGCGAAGAGAAAGAATTTCAACATGCAAAGTTTCTGCTTTTTCTAAGCTATGAAATTTTTTACATTTCAGAGAGAAAGGGGGGGTAGAGAAGAGAGGGAGACAGAACAGAGGAAAAGAGAAGAAAGAGAGAAGGAGAGGAGGGAGAGAGAGAGGGAGATAAATAAAATAGAGAACAAAGAAAAAGAAGAGAAGAGAAAGAAGAGAAGAGAAAGAAGAGAAGAGAAAGAAGATAAGAGAAGAGAAAGAAGAGAAGAGAAAGAAGAGGAGAGAAAGAAGAGAAGAGAAAGAAAAGAAGAGAAAGAAGAAAAGAGTAAGAAGAGAAGAAAAAGAAAAGGAGAGAAGGAAGAGAAGAGAAAAAAGAGGAGAGAAAGAAGAGAAAAGAAAGAAGAAAAGCGAAGATAAGAGAAAGAAGAGGCGAGAAAGAAGAGAAGCGAAGAGAAAGAATAGGAGAGGAAGAAGAGAAGAGAAGCGACGAGAAGAGAACATAAGAGAAAGAGGAGGAGAGAAAGTAGACAAGAGAAGAGAAAGAAAAGAAGAAAAAGAAAGAAGAGAAGTGAAAGAAGAGAAGAGAAAGAAGAGGAGAGAAAGAAGAGGAAAAAGAGAAAGAAGAGAAGAGACAGAAGAGAAGCGACGAGAAGAGGAAAAAAGAAGAGAAGAGACAGAAAAGAAGAGAAAAAAGAAAAGAAAATGAAAAAACGAGAAATGAGAAGAGAGAGAAGAGGAGAGAAAGAAAAGGAGAGAAAAAAGAAAAGAAAATGAAAAAACGAGAAATGAGAAGAGAAAGAAGAGAAGTGAAGATAAGAGAAAGAAGACGCCAGAAAGAAGAGAAGCGAAGAGAAAGAAGAGAAGAGGAAGAAGAGAAGAGAAAAGAAGCGACGAGAAGGGAACATAAGAGAAAGAGGAGGAGAGAAAGAAGAGAAGCGAAGAGAAGAGAAAGAAGAGGAGTCAAAAAAGAGAAGAAAAAGAAGAGGAAGAAGGGAAGAGGAGAAAGAAGAGGATAGAAAGAAGAGAAGAGACAGAGAGAAGCGACGAGAAGAGAAAGAAGAGGAGAAAAAAAGAAAAGAAAGAGAAGAAAGAGAAGATAAGAGAAGAGAAAGAAGAGAAGAGAAAGAAGAGAAGAGAAAGAAGAAAAGCGAAGATAAGAGAACGAAGAGGAGAGAAGAGATAGAAGAGGAGAGGAAGAAAAGAAGAGAAGCGACGAGAAGAGAACATAAGAGAAAGAAGAGAAGAGAAAGGAGAGAAGGGAAACGACGAGAAGAGAAGGAAGAGAAGAGAAGAGAAAGAAGAGACGAGAAAAAGGAGGAGATAAAGAAGAGAAGTGAAGAGAAAGCAGAGAAGAAAAGGGAAAAGAGAAAAGAGATAGAAAAACGAGAAACAGAAAAGAGAGGAGAGAAGGAAGAGAAAGAGAGATCCTGGCATCAGAAATCAAGAAGCAGCGAACCAACTATTACTGTATTAAATCTCCTAAAGAGATTCGTTTTATGTATCTCTAAAATACTCTTATTCGTAACGGAAATGAGAGAGCGATTTCCTTCCAGTGAATGTGGGTCTTTCGCAAGACACGAAATTATAGGTTTCAGGACTCAACATCGAAAGCGGATATGGAGTAGCAGGGTCGGACGAGGTTTAATGCTTTCGTGTTGTTACCATGGCATTAGCATCATCCATCTATCTCGGACGTACATTTTAATAATGAATATTCTTCGTTGGATTATTTCCGAGGCCCGGCCGGCTTATTGGGGGCTCTCGTCACTCATTTATTAAAATTTGTGCTAGTTTCTGCGCGACTCGTTCATATTTTAAAGGACCTCTCTAGGGTCGAGGCTTGTGAATTTTAATTCGAAAGAAATTCGAATTTCCAACATGGAAAACTCACAATTTTACGTTTTTTTTTTGTGTGTTATTGCATGTTCGTGTCAGGTTTTATGACGTTTCTCTTCCGATGATCTTCTTAAATTACCCTTGACCCCATTCTTTCGCGTATCTTTTCAGTTGAAGCCACCCGAAGCAGGCAGGGGCACATTATGAGACGTCTTTCATAAAATATGATTGATGTTGTTTTTGACGTCCTCTCCGAGTTTTTACTTGGCTTGTTAATATGATTAATGCTTAGCTTTCTGTTTACAAATTGCGAAAGAAGCTTTCAAAAACAGAATATCCGATAAAGGCGGTACGATTAAAACTGTTAAGGGGCGAATTAACAAAACTGAATTATTTTACTCCCAGCTTGCTTTCAAGTTGATATATTTTCAGTAATTTCAGATAAATAATGTCTTACTCCCGGAAATTGTTCAATGTTTCGTTAAATGTTTGATTAATATGGGTTTCCGAATTAAAATTTATTATTAACATTAATGATTATTTGTTTGCTTAAAACGTCATTATTACTGATTATCTCCCGTAAAAATAAAGCATCGAAGTCCTACCTAAAAACGTATTATAATGGACTATGATTGTTAGAAGTTGTTTATCAGATATTAATTACTAGAAAATGTTAAGAAGCTATTAGGGCTATACGTAGCTTAAAAAAATTGTTCATAGGTTCGAGACTTTCGACGAATGTTTACAAGTAATTAGGGCTGCTAGGCAGGTGCAAAATTGTTTATTCGACGCTCCGAGATATCGAATAATCTGGAATGTTTGAAATACAAATATAAACCAGCCAATTATAAAGTGTTACATCGCTTACAAATAAGTTGTTCAATAAAAGTATAGACAACTCCATAGTTTAATCTAACGCTAAGTTGATCAAGTTTGAACATTACAATAGCATATATATCAACTAACCATCAAGATCAATAAAGTATTGCGCTTTGAAAATCTCGCAACCCTGAAGGTTTCCAACGGTTTTCAACTTGATCCTCTAAAAGACAAACTTCCTCGACGCAATATCAAAAGTATAAATGGAAACGTCGCACGATATTACGTTCTTCTGTAACTTTGTACCTCCCATAAAGATATTCCTTTGAAGTTTCATCGATTTTATCTCATGTCCTCATATTGCTACCAAAACGGTAAATTCCGCAAAATAGCAACTTCCTACGTCATTCAAATGAAAACCAAAAGCACTTCCAACTTTTCGTTCGAACGCATTCGGGCTTAATTAGCGCAGTGCATGTTTTCGATTTGAAAAAAAAAACGAGTTAATGCGGACCCTCGTCGGATCGTTGGAAGTTTTTAATAGAGCGCGAGCCTGCAGCGGCCGAGTCATTTGTTCTGGGGCTTTTGCGTGCCGTTATCTGCCCACGATCTGGCGAAAGTACTGAGGAAACCCGAGCATTCTGGTCACGATCGGGATTTATTAAATAGTTGCCTACACACGTATGCATAGCGCAAAATTTTAATCGTTTGCCCTCGCCGTGTTCTAATTATATCATTTCACGGTTAATGCCCTTTTGTCCAAGTTTGTTAAACGACCAAAGAGGAAAATTGCTGTGTTCTCATAAAAAAATAATGCTTTATAAAAATATTTTATAAAGCTAGCGTCAGTCGTAATTCTAGAATATAAAACTTTATTCTGAGGTCGCAATGTACGACGTCCGTTGCATACACTCGAGCCTCTCTAAGATTGACATTGCGTCACAAGTAACATTCGTTTGAGGTACGCTTTTGAGAGATTTACAATGTAATCCATTTTTGCACAGTGCCACTGTATTTGGTGGTGGAATACCCATAAGTTTACTCCAAATTCGTGATATAATGACAATTTTAGAATAATTCGAGGGTATTTATATTACATTTTAAATAAGACGGCCCACACAATCGTATGCAATGTAATCCACCTCTTTCTAATGCGTTGGTATGAACTCGCTAGTACGAACTGCGTTGGTATGAACTCAACTTCGTAGCAGAAGTGTATTTATTGAATCTGGCCAATATATCAGAAGTGTAGTTAATATCACTACAAATTTGTGAAGTAGAGGCTATCTTACAGCGGCCCGAGTGTATCTATATTACATTTTAAATAGGAGCAGCCACACAATCATGTGCAATGTAATCCTTTTCTTTTTAGGGACGTCACAAATTTGTAGTGATATTAACCACATTTTTGTTACCAAATGGAGTTCATAGCACTACGAATTTGTGACGTAAGAGCAAACTTAGAGTGGCCCGAGTATAGTTATGCTACATTTTAAGTAGGGGCGGTCGTACAATAGTGTAGCTGCTCCCATTTAACTATGTAGGTAAGCAGTAACGAACGAACTTACGTCGTGATAACGAACTTACGTCGTGATAGACGTAAATTAATATTCGTGTGCCTCAAACCTTAACATACCACCTCAGTGCACTATTATGCAACCTTGAACTTGAAGAGTGACATCATAGCATTAAAAAAATAACAATCTCGATAAAAACAGTTTAATTTTTACTTATAATTAGTTCTTCTGTCTTCGCAGTTCCCCAATCGATATTTAATCACTAAAGCAAACGGTTGGCCTAATGCACTTTTTTTTAAATTAGTTTATGGAGTTTTGTGGCGTGTTTTAAAAATGGCAGCTGCGAAATTCGATTAAAACACCATAATATTCAACAATTCAATACAATATCTAACTAATCTACATGAATACTCGCGCTGCTTAGTAATACCTTATCCAGCAAGTCATTGTTCATTGTTAGAAAAAATTTATATTGTAGGAAGCCTAGCAAACTAATATTAGTTGAATAGCAAACCAATATTTCATTTCATTATTCCATATGTCCTGTAGGTGTAACAACTCTAATTTAAATCGTATCCTATTTTTGACACCTTACTTCAATAAACGAGTGGATTAAACTTAAAAAAAAAACTTTTTTAAATTTTTTATGTCACCGTGGTTGCTATGACTGCGCCCTGCGACAGAAAGTTGGAACTCGTTACTTACGTCGAAATTTCAGAAAAATCAAAAATGTATTTAAAAAAAACCCTGAAAAACAAATTCTGAGATTAAGGCCAAAATGCCCAAAAAATATCAACATTTTGTGTTTTGACTTTTATTAAACATTTCGACTTTTTTCGAAATGTTGACTTTTTGATGAGTTCGACTTTTTCTAAAGACTGCAACTTATCGATATTTTTTTCTACATTTGCATTTAATAGAACTTTTTGGTTTCAAAATGCCGACATTCTTTTGAATCATTTTCAAAATTTCCACTTTTTCTAGAAATCTTCACTTTTTTGATGGAACGGACTGGTCCTTAGTTACCTTCAAAAACTTAAATACAAATATTTTCCCCTGAAACCAAGAAAGATTAAAAAACACAACAAAGGTTGCTCTAACGCGTTTCGACAGCCAAGCTGTCATCTTCAGAGAGAAACTGTTTTGTTTTTTAATCTTTCTTGGTTTCAGGGACAAGTTCTGTATTTCAAATCTTCACTTTTTTGAAATTACATTTGAATATTTTGACTTGTACATTTCGACCGTTTTTAAATACTTCGATCACTTTTTAAAAAATTATTTCTGTTTCAAAAACGGGACTATTTCTGAAAATGTCGACTTTTTGAAAATTCCTACATTTTACGAATTAGGCTAGAAATTTCGACTTTTCTCGAAATTTTGACTTATTTTGAAAATTCCGATTTTTTTTTAAAACCTAGACTTCAAAATATTGACATTTTTGAAAAATTCAGTCTCTTTCTAAATTTCGACAATTTCCTGAAATTCTGATTTATTTTTTGTAAACTTCGACATTTTTTGAAAAATTCCCCCTCCCCCCTTTTTAATAATCTAGGAATTTTCTAAAAATGTTAACTTAATTTTCGACCGTTTTGAAAATATTGCCCGAAAATATCAACTTTTTTAAAATATTTTAACTTTTTTATTCGGGCTTTTTGGTAGAAAATTTCGACCCCTAGAAAATTTCAGATTTTTCCAAAATGTTATCCTTTTTAAAAATTCGACTCTTTAAAATTTCCCCTATTTTCCAAATGTCGATTCTTTCCCAAAACTTGGAATTTCTCTTAAAATGTCGACTCATTTTGAGTATTTCGTCTACCAAAATTGTTACTCTATTTAAAAATGTATGCTTTTTTCAAAATGTCGACGTTTTATCGAAATTTTCAAATTTTTGCATTTTCGATTTCATTCGAAAAAATTCTGCTTTTTTGAAAATTATTTCGACTTGATTGAAAATGTAACCGTTTTATTTTATTAAAAACAGACAAAACGTCGAGTTTTGTCTGTTTTTAATAAATTCTGCTTGTTTGGAAAATTTCAACTTTTTGAAAATTCTGACCCAAAAATGTCTACCCATTTTGAATATTTGGGCTTGTTTTTTCAAAAATTCGAACTTTTCTTTTAAAAATGTCGACATTTTTTTAAACAATTCTACTTATTTGAAAATTTGCGCTTTTTTTTTCGAAAATGCTTTTTTTTAATTTAAAACATCAATTTTTCAAACTCTCAACATTTTTTTCAAAATTTCGAATTTTTCCTCAAATTTTCACTTCTAGAATTTCGTCTTTGGAAAATATTTACATTTTACAAAATTTCGGTGTTCTCTCGAAATTTTGACTTTTTTGTAAATTTCGCAAAGGGCTTTCAAACGATACCCCACTTGACTATGTCCCCCCCAACCCCCCTTAAAGTTTGATCACCTGCTTCGTGCACCCCGACAATGAAAATACAATATTTACATCACTGTTTATTAGTAGGAATTATTTAAGATTTTTCAATTCGTATATTTCGATGATGGAGAGGGGCTGCACATTTTTAATCATACCTCAAAAAATGCGCGTACTAAAATTAAACAAAAACCGATTTTTGAATGTGTAAAGAAAACACTCTTATACGATACCCTACTTGATCGTGTCCCCCGGGCTCTTTGAATTTTGATCCCTGATTTCCGGCACCATAATAATGAAAATATAATATGCATCTTATTATCCAGCAATATGAATTATTTCAGATTTTTTCGCCCACACATTTTGATGATAGAGAAAGAGGTTATCTACTTTTGCCCATTTTTTAACATAACTCAAAAACTATGCGTGCTAAAAGTAAACAAAAACCAGTGTTAGAATATGCCAACACAGGGCTTTTATACGATACCCCACTTGACTATGCCCCCCAGCCCCCCTTAAATTTTAATCACTTATTCCGCGCACCCCGACAATAAAAATACGATATTTATATCACTAAATATTAGTAGAAATTATTTCAGATTTTTCAATCCGTATATTTTTATGATAGAGAAAGGGGACTGCACATTTTCAATCATAACTCAAAAACTGTGTATCCTAAAATTAGACAAAAACTAATTTTTGAACGTGCAAAAAAAGCACTCTCATGCTATACCCTACTTAATCGTGTCCCCAGACCCCCTTTAAGTTTTGATCCCTCATTTCGGACACCGTAACAACAAAAATATAAAATGTACCTTAGTATCTATTTGTTTGAATTATTTCAGATTTTTGGGTCCACATATGTTAATGATAGAGAAAGAGATTATCTACCTTTGCACATTTTTTAACATAACTCAAAAACTATGCGTGCTAAAATTAAACAAACAGGGGTTTTAGAATGTGCAAGCAACGCGCTTTCAAACGATACCCAACTTGACTATGTCCCCTCCAGCCCCCTTAAATTTTGAGTGCCTATTTCGAGCACCCCGAAGATAAAAATAGAACATTTAGATCACTGTTTATTATTTGGAATTATTTCAGATTTTTTAATTCGTATATTTTAATGGTGAAGAGGAGGCTGTACATTTTTGATCATAATTCAAAAAAAGCGCGTTCTAAAAATGTTTTTTTTTTAGCTTTAATCATCAATTTTTCAAACTGTCAACATTTATTTTTTCAAAATTTCGAATTTTGTCTCAAATTTTCACTTCTAGAGGAGGCTGCACATTTTGATCATAAAACTGCGCGTACTAAAATTAAACAAAAACCGATTTTTCAATGTATAAAAAAAGCACTCTTATACGATACCCTACTTGATCGTGTCCTCCGGCCCCTTCAAGTTTTGACTCCTGATTTCGGACGCCATAACAATGAAAATATAATATGCACCTTACTTTCTATTAGTATAAATTATTTCAGATTTTTCGGCCCATACATTTTGATGATAGAGAAAGAGGTTATCTACTTTTGTACATTTTTTATCATAATTCAAAAACTATGCGTGCTAAAAGTAAAAACAAAAACTAGTGTTAGAATGTGCAAACAAAGGGCTTTCAAACGATACCCCACTTGACTATGTCCCCCCCAGCCCCCTTCAAACTTTGATCACCTGTTTCGGGCACCCCGACAATGAAAAGACAATATTTACGTCACTGTTTATTAGTAGGAAATATTTCAGATTTTTCAGTCCGTATATTTTTATGATAGAGAAAGGGGGCTGCACATTTTCGACCATGACTCAAAAACTGTGCACCCTAAAATGAAACAAAGATTAATTTTTGAATGTGCAAAGAAAGCACTCTCATACGATGCCCTACTTGATCGTGTCCCCCGACCCCCTTTAAGTTTTGATCCCTCATTTCGGACACCGTAACAATAGAAATGTATTATGTACTTTATTATCTACTAGTTTGAATTATTTCAGATTTTTGGACCCACATACTATGTTGACAATAGAAAAAGAGGCTACCTACTTTTCCACATTTTTTATCATAATTCAAAAATTACGCGTGCTGAAATTAAACAGTAACCAATTTTAGAATGTGTAACCAAAGCGCTTTCAAATGATACCCAACTTGACCATGTCCCCCCAGCCCCCCTTAAATTTTGACTGCCTATTTCGGGCACCCCTACGATGAAAATACAATATTTACATCACTGTCTATTAATAGGAATTATTTCAAATTTTTTAATTCGCTTATTTTGATTATGGAGAGGGGGCTGCACATTTTTGAACCTAACTCAAAAACTGCGCGTACTAGAAATGTTTTTTTTTTAATTTTAAACATCAATTTTTCAAACTGTAACTTTTTCTTTAAAATTTCGAATTTTTCCTCAAATTTTCACCTCTAAAATTTCGCCTTTGCAAAATATTTACATTTTTCAAAATTTCGATGTTCTCTCGAAATTTTGACTTTTCGTATATTTAAAAAATTTGGCTTGGGAAAATTTTTACCGTTTTTCAACGTTTTAACTATTTTTGATAAATTTCACATGTTTCTAAAATTGCACCTTTTCAAAATATTGCTATTTTCTTATTTCAAATTTTTCTTGAAAATTTCGTCATTTTAACCAACTTTCATTACTAAAAATTTAAATATTTCGAAACTGGGTCGCAGAAATGTTAAATACAATTAATAAAAAAAATATTTTAAGCTTCAACATTTCAACTCAATCTTGATTAAAATTAAATGTTCTACTTTTTATTCAGAAATCTAACTCAAAAACTATACGTGCTAAAAGTAAACAAAAACTAGTGTTAGAATGTGCAAACAAAGGGCTTTCAAACGATAGCCCACTTGACTATGTTCCCCCAGCCCCCCCGAAAGTTTGTTAATCTGTTTCGTGCACACCGACAATGAAAATACAATATTTAGATTACTGTCTATTAGTAGGAATTATTTCAGATTTTTCAGTCCGTATATTTTTATGATAGAGAAAGGGGGCTCCACATTTTTGATCATAACTCAAAAACTGTGTATCCTAAAATTAGACAAAAATTAATTTTTAAATGTCCAAAGAAAGCACTCTTATATGATACCCTACTTGATCGTGTCCCCCGGTCCCTTCGAGTTTTGACCTCTGATTTCGGACACCATAACAATAAAAATATAATATGCACCTTACTTTCTATTAGTATAAATTATTTCAGAATTTTCGGTCTATACATTTTGATGATAGAGAAAGACGTTATCTACTTTTGTACATTTTTTTATCATAACTGGAAAACTATGCATGCTAAAAGTAAACCAAAACCAGTGTTAGAATGTGCAAACAAAGGGCTTTCAAACGATACCCCACTCGACTATGTCCCCCCTAGCCCCCCTTAAAGTTTGATCACCTGTTTTGTGCACTCCGACAATGAATAGACAATATCTACATCACTGTTTATTAGTAGGAATTATTTCAGATTTTTCAGTCCGCATATTTTTTTATAGAGAAAGGGGGCTGCACGTTTTCGATCATAACTCAAAAACTGTGCATCTTAAAATTAAACAAAAAATAATTTTTAAATGTTGTTGAATGTGCAAAGAAAGCACTCTCATGCGATGCCCTACTTAATCGTGTCCCCCGACCCCCTTTGAGTTTCGATCCCTCATTTGGGACACCGCAACAATATAAATATAATATGTACCTTACTATCTATTATTTGGAAATATTTCAGATTTTTGGGCCCACGTATATTGACAATAGAAAAAGGGGCTATCTACTTTTCCACATTTTTTATCATAATTCAAAAACTGCGCATGCTGAAATTAAACAAAAACCAATTTTAGAATGTGCAACCAAAGCGCTTTCAAACGATACCCAACTTGACTATGTCCCCCCCAGCCCCCCTTAAATTTTGATTGCATATTTCGGGCACGACGGCGATGAAAGTACAATATTTACATCACTGTCTATTGGTAGGAATTATTTCAAATTTTTTAATTCGTATATTTTGATGATGGAGAGGGGGCTCATAACTCAAAAACTGCGCGTACTAGAAATATATTTTTTTTAATTTTAAACATCAATTTTTCAAACTGTCAACTTTTTCTTTAAAATTTCGAATTTTTCCTCAAATTTTCACTTCTAGAATTGCGTCTTGGCAAAATATTTACATTTTTCAAAATTTCGATGTTCGATATTTTGACTTTTTTGTAAACTTCGAATATTTAAAAAATTTGGCTTGCATTTTCAAGGACGTATTTAAGAGTGTGCAATATGTGCAACTGCATGGGGGCCCCCACAAAGTAAATGACTTCTTTTTTTAGTTATAAAAAAAGTTTTGGAGAGGACGAATTACATTAAAAAAAATATGTCAAAATGGATGGCTTCCTTTTTTTAGTCGTCTAAAATATTATGGACTCGACACGGAAGGTTTTGTTACATTTTTAAAAAAAACCCCGACCCCGAACACGCTTAATCCATCTCTGTTCAATCCAAACATTTACGCAGTACAATTTCAGCCGTTGGTCCCCTTGAATATTTCATTTGGGCCTTCCACACCGATGGAAAATATTTATAGGCCCCCTTTCACATATTTTACAGAGTAATGTGTTTAATTACGTTCCAGAACGGAGGCAGGCATCTGTATAAAAATCAATGTGGAACCAACAAACGATGTGACATGGATTAATTCGCGCCTATTGAAAGAGTTCACTCCAGTTGACCTGTGAAAATTGTTCTTTTTTTACAATCTAAAACGATGACCGGCCGGAGCTGTTTGTTGCTCTCGATCAAGTTGTGTACAAATATCAAATTGTGGCAGTTTGCAGGTGGACAAACAGTGTAGCTAAATATAAAACTTCGCTTTTAATAAACTGTGGAAATACAACTACTGCCAGGGTGCCTTAGAAATAATCCTTAGTGAAATATAGGTCGCATTTTTGGCAATGCGAGTTATATATAAAACCACTGACGCACTTGAGCGAATCCCACAGTTTAACGCTGAAAAGCACATTTTTTCATTATTTTCAGTAAGGGCGTACAACTCAGGTAACATTCTGTAAGCGTGGTATTACTGATGCACCAAATTAAGTTGGAACTTCAGAGATGAAAACCCAAAATAAAATAAGTTTTTAGAACTATACCCCAAAGCTGTCACGTGATTCAATTAATCTGTAGCAATGCTACCTCGCGAGAGTAATATCAATATCTGTGCCATAAGTGCACAAATAATAAATTAGTTCTAATTAGGTAATCAGAGAATGACGGAAATTACGCAGACATCTTTCTAAAGATAGAATTTTCCAACAAAATCCGATTCTCGGTACAACTGACCAAATTAGCCAGACGTAGGAAAATAGCCACAAATATTAAACTTTCATGTGTTTATAAACGATGGCGATGAACTTATCTAAATGACAAAACTATCGATTTGAAAACTCTTTCGACGTGCATGTCATCAAATCGAACTTTTTTTTCTTTATTTAATTTGTTTTTATTTATTTTCTACCGTCTTGTTCGATTAATGAAAACGGTATAGAAAGCCCACAAGCTGAAATTTTTCCGTTGTTGACCCAGCTGAATATTCAGCCTACGAATTGTTCGATGTTAAAGATTCAACTGACCAGATAAAATGTTTACATTTGATGAACTTCCTGCCTCGAACATTTTTCATGACGAATCAATCAGCTACTAAATTTTACCGCGTTGTGTATGATTTTTAGGCCTGTTGTTTTCATTTTGAATTTTATGTAGAAACAAACACAATTAAGTTATGTGTAAACACATTAAATCGAAGCTGAACGAGGAAATCTCTTTGATGAAAACATGGAATGTCCCATTTATTTGAAATTTATGATCAAGTTGATGCTGCTGGCCCAATTCCTTTTATTGAATATTTGTCGCCTATAGTTTGATATTTTCGAATAATGGACGTCTAGAGAGCAAATTTTATTACCTATAATGATTTTTTTTCACAGTTTCTCCAGTTTTAACCTCTACGTTTCAGCTTTGGATTAAAACGATCGAAAGAAATTTTTTTGAAGTATCTGCTGCGACTACCCACCCCAGCCTCCTTAAAATTAGTTTATCTTGTCAACAGAAGTATTGCTCAATCGGTTAAGACGGCGAATTTTCCTTGATGGTCGCAGGTTCAAACCCCGGTGTCGGTTACGTATTTTTTCATTATATTAATACATCTTACTCATAGCTACATAATACTATCAAAATTAGAGCATGTTAACGTGATAGTGACGCGAAATCATAAGTTTTCCCCCTATAAAAAATCGCTCAATAAAGAAGTTTTCAACTTCAAAAAAATTTTTAATTTCAATCAAACACTTCGGTAACTTAAGTGTCAAACCCCGTACTTACAAAATTATATTCCCTTCTGGTAACCACTAATTTATTGGTTCAAAAGCGGAAGAAACGTCACAAAACCTGACCCAAGAGTACTTACAAATGTGGCACATTAGCAGCGGAACATTTACTCACCTGAAACAAAAAAGGGGCATTAAAATGGGCTCCAAAAATAACGAGCTTTGTGTGATATATCGCCTTCACATTTCGAACATTATCCAGATTAAACGCCTGACCTCACGAAGCGCACAATAGGCACCCCCGGATTTTAATATCATTTGCATCATGAGGGTGGTTAAACCCCTATAATTGGAGGTTTGAAGTATGAATCGCTGTCAAACTCAGAGATGGGACTTTTGTTGAATAATGCAGAGCATTAATCGCCGTTTCAGTGTTTTGTAAAAACATCCAACTAATTAATTGCTTTGGAACACCCCCTGAAAAGGGTGGGTGTTATATTTAAAATCCTCAAATGGAATATTACATGAAGAGTACTTAAAAGTCCTCGTTTCGTAATCAGCTTGACACGGTGAGGACTTCTGTCTGCGGGGACTCTTTTTTTTTATAGAACTTAAAACCTATGGAACTCGTTACCGAACAGAATTTTTCCAAAGAATTACAATCTATCCTTGTTTAAGAAGGCGGTTCATCGCCATCCCAGATTAGAACGCGCAAGACGCTTTCATACGATACCCAACTCAACTGTGTCCCCCCCAGCCCCCCTAACGTTTTAATCACCTGTTTCGGGCACCCCGACAATGAAAATACAATATTTATATCACTGTTTATTAGTAGAAATTATTTAAGATTTTTTTTCGATAATGTAGAGGGGCTGTACATTTTTGATCATACCTCAAAAACTGCGCGTACTAAAATTAAACAAAAACCGATTTTTGAATGTGAAAATAAAGCACTCTTATACAATACCCTATTTGATCATGGCCCCCGGGCTCTTTGAATTTTGATCCCTGATTTCGGACACCATAACAATAAAAATATAATATGCATCTTATTATCTAGTAATATGAATTATTTCAGATTTTTTTGCCCACACATGTTGACGATAGAGAAAGAGGCTATCTACTTTTGCCCATTTTTTATCATAACTCAAAAACTAGGCGCGCTAAAAGTAAACAAAAACCAGTGTTAAAATATGCCAACAAAGGGCTTTCATACGATACCCCACTTGACCCCTTAAATTTTAATCACCTGTTTTGCGCACCCCGACCATAAAAATACGATATTTATATCACTGACTATTAGTAGGAATTATTTCAGATTTTTTAGTCTGTATATTTTAATGATAGAGAAATGGGGCTACACATTTTCAATCACAACTCAAAAACTGTGTATCCTAAAATTAGACAAAAACTAATTTTTGAATGTGCAAAGAAAGCACTCTCATGCGATGCCCTACTTAACCGTGTCCCCCGACCCCCTTTAAGTTTTGATCCCTCATTTCGGACACCGTAACAACAAAAATATAATATGTACCTTAGGATCTATTTGTTTGAATTATTTCAGATTTTTGGGTCTACATATGTTAATGAAAGAGATTATCCACTTTTGCACATTTCAGATTTTTGGGCCCACATATTTTGATGATAGAGAAAGAGGTTATCTACTTTTGCACATTTTTGATTATAACTCAAAAACTATGCGTTCTAAAATTAAACAAAATGCAGTTTTAGAATGTGTAAACAAGGGGCTTTTATACGATACCGTACACCGTAATAATAAAAATGTAATTTATAGCTTACTATCTATTAGTATGAATTATTCCAGATTTTTGGGCCCTCATGTTTAGATGATAGAGAAAGAGGTTATCTACTTTTGTACATTTTTGATTATAACTCAAAAACTATGCGTGCTAAAATTAAACAAAAAGAAAATTTTAGAATTTGTAAACAAGGGGCTTTTATACGATACCCCACTTGACTATGCCCCCCCATCCCCCCTTAAATTTTAACCCCCATTTCGAACATCTTGACAATGAAAGTATAATATTTACATTACTGTCTATTAGTAGGAATTATTTCAGATTTTTCAGTTGGCAGATTTTAATGATAGAGAAAGGGGGCTGCACATTTTCGATCATAACTCAAAAACTGTGGGTCCTAAAATTAGACAAAAATTAATTTTTGAATGTGCAAAGAAAGCGCTCTCATGCGATACTATTATTGATCGTGTTCCCCAACTCTTTTAAGTTTTTGACGCCTTATTTCGGACACCGTAATAATAAAAATATAATATATAGCTTAGTATCTATTAGTATGAATTATTTCAGATTTTTGGGCCCACATATTTTGATGATAGAGAAAGAGATTATCTACTTTTGCACACTTTTGATCATAACTCAAAAACTATGCTTGCTAAAGTTAAACAAAAGGCAGTTTTAAAATGTATAAACAAGGCGCTTTTATACGATACCCCACTTGACTATACCCCCCCCCCCCCAGCCCTCCTTAAATTTTAACCACCACTTCAAACACCTTGAGAATGAAAATATAATATTTACATTACTGTCTATTATTAGAAATTATTTCAGATTTTTCAGTCGGCATATTTTGATAATAGAGAAAGGGGGCTACACATTTTCGATCATAACTCAAAAACTATGAGTCCGAAAATTCGGCAAAAATTCAGTTTTGAATATGCAAAGAAAGCGCTCTCATGCGATACTCTTATTGATCGTGTCCCCCAGCCCTTTTGAGTTTTGACGCCTTATTTCGGACACCGTAATAATAAAAATATAATGTATAGCTTACTATCTATTCGTATGAATTATTTCAGATTTTTAGGCCCATATATTTTAATGATAGAGAAAGAGGTTATCTACTTTTACACATTTTTTATCATAACTCAACAACTATGGGTGCTAAAACTAAACAAAAGCCAATTTTAGTATGTGCAAACAAGGCACTTTCATACGATACCCCACTTGACTATGTCCCCTTAGCCCCCCTTAAATTTTAACCCCCATTTCGGACATCTTGACAATGAAAATATAATATTTACATTACTGTCTATTACCATCAATTATGTCAGATTTTTCGGCTTGCTCATTTTGACGATACAGAATGCACATTTCTCATCATAACTCAAAAACTACGCGTTTTAAAATTAAACAAAAATCAGTTTTAGAATGTGTCAGCAAGGCGCTTTCATATGATACCCCACTTGACCAAGTCCCCCCAGCCCCCTTTAATTTTGGTCCCCCAGTTTAGCCACCCTAATCGTGAAAATATAATATTTAGGATACGGCCTATCATTATGAATTATGTTAGATTTTTCGGCTAGCATATGTTGATGGAAGAGTTAATCTACTTTTACACATTTTTGGTCATAATTTGACAACTATGCGAGCTAAAATTAAAATGAACACCGTTTTAGAGTGTGCGAAAAACGCCCTTTCATACGATATCCTACATGATCATGCCCCCCTTAGCCCCCTTTAAATTTTGACCCCCATTTTGAACACTCTGGCGGTGAAAATAGAGTATCTATATTACTATCTATTAATATGAATTATTTCAGATTTTTCTGCCCGCCCATTTTGTTGACAAATATGGGGGCCCATTTTCGATAGTAACTCATAACGGGGGCTAAAATTAAATAAAAATATGTTTTATAATGTACAAACAAAACACTTTCATATGATACCCTACTTGACCACGTCCCCCAGCCCCTTTTAAATTTTGACCCTCCCCCCCATTTCGGACACCCTGACAATAAAAATACAATGTTACTGTCTATTGGTATGAATTATTTTTCAGATTTTCGACCCGTTCATTTTAATCATATCTGTTGCTTTTTTAATCGTTAATAAAGTTTAATAGTTATGAATATTAAAGAATCCCACGAAGTAAGGGTTGGAAATGTCAATTAGATAAAGGGGAGTTCCGTTTTTAAGATACTTTTATCATAATTAAATTTGCTCTCTCCGAAAATATTCGAGAAATCTTCCACATTATCCGAAATATAAGCCGTAGGTGCATATTGTACGTACATAGTTTTGTTATCAGTAAACATATTATTTTTTATAAGGTAATTATGAATTTTTTATTTCTTAGATGGATTAATTATTCATTAATTAATTAATGAAAGTGTGTATTATGATGTGCATACATATATTATCAGCTATTCATTTTTATATCCGCTTTATCCGAAATCTCGATTATCCAAATTCACTAGAGCCCACATTATTTCGGATAATTGTGGTTCTACTATATCCAAATTTTTTTAAAAAGGACGAATTTTTTCAATAGTCAAATCTTTGTTCTAGTCTAAGTCAAAATTTACAAAAAGGCCAAAATGTCGATTTTTTTCAAATGTTGACTTAGAGTAGATCAAATAGGTCCAAATCACCAAAATTTAAAAAAAAGAAAATCGAAATTCTAAGTCAAAATTTTGAAAAAAAAGTCGAAATTTTGTAGACACAATTTTGAGAAGTTTTGATAAAAATAGAAGTTTGAAAACAGTGCTTATTTCAAGTGTTGAATTTTTTTTCAAAGTCGAAATCTGCAAAAGTTAACATAGCCAACTTGATAACTTTTTCAATTGAACACCTCGGAATCTCTACATTTTTTTGTGGAAATTTCAACCCTAAGCTCGATTCCGATTTTCTGTCGAAATTTTGATTTTTTTTCCATCGGTTTACAATCAGAATTTTTTACTTTTAATTCTAAAACGTTGGACTTTGATTCGAAACTTTCTAATTTCGTGCCATTTTCTTTTCTTTAATTTTGTTTATTTCAATTTCGACTTTTTTCTCGAGATTTATTTTTTCCGACAACGTCGTTCAGTACCTACGTTAAGAAGCGATGTCAAGAAATGTTATTGTTCTCAGTTTGGAAAAGTGCACTTAACTGCATTGCTGATTAAACCGATAAGGTGCATCCTTACATATTTGCTTTGTACGATTATAAATGGATTGGAAAACTTTTGCGACTATCGCAAACAGCCATTTATTTTCAGTTCGCGCAGCAGCTAGCATTTCCTAATTAGTGTAATTGGTTTATCTTGCTTACTCTAATGTACCGAGATGTAGCAATTCCTTGTTAACATGGCAAGAAAGTCGATAACATAAAAATTCTTGTATAATTTATCACTATCCAGATCAATTAAAATCTTTTGTCTTCTCCAATAGAATTACAAGGCTGGGGGGCTTTTAAATGGATGCATTAATTCAATTGCAGATAATTTCTAAGAATTATTTCTACAGCTGTCGTCAATTCTTGACAGGTGGAATAATAAAATAGTTTATAAATAACCAGCATATATTTCAATTTGTCGTACAATTGCCAATTTTCAAAACGTACGTAACCCTCCTCGGTGATGTTAACATGCTAATTGAAATTAGTGCAACAGCCATAAATTCATACTTGATTTGGTTTGATAACTAGCGGATAAATAAAAATATTTCGTAATCTGTTTATATACGTACGCATTATGTTGGTGTGTAGGCAAGTTAAATAAATAAATTGTGTATTGTTACATAATAAAAGTAACACGAAATTAATGCCACGATCTATTTACTCTAATTTAAATTTTAAGTTAGATTTAGATTTAAAGAAATTCCAAAAAAAATCTACTTCAGCGGGGGCGTTCGTACTAGTGTTGTATTGCGTGTCTAATATGAAGACGGTCCAATTTTGAGGCGGCCAAATTTGAACTTAATAAAAAATTTGATTGACTAACGAATTTTCGAAAAACATTTTTTTATTGAACGGTAAGGTGGATATTTTAAGCTAGCGAGTTTTCCAACCTCTATACAGCAGCGAGCTTCAGTCCTCTTCGAAATCCCAAGTAGATAATAATAATTTGACAGAATGTAATTAATTTTTATAAAATTCTAACTTGAACCAATTTCTTAAATTTTCAAACTTCCAAGTTGAGCTTTTCTAGATAGTTTGAATATTTTGCAAATTTAAAACTTAAAATTCGTCAAAGGTCAAAGAATTTGACAGATTAAACAACTCGTTCGTTAAGTTCTCTTTTAACAAATAGTCGCAACGGAGTTCAAGACTTTTTTGAACACCTTGGAGTTTTTTTGAAAATGCTCAATTTTAAAATTTTTTCAAAGCTTTTTTTTAACTTTCGAAATTTTAACAGTAATTTCAGGAAGGAAAGATCTTCGATATTTTTGTAATTTAGGAATCATTAACATGGTAGCTTACCGGGCCCACTCTTTTGTCCCTCCCATATTGAAAGGCATGCTCATTTGTGCATTCTAAAACGGCAAACTGTTTAACCTAATTATGATAAAAAAATGTGCAAAAAATGGACCCCCTTTTTATGTGTGCGAGCCGCAAAATCTAAAATAATTCGCATCAAGAGGCAGTAATGTAAATATTATATCTTAGTTGTCAAAGTTTCCGAAATTTAAAAAATTTAAAGGGGGCTGGGGGACTCTGTCAAGTGGGGTATCAGATAGAGCTTTTTTGTACATTATAAAACCTATTTTTATTTCATTTTAAATCGCATAGTTGTTGAGTTGTGATTGAAAATGGGCCCCCTTCTCTGTCAACAAAATAAGCGAGCAGAAAAATTGGAAATAATTCATACTAATAGACAGTAATATAAATACTCCATTTTCACTGCCAGAGTGTTCGAAATGGGGGTCAAAATTTAAAGGGGGCTAGGGGGATCATGATCATGTGAGGTATCATATGAAAGTGCATTCTGTGCATATTACAAAATCAACTTTTATTTGCTTTTAGATCCCATAGTTTATAAGTTATGATCAAAAATGGCCCCAAGTGCACTGCCCCTTTCTCTGACAGCAAAATGCGTGGACGAAAAAATCTGAAATAATTCATATTAGCAGACAGTAATGTAACTAATATATTTTCAAAGTGAGGTTGTCCGAAATGGGTGGTAAAATTTAAAGGGGGGTGGGGGGACACAGTCAAGTAGGGTATCATATAAAAGAATTTTGTTTGCACACCACAAAACCAATTTTTATTCAATTTTAGATCCCATAGCTGTGAAGGTATGAGCAAAAATGGGCTCAAGTAGGACGCCTCTATCTGTCAGTAAAATGGACGGACAGAAAAATCTGAAATAATTCATATTAGCAGACAGTAATGTAACTAATATATTTTCAATGTCAGGTTGTCCGAAATGGGGGGTTAAAATGTAGGGGGCAGGGGGGCCACGGTCAAGTGGCGTATCATATGAAAGAATTTTGTTTGTACATTACAAATCCCATTTTTATTTAATTTTAGATTCTATAACTGTTAAGTTATGAGCAAAAATGAGCCCAAGTATGACGCCTCTACCTCCGTCATCAAAATGGACGGACAGAAAAATCTGAAATAATTTATAGTAGCAGGCAGTAATGTAACTAATATATTTTCAATGTCAGGGTGCCCGAAATGGGGGGTAAAATTTAAAGGGGGCCGGGGGGGACGCGATCAAATGGGGTATCATATAAAAGAATTTTGTTTGTACATTACGAAACCAATTTTTATTTAATTTTCGATCACATAGTTGTGAAGTTATGAACAAAAATGGGCTAAAGTAGGACGCTTCTATCTCTGTCAGCAAAATGAACGGACAGAAAAATCTGAAATAATTCATATTAGCAGACAGTAATGTAACTAATATATTTTTAATGTCCGGTTGTTCGAAATGGGATGTTAAAATTTAAGGGGGGCTGGGGGAACACGGTCAAGTGGGGTATCATATGAAAGAATTTTGTTTGTACATTACAAAACCAATTTTTATTTAATTTTAGATCCCATAGCTGTTAAGTTATGAGCAAAAATAGGCCCAAGTACGACGCCTCTATCTCCGTCAGCAAAATGAACGGGCAGAAAAATCTTCAATAATTTATATTAGCAGACACTAATATAACTAATATATTTCTAAGGTTAGGTTGTCCGAAATGGGGGTTAAAATTTAAGGGAGGCTGTGGGGGACATAGTTAAGTGGGGTATCATATGAAAGTGTTTTGTTTGTACATTACAAATCCCATTTTTATTTTTATTTAGATCCCATAGTTGTAGAGTTATGATAAAAAATGGGTCCAAGTACGACGTCTTTATCTCTGTCAGCGAAATGGACGAACTGAAAAATCTGAAATAATTCATATTAGCAGACAGTAATGTAACTAATATATTTTCAATGTCAGGTTGTCCGAAATGGGGGGTTAAAATTTAAGGGGGGCTGGGGGGACACAGTCAAGTGGGGTATCGTATGAAGGTATTTTGTTTGTACATTACAAAACCCATTTTTATTTTATTTCAGATTGCATAGTTGTTAAGTTATGATTAAAAATGGGCACAAGCACGACGCCTCTTTCTCGGTCAGCAAAATGGGCGGGCAGAAAAATCTGAAATAATTCATATTAACAGACAGTAATGTAACTAATATATTTTCAATGTCAGGTTGTCCGAAACGGAAGGTTAAAATTTAAAGGGGGCTGGGGGGCACAGTCAAGTGGGGTATCGTATGAAAGTATTTTGTCTGTACATTACAAAACCCATTTTTATTTTATTTTAGTTTGCATAGTTGTCAAGTTATGATTAAAAATGGGCACAAGCACGACGCCTCTTTCTCTGTCACGAAAATAGGCGGTCAGAAAAATCTACAAAAAATTCATACTAGCACACAGTAATGTAAATGCTTTATTTTCACTGGCCAAGGTTCGAAATCTGGTGTCAAAATTTAAAGGGGGCTAGGGGGGCCATGATCATGTGGGGTATCGTATGAAAGAGCGTTGTTTGCACATTCTAAAACTGTTTTAAGTATAATGTTAGCCCGCATAATTATTAAGTTACGATCAAAAATGTTAAAGTAGATAGATAACCCCTTTCTCTATTACCAACATGCGTGGGTCAAAAAATCTAAAATAGTTCATAGTAATAGGCCGCAACTTACATATTGTATTTTCAGAGTTAGGGTGATCAAACGGGGGGGTCAAAATTAAAAGAGGGCTTGGGGACTTGGTCAAGTAGATTAGTCTTAATCCATGTGACTTTTTACTTTTTTTAAAATTTGATTCTTTGCAGAAATTTGGTCCTTTTCTTTTAAATTTCGAAAACGTTTGTGAACTCATCTAGTTGGAAATGTGGGCATGTGTTCATAGTTTCAAGTTTGCCCTCGCAATTGTTATTTTTTTCTAAAATTTCAATTGCAAACGCTTGTTGTAAATTTTTAAAGTTTCAATAATTTTCTACAAAATTTTAACTTTAACCTTATTTATATTTCATTGACTTTAATGAGATAACAAATAGTGATTTGTTTTAAGATCATCGTAGTAGATTTGTTGTAATAGTAGTTCAAAATTATTAAAACATTGCAATCGCTGATAACACGTTAAAGACAAGAAATTTTCATCGCTAACTTGATGACATTTTCATTTGAACATCTGATATAAATTGATGAAAATTTAGCCTTTTGTCGAAATCACGTTCAGCTCTTAGGACCTGAAATATCGAGCTGCAGGGTTGAGTTATGCAATTTATGTTTCATCGCCGTATTTCGTCCGTCCCTTAATTAAAAATAATTAACCGCTGCTCCTTTCAATTAAGCAGACTTAGATATCGATTTATTTAATTAGTGGGCGTGTAGGTGAATTTTTTTTCCAAGGGATTCCTATTTATAGCGTCGTTATTTTACAAATTTAAACTGAATTTTAATTTGCATATTTCCTATATTTAGTCGAATACATTAGCGCTTGCGACTGTTTATGACGCCAAGGGTGTAATTAAAATGTACAATTGTTCATATAAAAATTAAGTATTGCGTACTATTTTTAGGGCAATTCAAATCGAACACGAAAATAAACGAAGGTTACTTCAAATTTTGCCGCGCTGAGTGAATGAAAGAATATCGAAAACGTCGCTAAAAAAAAATGCAAAGTTCGAGTATTCAATTCTTTCGTTATGCATCAGCGGAGTTTGTTTCGGTTCGTTGTTGAAGGGCGCTGGGTTTTTAGCTTTCGCTTGGGTGTGCATATCTCTGACCCAGTTTCGCCCCTTGGGGGCACTAAACCAAATCGCAAATCTATACGGCGGTGGCATTCGCGGATAATGCCTTCGCCGCGGAAACAGGGATAAACTGGGGACGGGTGAAATATCGGCGACATGGATAACGGTTCTCGAACGGGCCCTGAGGCTCCAAAAATGTGCCCGTTTTTATTCTTTGGAAATGTAAGAAATGACAGGATCAATATAAAGTTAAGTTCGCTTTTTGATACAAGTAATTCGTCTCGTCTTTTGTGTTTATTCTACTTTTAGATTGAGTCATCAGTCGCTCGTATGATTTGGGAACGTTCGACTTTCGAAAGACGCGGAGTAAATACGATCCGAAATCGAAGTTATTTACAAACTTTTCTTTGTGTGCTTTCCACTTCGTAAAAGCTACAACGCAAACATATAAATTTTTTTACTCTCGAGTAAATAGAATATTTTGATCAACTTCGGAGTTATTTCCATTTCAAATGGGTATTAATTTAGACAAAGGCATAGAAATTTCGACTTTTTTTTAATCGAAATTTGAATTGTTTTTTCAAAATACGAAGTCTCAATTTGAAATGTTAAAACTTAATATTTTTTTATAAATTATGGGGAAAAAAAACAAATTAAAAAACAAACTTATAATTAATCAAAAATTAACGAGTATCGAGTTTTTTACAAATTTTCGACTACTAATCTTGAGAAACTAGAAATTTCGACTGTTTCTAGAAATACTAGGGTTTTTTTCGAAATGTTTCATGTTTTTTTTTAAATTCTCTGTGAAAACTTGAAATTTTATGTAAATGGAAATTATGTAAATAATTTTTAATGTAATAATTATGCGTGATCTTATTTGGGAAAAAAGTTCTGACTTCCATAAAATTTTCAAAATTTCGATTTTTTCAAAATTTTCATTTTTTTATAAATTTCGATTTTATAAAATAATTTCGATATTTCAAAACCTCGATTTTTTCAAGTTAGCATCTTTATCAAAATTTCGATCTTTCAACAAATCAACATTTTGGTTTTTTCAATTTGGTTGAATTTTTTTTGAAAATTTAGATTTATTTGAAAAGTAAACATTTCGAGAAAAAAGTTTGCAAATTTTAACTTATTAAATTGATTTTTCTGAAAAAAACGTCTTTTTTTTTAAATTTCGTATCAAGGCTTCTTTTCTCAAATTTTGTCTTTAAATATTTCGACAGTTTCCCAAAATTTGGACTTTTTAACTGTCGAGAAATTTCAACTTCAATTTTAACATTAATGTCGTATTTTCAAGTTGAAGTTAACGACCAGATTTCGTACAAAGACTGATGATATTTAAAGGGGGCCCGGGGGGGGGGGGGGGCATGAACATGTGGTATATCGTATAAAAGTGCGTTGTTTGCACATTATAAAATCAAGTTATATTTACTTTTAGATCCCATAGTTTATAAGTTATGATCAAAAATGGCCCCAAGTGCGCCGCCCCTTTCTCTGTCAGCAAAATGCGTGGACGAAAAATTTTGAAATAATTTATATTAGCAGGCAGTAGTGTAACTAATATACTTTCATGGTCAGGTTATCCGAAATGGGGGGTAAAATTTTAAGGGGGCTGGTGGGGGAGCGATCAAGTGGGGTATCATATGCAAGAATTTTCTTTGTACATAACAAAACCAGTTTTTATTTAATTTTAGATCCCACAGCTGTGAAGGTATGAGCAGAAATGGGCTCAAGTACGACGCCTCTATCTCGGTCAGCAAAATGGGCGGATAGAAAAATCTGAAATAATTCATATTAGCAGACAGTAATGTAATTAATATATTTTCAATGTTAGGTTGTCTGAAATGAAGGGTAAAATTCAAAGGGGGCTGGGGGGGGGGGGGCACCGTCGTCAAGTGGGGTATCATATGAAAGAATTTTGTTTGTACATTACAAAACCAATTTTTATTTAATTTTAGATCCCATAACTATTAAGTTATGAGCATAAATGGGCCCAAGTACGACGCCTCTATCTTTGTCGGCAAAATGAACGGAGAGAAAAATCTGAAATAATTTATATTAGCGACAGTAATGTAACTAATATATTTTCAATGTCGAGTTGTCCGAAATGGGAGGTTAAAATTTAAAGGGGTCTGGGGGGCACAGTCAAGTGGGGTATCGTATGAAAGTGTTTTGCTTGTACATTACAAATCCCATTTTTATTTTAATATAGATCCCATAGTTGTAGAGTTATGATCAAAAATGGGTCCAAGTACGACGTCTCTATCTCTGTCAGCAAAATGGACGGACAGAAAAATCTGAAATAATTCGTATTAGCAGACAGTAATGTAACTAATATATTTTCAATGTTAGGTTATCCGAAATGGGGGGTTAAAATTTAAGGGGGCAGAGGGGGACACGGTCAAGTGGGGTATCATATGAAAGTGTTTTGCTTCTACATTACAAATCTCATTTTTATTTTTAATTAGATCCCATAGTTGTTGAGTTATGATCAAAAATGGGTCCAAGTACGACGTCTCTATCTCTGTCAGCAAAATAAACGGACAGAAAAATCTGAAATAATTCATATTAGCAAACAGTAATGTAACTAATATATTTTCAATGTCGGGTTGTCCGAAATGAGGGGTTAAAATTTAAAGGGGCTGAGGGGACACGGTCAAGTGGGGTATCAAATGAAAGAATTTTGTTTGTACGTTACAAAACCAATTTTTTTTAAATTTTAGATCCCACAGCTGTTAAGTTATGAGCAAAAATGGGCCCAAGAACGACGCCTCTATCTCGTCAGCAAAATGGACGGACACAAAAATCTGAAATAATTCATATTAGCAGACAGTAATGTAACTAATATATTTTCAAGGTTAGGTTGTCTGAAATGGAGGGTAAAATTTAAGGGGGGCTGGGGGGACACCGTCAAGTGGGGTATCATATGAAAGTGTTTTGCTTGTACATTGCAAATCCCATTTTTATTTTAATTTAGATCCCATAATTGTCGAGTTATGATCAAAAATGGGTCCAAGTTCGACGTCTCTATCTCTGTCAGCAAAACGCACGGGCAGAAAAATCTGAAATAATTTATATTAGCAGACAGTAATGTAACTAATATATTTTCAATGTTAAGTTGTTCGAAATGGTGGGTTAAAATTTAGGGGGGCTGAGGGGGGCACGGTTAAGTGGGGTATCATATGAAATAATTTTGTTTGTACATTACAAAACCAATTTTTATTTAATTTTAGATCCCATAGCTGTTAAGTTATGAGCAAAAATGGGCCCAAGTACAACGCCTCTACCTCTGTCAGCAAAATGAACGGACAGAAAAATCTGAAATAGTTCATATTAGCAGACAGTAATGTAACTAATATAATTTCAAGGTTAGGTTGTCTAAATTTCCATTTCAAATGGGTATTAATTTAGTCACGGGCATAGAAATTTCGACTTTTTTTTAATCGGAATTTGAATTGTTTTTCTCAAAATACGGAGTCTCAATTTGACATGTTAAAACTTGATATTTTTTTTATAAATCTTGAGTAAAAAATAAACGAATTAAAAAACAAACTTATAATTAATTAAAAATTAACGAGTATCGAATTTTTTCCAAATTTTCGACTACTTCTTTTGAGAGACTCGAAATTTCGACTGTTTCTAGAAATACTAGTTTTTTTCGAAATGTTTCATGTTTTTTTAAAATTCTCTGTGAAAACTTGGAATTTTATGTAAATGGAAATTATGTAAATATTTTTTTATGTAATAATATTGCGTGATCTTATTTGGGAAAAAAATTTCAAAATTTCGATTTTTTTCAAAATTTTCCTTTTTTTATAAATTTTGATTTTATAAAATAATTTCGATATTTCAAAACCTCGATTTTTTTCAAGTTAGCATCTTTATCAAAATTTCGACCTTTCAACAAATCAAAATTTTGGTTTTTTAAATTTGGTAAAATTTTTTTTGAGAATTTATATTTATTTGAAAAGTCAACATTTCGAGAAAAAGTTTGTAAATTTTAACTTATTAAATTGACTTTTCTGAAAAAATCGTCTTATTTTTAAATTTCGACTCGAATTTTCTTTTCTCAAATTTTGGCTTCAAAAGTTTCGACATTTTCTGAAAATTTCGACTTTTTAACTCTCGAGAAATTTCAACTTCAATTTTAACATTAATGTCGTATTTTCAAATTGAAGTTAACGATCAGATTTCGTATAAAGACTGACGACTGTCAATTTAAGATAACTAGACTGTATTTCCAAAACACAATAAGGAGTGCCAATATGTTCATAAAAAAAATCGGCAACTGATAGTTTTAACCAGTCAAACTTCGCACGAAAACACTAACATCTAGCAGGCTGGGTATCTTGTAACTGGATGTGGTTTTAAAACAATGAAATAAGCGAATTGTAACCAATTAATTGAGCAAAGTTCACCCAAGCAAGTGTCAGTATGTGCCTGAGCCGCCGAATTCCCATGTATAAAAAAAATATACACTGAACGAGTAACATCTCATTTTGTAATCTGATGCCAAAGAAAATTTAAATTCGTCACATTTACATCGGCAACAGAATACCAGATTTTTTTAAGAAACAACACGACGCTTTCGCATTGTCGCGCTGTCGGTATTTTAGGGATAAAACCGTCAACCGTTACGTTAATAAAATTTGATCCAAAGGGGCAGCGGTCTCCGTACCTGGGGCATGATGTCAAGGGTGAGCTAGATCAAGATCCCTGTTATCTTGGGGCCACACACAAGTCGAGATGCGATAAGGGGGTCGCGCGTGGACGCGAAATTCGAACGGAGAGTTAACCGACGCGCCGTTGGCCGTCTCCGTCGTCTCACAGACACGCACACACACACCGCCGATTGCCGCTGTAGTCGCTGGTATACTCCTTCGTTGCCGCCGTTCCTGCAGCCTGCCGTACCTTCCTGCCCACACGGTTGCGCGTCTAATTCAATTTCTTTCGAGCAGTCGGATGAGTTAGGTGCGACATTATGTAGGGGTTGGTGGTAATTGACAGGGTAAATGAAGGGTATCGATTTTTCTGTAACGTGATAGTTGGCGTTATTTACTTTTTTTTGAGTTTGACGATTCGGATATCGGGCGATTTCTGAGGAACTTGTAATGTGATATCTTGAGCTAGGACTTTGATTGCCTTCGGCTACGATACAAGTTTTCTAATTTGCGTCAAATTCTATTTTATGCATCTAGTTACGATACGTTGACAACAAATTTAAATCGACTGTACTCTGGACAAAGCAAGGTCTTTCATGACATTATTCAACAGTGATTTCACAGCTAATTAAGACTCATAAATCAGAGTTCAATAGTTTGGGGAGTAGGCAAAGCAGTTTCTTTTCTCAAAAAGTTTCCGTCTATTTAATAATTTTGAAAAATGTAGTCATTATTAGCAGAAAAGTTAGCATTAAAAAAAAAAGTCAAAACTAGTAATAATGGCATAATTTGCAAAAAAGTCGGCAATGTCAAAAATTTCAAAAATTGACGATATGTCCAAAAAAATTAAAATTTTTAAAAAGGTTCAAATTTTAAAAAATATTCAAAAATTTCAAAAATTGTAACAATTTTCATTAAAATTTTTAAAAAATAAAAATGATTAAGGAAAACCAAAATTATCTAATAAGTCGAAATAAAAAATAACCGAAAATTTTGAGAAATTCTGGTAAAGTCGAAATTTTAGTTGAAATTTCAAAAAAAATCAAGGTTTTTTTACAAAGATCGAAATTTTTGCTTAACAATTTTCAAGAAAGTTTTTCAAAAAAAATTTGGAAAAGTAAAAATTGTAAAAAGTCGTAATTATGGGAAATACATATAAAAATTTTCCCTAGAATGTACAAATATCAAAAATAAAGATAAGGTTTTGCAAAAGAAGTCAAGGGAAAAAAGTCAGAATTTTAACGCTTTTAAAAAATTCGAGAATTCGAAAAAGAATGAGGAAATTTTCAAAACAATTCGAAATTTAAAGTTTTGAAAAATGTTCTAAAATTTCAAAATTCGCCAAAATTGAAAAAAACGCCCCGAGGCGAAATTCAAAAAAATGTTGTTTAAAATCGAAGATTAAAATTTTGAAAAAGTTGAAAATTTTAAAGTAAATATTTTCAAAATTCGAAATTTTGGAAAATTAAAAATTTTTCATGAAATGTAAAAATTTCAAAAATAAAGATATGATTTTCCAAAAGAAGTCGAACGAAAAAACGTCAGGAATTCGAAAAAGAATAAGGAAATTTTCAAAACAATTCGAAAGTTGAAGTTTCGAAAAATATTCCAAAATTTCAAAAATAGTCAAAATTTGAAAAAAACGTCTCGAGACGAGATTTAAAAAAATTCAGTCAAATTTTCAAAATTCAAAAAATATTGAACAGAGGCCAAAATAATCAGAAAAGCAGATTTTTTTTAAAGTCGAAATTTTACAAAGATACAATTTTGAAAAATGTCGAGTTGGTTAGAATTAAAACTACATTTCGTCGAAAGTTTTGATTGGGAATTTGTAAAAAAAAATGAATAATAAAATCGTGAAATTTTTAAAAAGGTCAAAATTTTAGAAAAAAATTTGGACGATTTTAAGAAATGAAAATTTCTGCGATTTATTAAAATCGAAATTTCCAAAAAAAAGTTCAATTTTTGAAGAAAGTCGATAGTTTCAAATAAATAAATTGAACGTTTGGAAAAAAGTTTGAAATTTTGCGAAAAGTTGAAAACTTAAAAAGTTGAAATGTTTACAAAATTAACTCAAATAACGATTTTTTTTAAAAATATTTTTTAGGAATTTTCAAAGAGTGAATATTTGGAAAAATATGTCAACTTTTCAAGAAACTTTAGAAACACGTAATTTTCAAAAAAAAGTCAATATTTTCGAAAGATACACAAAACTTTTCAAAAAAGTCGAAACCTAAGAAAATTCGAAATTTTCAAAAATGCAAAAACTTAAAAAGTCGAAATTCCCTCAAAAAACGATGTTTTTTTAAAAATTGTAGGAATTTTCAAGGAGTGAATATTTGGAAAAAATGTCGACAGTTTCAAAAGAGTGAATTTTTGAAAAATATTTGGAAACACGTAATTTTCAAAAAAGTTAATATTTTCAAAAAAAAACAAAACTTTTCAAAAAAGTCGAAACTTAAGAAAATTCGAAATTTTCAAAGATGTAAACACTTTTAAAAAGGCGAAATTCCCTCAAAAAACGATGTTTTTTGAAAAAATTACAGGAATTTTCAAGGAGTGAATATTTCGAAAAAATGTCAACATTTTTAACGGAGTGAGTTTTTGAAAAAACTTAAGAAACACGTAATTTTCAAAAAAAGTTAGTATTTTTGAAAAAAAAACAAAACTTTTCAAAAAAATCGAAACCTAAGAAAATTCGAAATTTTCAAAAATGTAAAAACTTTTAAAAAGGCAAAATTCCCTCAAAAAACAATGTTTTTTAAAAAAAATTATAGGAATGTTCAAGAAATAAATATATGGAAAAAATGTCGACATTTTCAAAAGAGGAATTTTTGAAAAATATTTGGAAAAACGTAATTTTCAAAAAAAGTTAATATTTTCGAAAAAAAACAAAGCTTTTCAAAAAAGTCGAAACTTAAGAAAATTCGAAATTTTCCAAAATGTAAAAACTTTTAAAAAGGCGAAATTCCCTCAAAAAACGATGTTTTTTGAAAAAATTACAGGAATTTTCAAGGAGTGAATATTTGGAAAAAATGTCGACATTTTCAAAACAGTGAATTTTTGAAAAATATTTGAAAACACGTAATTTTCAAGAGCTAATATTTTCGAAAAAAAAAACAAAACTTTTCAAAAAAGTCGAAACTTAAGGGAAATCGAAATTTTCAAAAATTTAAAAACTTTTAAAAAGGCGAAATTCCCACAAAAAAAGATGTTTTTTAAAAAATTATAGGAATTTTCAAGGAGTGAATATTTGGAAAAAATGTCGACATTTTCAAAAGAGTGAATTGTTAAAAAAACTTTAGAAAGACGTAATTTTCAAAAAAAAAATATTTTCGAAAAAATACATAAAACTTTTCAAAAAAGTCGACACTTAGGAAAATTCGAAATTTCCAAAAATCTAAAAACTTTTAAAAAGGCGAACATTTTCAGAAAAAGGTCATAGTTTTAAGAAAAGTCCGAATTTTGACAAGAAGTCGAAATTTCGAAGTCTAAATTTTGAAATAAAATCGAAATTACAAAAATCCAATCTTCCAAAAAAACTCGACATAATCAAAAATTTTCATTGTCAAGTTTTCGTGCAAAACTGAAATTTTCGAAAAATAAAAAGTCGGAAGTCGAAAAAGTAGAAAATTTTAATCGGAGATTTTCAAACAAAATTAAAATTCTGGAAATCGGGATCGGGAATTCCCAAAGAAATTCAGAAAAATGTGGATATTTTGGATTGAAAGTTGAGAAGGGAAGAGAAGAGAAGAAAAGAGAAGAGAAGAGAAGAGAAGAGAAGAGAGAAGAGAAGAGAAGAGAAGAGAAGAGAAGAGAAGAAGAAGAGAAGAGAAGAGAGAAGAGAAGAGAAGAGAAGAGAAGAGAAGAGAAGAGAAGAGAAGAGAAGAGAGAGAAGAGAAGAGAAGAGAAGAGAAGAGAAGAGAGAGAGAAGAGAAAGAGAAGAGAAGAGAAGAGAAGAGAAGAGAAGAGAAGGAGAAAGAGAAGAGAAGAGAAGAGAAGAGAAGAGAAGAGAAGAGAAGAGAAGAGAAGAGAAGAGAGAAGAGAAGAGAAGAGAAGAGAAGAGAGAAGAGAAGAGAAGAGAAGAGAAGAGAAGAGAAGAGAAGAGAAGAGAAGAGAAGAGAAAGAGAAGAGAAGAGAAGAGAAGAGAAGAGAAGAGAAGAGAAGAGAAGAGAAGAGAAGAGAAGAGAAGAGAAAGAGAAGAGAAGAAGAAGAGAAGAGAGAGAAGAGAAGAGAAGAGAAGAGAAGAGAAGAGAAGAGAAGAGAAGAGAAGAGAAGAGAAGAGAAGAGAAGAGAAGAGAAGAGAAGAGAAGAGAAGAGAAAGAGAAGAGAAGAGAAGAGAAAGAGAAGAGAAGAGAAGAGAAGAGAAGAGAAGAGGAAGAGAAGAGAAGAGAAGAGAAGAGAAGAGAAGAGAAGAGAAGAGAAGAGAAGAGAAGAAGAAGAGAAGAGAAGAGAAGAGAAGAGAGAGAGACGAAGAAGAAGAGAAGAGAAGAGAAGAGAAGAGAAGAGAAGAGAAGAGAGAAGAGAAGAGAAGAGAAGAGAAAGAGAAGAAGAGAAGAGAAGAGAAGAGAAGAGAAGAGAAGAGAAGAGAAGAGAAGAGAAGAGAAGAGAAGAGAAGAGAAGAGAAGAGAAGAGAAGAGAAGAGAAGAGAAAGAGAAGAGAAGAGAAGAGAAGAGAAGAAGCGAGAAGAGAAGGCACAATTAGGTGGGAAAAAAAGAGCAAAGAAGAGAAGAGAAGAAAAGAGAAGAGAAAACAAAATAAGAGAAGAGGTAAGAAGAGAAGAAAGGAGAGAAGAGAAAAGAAGAAAAGAGAAGAAAGGAGAGAAGAGAAGAGGAAAGAAGAAAAGAGATAAGAATAGAAGGGGCGAGAAGAGAAGAGGCAAGAAGAGAAAAGAAAACAAGAGAAGAGAAGAGAAAACAAGAGAAGAGAAAACAAGAGAAGAGAAGACAAGAACGGAGAGGAGAGGAGACGAGAAGAAAGGAGAGGGAAAGAGAAGAGAAGTGAAGAGAAGAAAAGACAAGACAAGAGAAGAGATAAGAAGAAAAGAGAAGAGGCGAGAAGAGAAGACAAGAGAAAAGAAGAAAGGAGAGGAGAAGAGAAAAGAAGAGAAGAGAGGAAAGAAGAGAAGAGAGGAAAGAAGAGAAGAGAAGAGCAGAGAAGAAAAGAAAAGAGATAAGAAGAGAGGAGAAGAGAAAAGAAGGGAAGAGAAGAAAGGATAGAAGAAGAAAAGAGAAAAGAAGAGAAGAGAAGAGAAGAGAAGAAAAGAGAAAACAAGAGAAGAGAAGAAAAGAGAAGAGAAAACAAGAGAAGAGAAGAGGTGAGAAAACAAGAGAAGAGAAGAGGTAAGAAGAGAAGAACGGAGAAGATAGGAGAGGAGAAGAGAAGAAAGGAGAGGGAAAGAGAAGAGAAGCGAAGAGAAGAAAAGACAAGACAAGAGAAGAGAAGAGGTGAGAAGAGAAGAGGCGAGAAGAGAAGAGGCGAGAAGAGAAAAGAGAAGAGAAGAGAGAAGAGAGAAGAGAGAAGAGAGAAGAGAGAAGAGAGAAGAGAGAAGAGAGAAGAGAGAAGAGAGAAGAGAGAAGAGAGAAGAGAGAAGAGAGAAGAGAGAAGAGAGAAGAGAGAAGATAGAAGAGAGAAGAGAAGACAAGAGAAGAGAAGAAAAGGGAGGGAAAAAAGGGAAGGGAACAGAAGAGAAGAGAAGAGAAAAGAAGAGGAGAAGAAAAAAGTTAGAAAGAGAAGAAGACCGCGAGAGATACATTAAAAGATAGAAATAAAAGAAGAAAACGACAGAAATAAAGAACAGATGAATAGCAATACCAAGATGAGTGATTAAATAGAAATTAAGACGAAGGCGGCTAGAGAAAAAAAGACTATAGATAACATCGTCTCTCTAACAATCATTACAACATTAGACCCCCTTTTGGCATCCTACAGTTTTATATCACTAAGGCAAATTATGGGCAGTAAATCGATTATACTTTTATGGCAAATTCCATGGAGTAAAATCACCAAAAGATTATCCAAAATTACATGTTAATATTCCAAAATTAAGTATTCTCTGCCGGGAGATGGTCTATAAATATAAATCTGTCATTAACAGGGACATTAGTTTGTCAAGTGACTTCTTCCCGGTACGCGGTACGTTAAAAGTTGCACACTTTCTCCGTCTCTGAAAAGACCGTTGTCCCCGCTACGTCATCGGCGACGCGAATCAGGTGTGTAGTAAAGTTGGGGATCGGGGAAGCGCGCTCTTTTGTTTTATTAACAATTTGGCGTCAGCGGTGCGATCTCGCGGCATAACGGCGCATCGCGATCGGTGTCAGAGAGCTCGTGCGTTCTCGTGAATTGAAAATCGCTGGCGTTCGTAGTTAGCGCCACCGTCAAGTGTACAGTAACATGGCGACACCGTCAGCTGCCCTGATGGAACGTCTCGACAAACAGGGCATTCCCAAGTCCAAAAGAAAGTTACAAAAGCATCTCAGGAGCGCCGGATTGGCCTACATATCTCGGACAGGGAAACTGATACCGGCCAAGAGCGTGGCAGGTAGGTTAAAGCTTTTTTTTTCGTGTTTACATTGACATATTTGACAGCTATATCTTCCTTTTAGTGCCCGTATTTTTAATACGTCACTACGTTGAATCATGAACGTAATTACGCCTTTTAACCATAGCCAACCGCTTCGGTGTTTTATAAAGTTCGTTTTCGGGTAAATTGCTAACGTTGACATAATTCGATTAGTTTGTTATTAAACGAATTATAATATAACCTTTAGCAATCGCTGGTGATTTCGTTATTCTCAAAAAATTATGTACTTTTGCGACCTTCTGAATCTAGGTCATTCGATTTATTGGTAGGAACATTGGCCTTGTCGTTAAGGCACGTGTACAATAACAGGTTGGAATAATTCTCTCTAACTTTTACCAAAATTACGCGTTTTGTTGCACATTTTCTAAACTTTAAACTCTGACCAATCGTTTACAAAGTGTTTACGATTAACGAAATTTATCCGGCGCCCGATTTTCCCCCTTTAAATGACTCAATCTTTTGTCTCTTTGTCCCATATGTAACCTACTTGATATTTAAACTACTCTAATTGTTCGAAATAAACAAAAACAATTTTTTAATCTTCGCGCACGTGAAACTCAATTACACCTGTTGATAACTGCGAAATACGAAATTTTCGCACTTTCGCCGACCACGATGAGACACGCGATGGATTTTGGGCGAAAAATCGGAAGAATTTTCGATAAGGGGAGAAAACAATGTTTCCAAATCGATATCGATTATTGTATTCAAATTCGCTTATCTGATAGTCGCCGTCGTAAATGAGGCAGAAGCCCCTTTTTCGGAGCGCCGGGTACGTGTCTGTTTAAATACGTGAAGTGTTCTGGGAATACAAAATCCAAGGGCACATCTTCCACATTTCGTCACTATAATCTATCATTTCGAATAATCGAAGAAACGCTGGGAACTGATCCACATACACTGCTTTGAGTTGATTATCTGAGGGAACTTGATAAAATAATTATTGTTATTTAATCTAATCAGAAGGCGCCGTTTTTTTACAAAATTAAGACTTTTCGGACTTTTTGACGTGCAATAACTAGCGTGCGTGCAAAAAGTTTTCCAAATCTAGTGTGCTGCTGTCATTTTTTGACACGTTAACGTATGGGTCTTACTTGATCGGTATTTTAAACAAACAGGTGGAATAAACGTAACCTTAAAAACATATTTTAATGATTT